>OW679200.1:123655426-123852785 GCA_940337035.1 Agriotes lineatus | reverse complement strand
AAAACATAAAACTTAAATAATCATAATACATGTAAATGCATTTTGAAAAGTTATTAACGATATTACAGGTAAAAGCAAGACTTCAGTAAAGGATATTAAATCTATAGTAGATGCTAACGGCAATGCTGTAAGTGATCCAATAAGCATAGCTAATTTATTCAATAACTATCATCATCATCATCAATAATAATGCAGAAGACTAAAAGCCGTGTTTACACAACTAAAAGTACCACGGTTGCATTCGTTTATTTCTATTTTCGGGTTTTTGTAAACAAACTTCCCTTAACTTTTAATAGCGATATTATCAGAGAAAACAATTATTTATTGTGCCTATTTCTTGTGTTTTTTAAAACTATTGACTCCGCTTCGAAGGCAAGTCCACTTTGGTTAATTTTCATATCTGCTTACTGAACGCTGCCAAGCAACCAAGCAACGAAATCCAAGCCGTACGTTTCTAGCATAGTGTAAAAGCGACGCCAACGTTTAACGTTAACGCTACATAACCTATATTTCTGCAAATTTTTATGCTTGGCCTCTTCGCCCAGTAAAATGAAACAAGCTGGTAAATCATAGCGGCAAGCAGCAAATCAAAAAACTTCATGCAGAAAAAGCCATCCATGAATGCAAGTGGGCGAAAGAAGTAACTCGTACTCGCAAGTATAGTGTGCATTGAGCATTGTTCTTTTATATTTCTGACTCAAGTTTAACCTACAGTTAGTAATGAAGATGTTAAGAAATTCCTAGAAGATAATCGAATCACGGTGCGCTCCTGCGAATCCCTTAAACCCAAATAAGGAGCAGGTAAATCGTGCTGTTATGGCAACTTATGACCGATGTGATCAACGACAGCAGCTAAAAATGTTGTATTTTAGGTTCCGAGTTAGATATGAGCATGTCCATCGTAGAATGCCGCAAACTCGAAAATGATACTAATAAGCAAGCAAATTCTGCTGTGTGGTACCAATACAGAGCTGGTCGAATTACGGCTTCAAAATTTAAAGGCGTTCACAGAACAAAACTGGAAAAACCATCCCTGTCCTTGATACGTTCAGTATGTTATCCCTTAGCAACTCGCTTTAAGACGACGGCTACAGTTTATGGTTGTGAACATGAAAAGAAAGCCCTACAAGCTTACACTAATAAGACGGGGAAAACCCACATACATTTTGGTAGCAAACAATAGGTCTATGTCTAAACCGACAGTACCCACAGATTGGGGCATCTCCGGATGGATATGCCATCTACGAGTGCTGGTCCAAGTTCAGATGACATCCCTATGGACATGCGAGCTATAGGTGTTGGTTCAATTTCCAGTGACATTGTAATAGGCACCGATGATGAAGAGGTTTGTATTTTTGTGAATTATATGTTACAATGTTATGTACCTATTTTGATTATGGATTGCAGCTATGGTGTCACTGTAGGAAACCAGACGACGGCGAACAAATGGTAAAATGTTCTGACAGAAAATGTAGAATAAAATTGTACCATTCAGCATGCCTACAATTAAAAAAAATTCCTAAAGGAAAGTGGTTATGTGAACTCTGTAAATATAAATAGAATTATTTTGTGTAAATATTTTGATTGTTTATGTACATTAAATAGCTTCTAAATATCCTTGATACTTTATGCATTAAAATTATTTTTCTTACTTAATTTAGACATTAATTATTCTTTTATGTTGTGTAGACAGCATGTGTAATTTTATTGATTGTTAATGTAGCTTACATAGTTTCAAAATATCCTTATAGTCCAGTCACTATGTCATTTTTGCTTGAAAGTGAAGGGAAATTTGAAATTTCTTTTTTGGGGTATTGGTGAGGTCCAGCAAAGCTTAACTTCAAGTTGTCGACCAAAATTTCCTATGTGCTATTTCCACTATCTTGATAAATAAGTGCGTTTGATTTTTTTGTGATAAATCGGTTCCCGTTAACACTACATGAAAATAATGTAGACATCTTTGTAAGAATTTTGAATGTTCTACAATTTATGTTCTATTACTTTTTCGCGTAGGAGCAATATTTGTCGAGATATCGAACGCGAAAGGAAAGCGTGAAAGGGTCGAGATTTTTTTTCGAGCTTCTGAGCTTGTGTCTCATTTCTCTTTGTATTTAGCGAAAAGGTAGCCATTATCAAACTTGTAGAGGTTGAAAATAGCTTCAATTTGACCTGCGACTAAAATTACGACTTGTAGAGCGGGCCAAAGTTGTCAAGTTGGCGCATAATTTTTATTTCATGTATCGTACTATTACGTAGATGACAACAAATTTCATTGCATTATTGGAATCATTATATTTCATCAAGTAGATAGTATACAGCATTATATGACTGTATATTAATAATAATAAAAATAATAATAATAATAACATGTAAGGGCACATCGGTAACATACAATAGATACAGCAAGGGGCCTAATACCGAGCCCTGAACAACATCTAAGTTTATACGGACAGTGGTGGACGTTACATCATTAATTTTAACAAACAGTTTTCTGTTAGTAAGAAAAGATATCAGCCACATAAGAAGTGGGCCCCGAATGCCTAAGGAACATAACTTTTTTCTAATGCATTCCACATTCACAGTGTCGAATGCACGCGATATGTCGAAAAATTTTGATGCAACAAATTTACCGTTATCCAGTTGCTGATAGACATAGCGGAGCACGCTAAAACTAGCAGTTTCTGTAGATCTGAGCTGTCTGAAGCCGTGTTGTGTATCGGAGAACAGATTGTATAGTCAAAATTATACTCATTCGGAGTCACGTGACCTTTGTCTGTCACTGTTCATCTTTAGTAAAATAGATGAAATGGAAGAAATTTGAAAAAAAGGCATGTCGATTCATAAAATTAATTTTAAAAATTTGACGTTTCTAATCTGTCAGATTATATTTTTCGTGTAAGTTATTGAGATAAGGGTAATAAAACCTAAAATTGTCGAGCCGAAAACTGGAAATTAAAAGAAACCATCGGACATGCAGTCACAACAATTAATTTGAATATTATGCGTTGTTTTTTATGAAGAGTACAATATTAATAAAAGTAAATCAACAGTTTCACCCTCCAACGCTGTTCGCCGTGCTTCTCTTGCGTTAAATATCTCGGAAAGCACAATTTACCGAAAATATGAGCCAGAAAGTGAAGAATGCAAAAACGGAAGTCGACGAAGCAGTCAAGACACTATATATAAAATGTATGTAGCTAAAGAATTTGTAACCATAAAAAATCTAAAAAATGCTTGGTTGAAGAATCTGGAGGAGATTTTTCACATTCAGTTTCTTCCCTAAATAACGGGTGTTCATAAACAGTCGTCATCCCAGTAGGTTTTGACTTCAGAAACGTATGTCTATTAAAATTGAAAAAAAAATGCGCTATGACAGTACTCAATGACGTTTCATGTGTTGCACGAATTAATCAAAGACATAACATTTTGTTTTTCAAAGCAACTGGGATGACGACTGTTTATGAACACCCGTTAGATTGTGCAAGGAAATAGGCTTCAAATGGCAATGTTCTATAACAGAATATGCATGCACAGAAATTAACTTAAAATTTGCTATACGCAGCAGGTTTTTTTACGACATGTTATGTTTTCTTTAACCTGTAAATTCAGTTTAATTTCATATAAGAGAATAAACCCGTAGCAATCTTGTTTTAGAAATTGGCATATGTCAGGATAACCTACAAAACGGAATGTCATTTATTTCCCTAAAATTGCATTTTTAAGAATCGATATACGTAAAATTACTAGATTATCACGTGACTCCGAATGGGTATAAATTTGACTATATTTATTCAGGAACGATACCATTCGATTTGCCACAACTTTTTCGCACACTTTGGAAAAGACACTCAGAACTGATAATTAACTAATTTTTTTAAATTTTATTTAAAAAAGTAGGCTTTTTTTAATTAATTTCGGTGTGTTAAGTGCCACTTTTTTTCAATCAGTGAAAAAAAGTGACACTTTGCTTTTAATTTAGGAATGAACGATTCTAATTGGACGTTTCCTTAGTTACCAATCGACGTTTCCTTAGTTACCAGAACTGACCAACGCACTTGACTAAAATGAAGGCAAATACAATTCTATACAAAATAGGCTTGGATTTGAATGTTTAATGAAATTTTAAAAAATCTTATAGACTCGTGTTAGCGTGCTTATTTTTCACACGTGTGGAATATTAAACTTGGCTGCGCCTCGTTTAATAACCCTCCACACTTGTGAAAAAAAGTTGCACTTGTAACACTTGTGGTCTAAATAACTATTAATACTTTTGTAGATATTATTAATATTATTATTAAAGTAAAAATAATTAGATTAACTTTGTTAATAAGATTTATTTCATAATTATACAATTATAGGAGGGCATAAATTTACGAGGGCACAAGAAACTGTTAATATCTGATCTACCACAGCAACATCGTCAGTTTTCTTTTTCGCCAGGAACATGGGCATTGTTTCGTGAAGAACTGTATTTTTTTGACGAAGGACTCCAATATTGCGTTTGACGTGTATTCTGAAAAAAAGATATAGGTAGTTAAGATAATTATTGTAATAATATACTTGCACTACCTCACGCTTGCTATATTCCTGGTTGATTCTATATCCCTTGGATCGAGCTGCCGTATCCCTTTTAGAAAAGCAGGCGTAATCACTGTGGCCATATGTAGTCCTAGGGAGTCTTTTATTAAAAAGCCACGATCTGTCAATACAAAATCTCCTGGCAAGAGATTGTTTAAAATCCCACAATCCTCTGTTAGACCTTTATCGCTTATTCTGCCACCATATCCATGTGATATAAATGATATTGCTCCAGGAGGAGTGATGCCTATTAGTACCTTTACCGTATTATGTTGTTTGTACGTAGACCATGTAGTACATTGTACTTCAAGGCTACTTGATTTTTCCACTCTCATCTCAAAACAATCGATTATTACTGAAATCTTGTTGCCAAATGCTACCTTGAAGCATTCTGGCATTGATTTAATCACCTGATCTCATTCAGGCCAAATAATAAGAATTTTCATCCGATGATACATAATATTCAATGTGGTATAAAATATTCTGGAAATTGTTTGTACGCTGACGTTAAACATGTATGCCAATAAACTAAAATCTAAATTTAATCTAAGTTTTATCACCGTTATCAAAAACGTGCCTCTAAGCATGTTTTACGTACTGAATTAGGAATAAATATATATAATTAAATGTGAACTGTATATATTGTATGTATTTGGTGTAGCATTTGCCATATAGTAGACGTGTGTAAAAGAATTTTTTTTTGTAATGTCACAAATAAAGTATATCTATCTAACACGCAAAACTTTAAATGCGCGCGGGCTACAGCGTCATTCTTCCATGCTCACGTAAAACTTTTACATTCGCTGGAAAATTCTCACTTTTTTAACTTGTAGAACAATCTACTATTAATTCACTAGCGATTTAAGAAGAAAATTAACTCGCTAGCATATAAACATTATAAACAGTTACTTATGGAAACTATTATGGAGATAATAATAATAATGGCAGTTTAAAATGACAAAGAAATAATAATTAATCGAGTTATTTAACAATAACAGTAACGGCGTAACTGGAGACTTGAGTTACCACATTTATATTTTTATGACGCTCAACGCCTCAACGGCTTAAACCTGAAAAGAAACACAGATTGCAGGCAGCTGAAAATTATTTCGGTGGCGCAAATAATTCTCACATATAATCTCATAAGAGCATTAATTCTTTCCGCCATTTTTGTTACTGCGTTCCAACAACGTCGTATTTTTAAGACGCCTTCCAGAGGCGAGCGTTTTCTTTCCAGAGACTTTCCATTTGAAATTTTTTTTTTAACTTTTCTTTACTGCCAATCTCTAGCGTGCTTTTAAAACTTTCTTTAGTTATTAAAATTCGTTGTACATCTTAAATGCGGCATATGCCGCGGAGTTTCAGCTAGTACAGTTATAATCTACAAAAGCAAATATCTGAAATGGGATGCCGAACTGAGTTTATTGTCAAATTACATTACATCATATGAATTGGATAACAGGGAATGGCTTTACTGGAAGTGGTTTACATCAAGATTGTTAGCAGAGTGAGCGTTTATGGGGTGGATAGGAGGTTTTCATCTAATGGAATTCTAATTCCGACAAGCTTGTCATTGAAGTGACATCCTTTAACTTGCATCTAGTCGAGGATTTTGGTAGGAAAACGTGGATGGCTGCTAACAGTGCTACTAGAAAAAGTTGGTAGGTGCCTTGTCGTGTTTGGCCAGGAAGTCCTTTTCGGGATCCAGGGGTTTTGGCGAAGTTCGTACTAGGATTTGTTTTGACGTTGGGAAATCTTTGTGAGATTGCTGGATGAGTTTGACTTGGTAAAGGAGAGTATGGACGTCCATGAACAGGTAACAGAATACAGGGATTTAAATAAAAAACTGAAAGAAAAAGATAGAAAGAGTGAAGTGAGGTAATTTTAAAGAGGGAAGTACTTACTATTTGATATTTCTTGAATGACAAGTATGTAACGAGAAAGTATTTGTAATTGATTTTGCACTTGCATAACTCTAAGTGATGACAGGTGACAGACGTACACGTTGTCATGAAATAAGAAAATCAAATTTCAGGAATTGAAGCAGTCTAGATTATGAGCGAACCCGACCTGTGTTTCACTTAAGAGTAAAACTATTTCTACCGGAGTTAGCAATTTAATAATATTTATAATCCATAATTATAAAGGGCAAATAAGTTACTAAAAATTTAATTTCAAAAGAGAATTGATTGAAAATAAACTAAAGTATAGTAAAAAGTCAGATCCAATAGATAAAATAGAATGATTATAAAACTATCGTAATATAATTATAAAGACCATTATAATATAGTCAATTATAACATAAAATAGGCGCCACAACGTGAAGACAACACAATATTTATCTCTCAATTAACCTTAAAGAATAAAATAGCATATATGATAAATAGTTCCCATATCTCTCCTTTTACTAATTACGAAATATATCTGCCGTTAGGGAAATTATTTAATTCTAGTTAAAGTAAAATTATCTTTAAGGCGAAAGCTTATTTATGAAGGTTGTTTATTCTAACTCTCATTAAAACTTGTACTTTCTAGGAAAGAGTTAGTTGGAAAACACCGTAAACTACAAAATACAATTCCTTTTGAGGTAAAACTATTATGCCCCAAGGTGTTCAGTTATCCCTCTGATTACGTGATCTACATTCAAAGGCAAGTAAAAATACCCTCAAGTTTGATATCTATCTTTTGTCAACCTTTAAAAATTACAGTGTAGTAGCGTGATAGGGAGAGGTATTGAACTATTCATACATCACCTCTGTGGAGCACCGGTTAGAATTGATATACGTAAATTATAGCAACTAATAAGCTATGCAAAATATTGAAAAACAGTTTGTTTGAAATAGGTAGTTTCGATTTATACTTTGGAATTTTTTTTATCTTAAAAAAGAGGGGTCCGATTTTCATGGTGTAAATCGATTAACGATTATATTAATAAAAAAGCTACTTATTTTAAGCCACTTGGTCCTTACTATATTGTAGAGAATGAATTATGAAATTACTCTAAAGTCGTCGTGTAATATTTGAATGTAACTGTAATACAGTAATTTTGATAATTCTTCTGCAAAAAGTGAAGCTAGTAAATAGTACCAAGTTAACGTTTACGAAGAAACACCTACCTTTGAGATAAGCAAATTATCTAATCTAATTGCATTGCCCTATACTTGTTAACAATTTGTTTAATTTTTTATCGCTAAGCCTAAGGACCAACTGCCGATTGTAAACAGTCGCTTACTAACAATACGGTATTAAAGCAGGAAGGATGGCTTCAAAAATGAGAACAGTGGACAGTAGTAACCGATCGGAAGTTCCTCCGAACAAGAATTTTATTTCCAATACGGTGGCAGATTATATAGAAGTGGGCGAAGAAACATATCTGTTGCCAGCCACTTTTAGAGATTATGAAGAACAAATCAGGAATTTTGAGGTGTACGAGGATGACGTCTTTCTTGCATCGTTTCCAAAAACAGGTATTATTCCAACTAAAGTTTATTTAGCATTATGAAGTACTAATTAAACCCTTTTTTAATATTAAATTACTTGAATGCCTTAGTCCTCTTAATTTTGCTTAACGCTGTCATTATTTTATGCTTTTTTCTCCAACTTATCTTCGCATTTGCAATGATTGTAGCTGTAAAAAGTTATTAGTGTTTATTCAGTTTTGTGCTTTTTTATTATCCATTTATTTTAGAATGTTGAAATAAAAATGCTGTTTTGAATAACTGCTTTTACACTTACTCGCATTTTATTCAAAACAATCTCTATTCACTTTTAACTTTGTTTAAATTTTTACCCATTACCCTTTTTTGTATTTCTGCATGGTAATTTATTTAGTTTGACCAATTTCCAATTACACATTTTATTGATCCTCTATCTTTTCAAGTTTTTACTTAAAATTAACTTAATATAGGCCAAATAGAACTAGGAGAACTTACTGTATGTTTCCCTCGTTTAGGAACTACATGGGCCAACGAGATGCTATGGATGTTAATAAACAATTTCGACTACGAAGCAGGCCAGGAAGTAGTGCAAATGCGTTCACCTCTACTGGAGTACGTATGACAACCCTGGCTGTTAAACAAACTTATTTACACTTCTTATTTAGATTTTCTGGACTGATAGATCCTTTAAAGAAAGATATATACAAGGAGGGATCCATTAAATATGCAGCAAAGCTAAAAAGACCTCGTTGCATAAAAACCCATCTTGGTTTTTCAATGCTGCCCGAACAGATCCGAAACGGAACAAAAAAGCCAAAGGTAGGCGCTAGTATAAAAACCGTCACCACCAAACTTAAATCCTGCTTGTGAACAGATCATTACGGTACTCAGGAATCCAAAAGATGTCTGTATATCCCAATTCCGACATATCACGGCGATGGAAAGATATGTCGGCACGTTTGAAGATTTTCAAGGATTATTTTTAGAAGGAAGAGGTAGAAGCTCGTGTTATCAGTTGTTACGCCTTCGAATCTCGAATTTTCTTTCTAGTTCCAATTAGCCCTTTTTGGGAAAACGTGCTGAGTTATTGGCGGCAAAGAGATAACCTCAATATCTTGTTCGTCAAGTATAAGGACATGAAGGAGGACCTGCCCTCGGTAATTAGAAATGTTGCTAAGTTTCTAGGAAAGACTGTCACCGAAGCTCAAATTGCAAAGTTGGCTCAACATCTACACTTCGACAGCATGCAAAAAAACCCTGCCGTTAATTTTACGCACATGGTTCAGAAGTACACGACCAGGGGTAACTCTAAAGATGCTGAATACAATTTAGTGAGGTCTGGAAAAGAAGGAGGCTACAAAAACGTGATGACTCCGGAATTAATTGCTAAGTTTGACGGGTGGACGAAGGACAAGATAGCGGGAAGCGGATTTGAATCCCTCAATTTAGAGTAGTCGACAAAAAGTGCTAGTAGAACAGAGCTTAGTGGTTAATTTCATGTTGTACTTTTTCCGACATTTTAGATATAAAACAAACAACCAAGCAAAAAACTCCTTAGTATGAATAAAAATAGTTTGTGGATTTTTTAAATTTTATCAAATTTATACAACTACATAATCGAAAACCATTGAAATTCACATAACATCTAGTACCTAGGTAAAATATTAATACAAAATAATAGTTTTGAAGAAAATACCAAAGTAGTAGTTCCAAAAGTAGGAAAATTATATTTAACTATCTCTTAGCGTCATTCCTCCTCTCAGAGTTAAACACTGGGTTGGTTTAGCTCAGCATCACATTTCTCAATTTTCTTTCATGTTCGAACAAAGTCAGTGTCTACCCAACTAACAACAAAGTACACGTCACTGAGACAGACACCACGAATGGGTAACTACGTATTACGAACTCGACACTAAACTTCATTTGTCAAATGAACAGTGGCTGCCACGTGGTTTTCCCCACTATGGTTACTTTGTTGCTGTATATAAATAGGTAAAGTTTTTTCAAAACCCAGGTTCATGTACGGATTACACATATCATGTACACAATAGTTGCATCAGAGCGAAATGCTCGTATATGAGGCATGAATTAACAAATATAGTATCTTTATAACAATGTAGCATAATGTATACCCTCGTGGTAAACGATATATACATATGTATATATAGAACACTTATACATGTTTTTCACTAGTAATAATAATTAATAACGTATATTTCGAAAGTTTTCGGAAAATTTTCCAATAAAATGTAGGTACCTACAATAAATAACATCCCATCCAACTGCTGTAGGAATCAAATTGTATCAAATTGTTTGACGTTTAATATAACATTCTCAGTTTTGTAATAAACACAGTTATAAAGTTATGTTGTTGAAATGCAAAATACATAAAAATTGTACAGAATTTTTAACCATTACGTTTTTCCTAAAACTTTTGATGCATACGTTATCAGCAACTTATTTTGTCCGCATGTGTAAAGAGAAATTGTTTTCCGTTTTTGGCATATAGTCTGTTAGTACCCAGAGTGGTTCACTATATTTTCCCTAATTATATTCAAATCTTGTAACTCTACAAGGGTATATTTGATGGCTCGACAGCTAGACCCAGTGGAGACGACGTGCAGTTCTCTAAATGATGTAATTTTTAAATAACATGTGCGACAACAGATATACGGAGAAAGGCCAAGAACTTACAAACTCAGATTAATACAATATCTAAAATTTAGAAGGTAACAGTAACAAAATCAGACGCTGAATGAAAAAACAATTACATTAGATATTAAACAACGCTGCATGTAATAACCAGTACATAAATACTGTAAATGTTGATTATGCGTTACCCATTTGAAACGGGCACCCCAATTGAATGCTATTATAGAAATGATTAATACGATATAACTACACAAACAAATGTGCATCCAATAAAATCTGCCATTACCTATCAAATACAGTTGCAGTTTATTTTACCGGGTTTGTGACGCGAATATCATCAAACTCAACTTATTAGATTGTACTATACTTAACTGAGACTCTTACGCTTATGCCGAAGGTGATGACTCATGGCACCAAACGATCTCGAAGCTGCCGCTTCAAAATGTAAAACGAATGGCCCCAAACAGCTTATAGCTGGGGCTGCTAGCAGTCAACGCCAGCGTCATTTACGTAGCTATCAGGGGATGATGCTCAAACTCGAACTAGGCTCTTGTGGTGCTCAAAGATAGCATAAGCCGCCAAAACCCCGAGTTACGTTTGTAGTGAATTCTCTAGCAACTGGAATTGCTGGTAAATTGTACCATGCAAGTGACTTCTTTCACACCGTAGGTGACGTAAATAATCCAGACAAGAGTGAATTCATTGCAATTGCGTCACCACAATTTAAAATTAAAGAGAATGCACTCACCCTGTATTCCAATGGTATTTAGCCCTCCACTCAGCTCTGGTGGCAGTGCAAGAAAATTAAAAATCAAGTCACAAAAGCACAGAGTTGAGGTAATGCATACAACTGAGAAATTTCACATAATTTGTCAAATCGTAATCACACTGGCAAAAATGGCCAATAACATTGAATGTATTTAAATGAGCAGACAAGTATTGAAACTCAATTTTCATGTATTGGAGTCAGTAATATAATTTAAGCACAATATAAAAGGTATGGGCAAAGTAGAAGCCGAACCTAAATTTAATAAAGCTGGCACAGAAAGTTCAAAATATGCACAGCTTAAAATGAAGCGTAGAAAATAAAATAATTAGAAAATGGACATTTCATGAGCATTTTAAGATAAAGGTAAGGAAAACGATGATCAGAGAAGGATAACGCAAAGATCATAGAAAAGCCAGACAAATCAAATATTACATGCAGCAACAAGACTTGAAGATTTGAAAAAAATCATAAAGTGGCAGGAAAATTGCTTAAATTCAGACAGCAGGATATGAAAAAATATTGGTGTATGAAAACGAATTAGTATAGTGACAAAAATGGGCAGTTAAGTGTAATAAAATGAAGTGAGTGGCGCTTGAAGGCTATGAAAAATCAGAAATTCAAAGGACAATTAATTTAAGATTTATAATATTGTAAATGATATAGCATAAGGCCAATTTGAATTTATAAGTAGCAGCATTGAACTTAGTTCATTTCCTATTTTAAAATATTAGATGGTGTTTTGTTAATAACGACCGAGATCAGCCAACAATTGAATAAATTTTGTAAATGACAGATTGAGCTTTACTCCTACATTAATTAAAGAATTTTAATATTTACCATTTTCTTACAATAAAATAACGTGTACCAAGAGTTTCAGAAGTTCGTGGTGCATCTCCACAAATGAAGGTGGCAAAATCGCAAGCATAAAATTATTTTCTCTTCGGCTACCACTTCGACGAGAACGGGGTCCCGCAGTTTACAGCTTTGTGGGGAGTCCTGAGCTTACAAGAGTGTTCCAGCAGCTCTGCCCAAGAGGTACCAGCACGCAACAGCAGTTTGAGCATCCCGGGGGCGAAGATTCCTGCGAGGCGCATCATAGAGGGCTTCCGAGACCAGCTCCGAACCTGCAAATTTGAGGTTAGTGTATTTGAACCAATTTAATCGGCGCTAGAAGGTTGGAACGAGTAAGCATACTTAGAACCCGAGCTGCAGAACCAGATTCCCATTGAATTTCGTGTCCATGAGCAGTCAGATTTGCAGAAATTGTAATTTAAGATTCCATTTGGAGGTTAGAATAAACAAATGCAGGATTAGCGTCCTTAAACAATCAAGGCGAGGCTTTCGACCTGAAAAACAAATAAGTATAGTGACGCCGATTGAAGGCGCAATTATTTAAAAACTTACCTGATAAATTTGTTCATTAAATTCCTTTGATAAATCATTTCACACGCGAACTGACAGCGTAGTTTGAATTATTTGGGCCAGAATATCTGACAGATTAGTAGCACCTGCGAAGTGCGTTTCAAATATAAGTTCAAGTTCATATTTGCAGTGGCGTACCGTTCAACTTTTAAAATTGACAAATTAGGAACCCAAGACCCGAGATTTGAGTTTCATATTTTAATTGAGCTAGCGTATTATTCATTATCAGATGGATGTATTATAAATAAAGGGCGAACTACCGTAAATAACATTCTCAATTGGCAAACCCAGAAATAAATAATTAATCAGTCAAAATTTGATTGCAACAAGATTCTAAAGATAATTGTGTGGTGAACTTTATTTATTAATTAGTTATATTACATTTACAATTATAATATCAAAGTCACTACAGTATATTGCAGGCGATCAGGCAAAAGGACAAGGAATTCTGTTGTCATAACCCGTCTTAGGACGCGGACGAAATATCCCAAAAGGTGCCTAATTCTCAACGTGCATACCAGCGAAGCATTCACAAAATTATACTAGACTGTCTAAAGAGGCTTCTATTGAACAATCCTCGTAGAAGAAATGTGTATGCGGTTTTCTCGAATTAGCTTCATATGCCTTGTATCTACCTATTCCCGTATTAGACACGTCATAGTTACGTTTTGAGACTACTTTACAGTTTTAAGAACTTGAAGATGGCTAAAGATGCTAGGGGCGATTAATTTGTGCTACTGAAATGCTGCTTCAAAGCGGCAACTACTTTCAAGTAGTTTTGAAAGTTGCCGCAACATTTTAGATCCTTCGCTAGGTCTTCGAGGTCGTGGAATTTGTAAGTAATATTTATTAATAACAATAATAATAATGTTTTTATTGTGTTTCAAATAAAAGTAAAGTAATTCATTTCAATAAGAACATAGGAATATATTATTCGTAACACAACCGCAAGACGAGAATCAGCCAGGAAGTAACCAGGTTGCTCTCCCATCTAACCTTGATTTCTGGTATATCAATATTAGAAGCCAGTGCCTAAATATAGTACCTACATAAAAAAAACGTAACAGGGACAATTCACTCATTGCTTTAATTGTGCGTAGAAATGATAAGACTATAGAATAACCACATTCTTGTAACTGAGTAGCAGTAAAATTGCCAAAAAATTGTGTTTGCTATTAAATTACTTTATGATTTCACATTGTTTTAAAAACAATTCACAATAAAACAGCTGATTTAAATTTACTTCGGGGCAATTTTTTATAGCTTTCTGGCAATCTGTTATACATGAAATAAATCTGAAAAGAATACGATCTCTCGAATGAAGCAGTAGTGTGATATGGAGGCGAAATTAAACCCCTAAAACGAGTTGTAATATTATGAACGTCAGTTCTAAAGGTTAATTTATTGTATAGGTATGGAGGTACATTAAACAATAACAATTTATGGTAAAGGCACAAGCAATGCAATCTACGTCTATTATACATATTCAACCAACCAATATTCGAAAGCTTGTGTGAAATGTGTTGATATTTTCTAATACCATAAATGTATATCAGACAAGCATTCTGGACTTACTGAATTCTTGCAGCTGTCAGCGCATTTACAGAAGCATGATACACAAGGACACCGTAATTAAATTGTGCTAGCACATACGCATCACAAAGTTTTTTCTTAATTTTTATATTTAAATTTATTTTTATATTTATATTTATATCGTACTCAGCCAACAGCCGTTAGGCTAATTATAGGCGTCGTTGTGCATTTATGGCGACTTCCAACCCCACTAACAACTGCCATGATGTTGTTATGACAGCCGGGACCAACTATTTCCGTGACAGCCCTATTACGAGGCGCCCAGAGATGCAGCCGTGGAACTCCCATCCAAGTTCTGACCAGAAAGAACGCTGCTTAACTCTGCTGATCGAACGTGGACGCTTGTTCAAGCTACACCACCCGGGACCTAAATGCCTACGATTAGGATACAGTTTTCTTAAAAATGAATACGTTTGAAATATGTATTTTGATATTTGACTACGATAACGAAATGTATTATCCAAAATTAATCCTAAACTTTTCGCCTTATCGGTTAATGGAATTTTAACATCATTTATAGAGAGATCTACTACATTAGCCAGACTTTTACAATTTCTATTACCAAATAAAATCATAACCGTTTTGCGATGGTAATAATTAAAGAGAGTTGAGTAGAAGCAGGGTAAATATAATTAAGATCAAAACCAATAGTGTTTACGGCCTCTTGCTATTTTTCAGGATCAAATGAGAAATATAACTGCGTGTCGTCGGCATAAACATATATAGTGGTATTCGATACCTCGTTAATTAATATTAAAGTATATATAGACTATAAAAGCGGGCCTAATATAGACCCTTGCGGTACTCCACAATGTACACACAGCGGGGTTGATAATTAAGAACCAAGCTTAACACTTTGCGTTGTGTTCGACAAATAATTTTGTATTAAATTTCTTGCATCTGCTTCCAGACCAAGAAATCTTAATATTGTTATTAGAGTCTCGTGATCTATAGCGTCGAAAGCTTTACTGTAATCCAGTAAAACCAGCAAAGTATATCCTCTATCATAAGCTGCTAAAATGTCATCGGTTACCTTTAGATGAGCTGAAGTACAACTGGGGCATGATCTAAATCCAGATTGAACAGCAGGAAGTAAGTTATGGTCTGTTACATATTTATTGAGTTGTTGAAATAAAACCTTTTCAAGTATCTTCGAAAAAGCTGGAAGTATACTTACGGGCCTGAGATCTTTAAATTGGACCGGATTTATCTTTGGGCAACAAAATTACATGTGCATATTTCCAAATATGTACTGGGAAAACTATTTTGCAAAATGCAGGAATTATGGGGGAAAATTATGCGTAACAAATGGAACGATATAATGACAAGAAAGTTTTATCATTGAGATAGTTATGTAATCGCTTCCAGTAGCGTTACTCTTAATATTTTTAATTATTTTATAGACGCTCACTGTATCTACGGTAGTAAATTGAAAATTCAGATGTTGATTATTATTATTATCAAAATTCAGTGGTTGTTGAACAAAGTGACCAACTGACTGATCAGGGATAGTTGTTTGCTTCCGACCAAGATTAAGAAGTTCCAATTTTTGCCACATATCTTTGTCATCTAAAAACGAAACATAATTAAAGTAAGCTCCCTTATCATTTTTAATTGCAAAATTGGTTATATTTCTGAGGGACTTGTAATATTCCCAATGTTGTTGAAGCCGACTGGTCTTTCTAAATTTTGCTTTTGCTTTATCTCTTAATTTCATAAGCAGTTTAACATTATTTGTAAGCCAAGATACAGGTCGTTTTGTAAATCTGTCAATTCTCGAGGGGGCATGTTTATCGAATATAACAAGGTTGAATTAAAGTAATGTAATTTATCATTGACGCTGTCGAATTGGAACATGTATTGCAGCTTTGATAACTCTAATCGCTATTAAAGGCTTTTAAATTAATTTTATTAATATTCCTGAAAGACCTCATAAATGGTACACTTTTATGTACTTCGGCGTCAACACTGCAGAATATCAAATCATGATACGATAAATGGCAATTTCTTACCCCAGAGTCGGTTATTAATTTCTGATGTAATTATAAGATCAATAATAGATTCAACATTACCTGATAGTTTTGTGGGTTGATTAATAATTTGTACCAGTCCCAGCGATTCTAGCAACTCTTGCAGATACGCTGTAGCCGAACTAGTAGAATTTGATACATCAATATTAAAATCCTCTGCGCATAACATTTTTTCTGAATATGGTAGACACATTGCAATAGCTGTTTCCATCTCACCTAAAAATAGTTTATAATCTGTATTTGGTGGTCTGTAAAGAGTGCCAATAACAATATTTTGTTGATATCTTTGAATTGAAACACAGTTGTTAATAATGGAATTAGATTCAATTACTAAAAATTTTAAACCATTACGTATGTACACTTCTGTGCAATAAAATTAAGCACACGCGGCTTTGTTGCATTTATTAACAACGTTGTTTTTTCGAAAGGCTTTAGTTTTGGTCTTTTAATAAAGGTGTTATTTTCAAGTTATGGTGTTTTATCATTTATTGAAACTGCTGCTAAGCAATTAAAATAGACCCGAATTATACAAACTAGAATATTGTGAAAGGTAGTCATAAGACGTGTGCTTAATTTTATTGCACAGAAGTGTACACTCCAACACCACCTCCACGGTCCAAGCGATCGCATCTCCCATATCTATATCCATGAATACCAACAGCTTCGTTTGATACCTTTTGATTTAACCAAGTCTCTGAAACAGAAAGTATATCAATATTATGTTATATTATTACACTTTCTAATTCTTTTAGTATTGCCACCAGTGATCGAATATTGATATGTGCAATTTATCATCATCTCTCTAAAACTACCCTAATAACAAACAAATAGGACACAAAAACATTATAATTACTGGTAGTAACAGTAAACGCAAAAAATTAAAATCTATTAATGAAATACTGAACGAAATAAACAATTAGCTTGTATGCAAAACAAAATTTATATAAACAAACAAAATAATCGTATTTCACAAAACAAAGTCTGACCTCAAATTCTGAACACCCGCGCACCTGATAGTAGACAATATTTGGTTAACAGACCGTCTGCTGCATTGAAAAGTATTAGATATCTTCGTACCTCGATATTCTTTTTATGTTGCCCACCTTAGCCAGAATTTTTCTATCATATATCCATCCACGTGCTCTTGATCCCAAATTTCCCAGCTGCTTTCTTCAGAAGTTGTGTCTTGTGTTTGGTCAGGTATTCCTTTATGACGATCCTTGTGCCAATCAGGAGTTTCTTTTTACTATATATAAGTTTTTTATTATTTCTACAATTAAGGGTTTAGAATGCCCTTCTTTTGATGGCAGACGGTGACTGCAGTCGATAAGAGATGTTGGAATATCCAATCCTAATTTAGTTTTGCAAAACTCACTCACAATTTCGTCTATGGATTCGCGGTCCTTTTCGTAGACTATTCGACCTGGTCTACTGCTCCAATTAATCTTTATATCGAAACGCTTCTTGTTTCGTACTTGCGATTTCAGCTTCTAGTTCTACTATTTTGTTCTTGTATGATTTGATTTCAAGTTGAAATTGGGCAGCAATATTTTCTTGGATCACTGACACAAGTTTCGATGTAAACGTAGATGACTGTAACACTTTCTCTACCACTTTTTGAATTAAAGCTTCTTCTTCCGTGGCAGAACGCATTTTCACTAAATCGGGCATCTTCAAACAACTTTAAGAAGTTATCCTTTTGAATTTCAATAAATAAATGTTAATGGCATTTTCGTTACCTTCAGAACTGTACGTGCACGGTTAATATAAGATGCGCCTCATCTCTTAAATTCACCATGTAGTAAACTTCATCATCTAGTGCCCAATATTGATAATAGTACATGTTTTGCATTGCTGTGCAGTGGGTAGTAATGTAGATAAGCACTCAATAGTGTGGCTCTTAAAAATAATGGCATCTCTTTACACAGGCAAAGTTGGTTACAAAAAAGAAATAATTTACCAATATTCTATTGCCTTTTACAGAAGAATGAGGCTTTTCTCCTATATTTCTTTAAAAACAAATACACAAACACTGTCTGTGACACCGTTCACTGAAGAAGATGTGAGATTAAAAACTACATAAAGTTGCATGTGGAACCATGAAGTGTCAACAGGGACTTCGAACGGGCAGTTTGTGGTAGTCATAACTATCCAGGTACTTTAAAGCGATGCTACGGTTTCATTCCGTCCTTTATAGTAAATATAACTTTAAAGTTACATATTTGCAGCTCTTGTCCCACTATCGTCAAGTAGCACTTACTTTCAAGTTATATTTCTTAGTTAAAACGACTGGGAAGTTATTTTTCCGAAAAACGCCAATTCATAAGCAAAGCTTAAGTAGTGGTTTAAAAAAATATTTGTCATGATTTTCGATCCACATGTAACAAATTAATACATAATAGTTATTAGTTTCAAGTTAGAAGGTCAACAAAACAAGTTTTATTGTGCTTGGTCTGATTAGAACCTATCATCGTTATTTTTGACTGTAAACTTTTCATTTTCACACTCAGATCATCGGAAGGAGCAGAAGCTTTACCTTTCTAATATTACTTGTATAGTACTCAATTTAATTTCAAAACTAGCGAAATGGATAAAGAATAATGTCGGAATAAGAGAAGTATAACAAGGTCACTTAAGTGGTTGTGACCAAAGAAAAAGTTCTACAGTTGTGCCCGGTACATACCAGCAACTACGAGCCCTAACCACTATATATTCGGCCATTTCAATAATTTTACTCTACTAACGTAAAACAGGATTTTATGAGTGGGCGGAGAACAATTAAGGCACCGCATTCGCGGATTAAGGATTAATGATTTCGAAGATCTCTTATCATGTTTTAACGAAAAGAAAATGTTGTACCTTAATTGTTTTTTGTTCAATCATAAAACTCTGTTTTTACGTGAAGGAAATAAAATTATTGGAATGGCCGAATATATAGTGGTTAGGGCTCGTAATTGTGCTAGTTGGGTATAACCTTTAAAAATGTTACATTTGTATTATATCATTTCTAGTACATCATAGGCGTATTGTATGCATGTACTTGATTTTAAAGACGCTATTACTTTCATATTTTCGTTGTTCAATTAAACGAAGTAAAAGCAAAGTAGTTGTGAACTTTGGATAAGATCAGAAACTAATTTTGATGAGTATTGTTTATTAATTGAACGAAATGATAGAATCTAATCGAATACCACTTGATTTGCTTGGTATATTCACATATTTTCAATACTATTCGAGTGTTTATTTATTTATTTATTTATTTATTTATTTAGGATACAAACAGGATAGAAAATACCGTCGCTTTATACTTAAGCAATTTTGTGACATTATTACTGAACCGACATCGCAATATAGAATTTTGTTGGATACGTTTATCAGAATTTGACCACTAAGAGATAATTGATATTAATAAATCAAAATAATAATTTATTTACAAACTATAAATTGAATTAAAATGACTCAAAAGAGTTTCAGAAATAGTAAGGATATCCTTTTTATCACATCTCGAATTACTTTTCGTTATGTTTACAAATGTACTGATCTTCTTCATGTTATTTCTCATTCAATAATGGTTTCTTTTTTGCGTCCTTGTCTCTTTAATCTTATTTTTCGTATTCTAATAAATTTGTGATAGTACATAACGGTGTCTAGTTTTCGTTATTAGTTTAAGTCTACATATCTAGTAAAGATGTTTAGTACTAAGCATATTTAAACAAACATTTCCAATTTCTAACTGTCGCTTTTAATTTGGTTCAAGTCATATAGCTCACTAATAATATATTGAGGTGGCTATGGTAGCTCCACGTTGGGCTTGCCATTTTAATTTGCTATGGTTTGGTCTAATAAATAATAATAAATTACAGATTTGAACTGAGTCAAATCAGTTTGTTGTATTCTTACTTTATTCAAATAGAATAGTATTTTGCCCTCTTTTATATTTTATCTATCTGCAATTCAAATCTCAAAAACGCTAGCTCGGTAGACACTCAACTCAAAATCAAAGGGTTCGATTCGTGACAACTTGTGAAAATTTAACCTTAAACTGGGTACGCCACTGTGCGCCTGCATTAATTTCAATTACGCAGTCGCAATGAAAGTGCTGCTGTCGATTATACAAAGTGGTTTGTTTACTAGCAGTAAACGTTTTTGACTTGGAAATTCAAAATTGTGGACAAATTACAGGTATTTATTTAAATTCTAGTACTTTGGCGGTTCTAATTGTCTTTTGTTTCAGTGATTAATTTGTTTAATGACGTCAAAACGACGCTGCTTGGCCGGTAGCGATTGTCAATATATTCACCTAACCTCACAACTGGACTTGGTTAATTATTGGAAAAATGCTTTAGCTGGAGGCTTGGATACTCCTGCTTCTTATTCAAAACGGTAATGTATCGCTCATACACAAATTTCCGAACGCTCACTCTATTAATAAACTTTTTACAGTATCTTGAACTTTTGATGTGGTACGCTCGTCCTCGAAACGCGGCCCCAAACTGGATCTCCTCCTAGAGGCGTTTCCCTTTGTGTTTGTGCTGCTGGTTTCTCTCTTATAATATTCCTTGATGTTCCGCAGTAGACAGCTCTGGCCCTGGCACCTTATTTTAGCTGCAATCTGGCTTCGGAAAGTTGAAGTGGTCGCTACCGCAGTTTCGGGATGCTTCTTGCGGAAAATATCTTTGTGTTGGGAAAAACGTTACCCACACTCTCACAGGTGCTCCGAGACTTGCTCAACATGATGGTATATTTTTTATTTATAAAACTTATGATTTAATAGGTAAAATCTTTATTTAAATATGAGCACAAATTTTGCATGGCATAAATTAATTTATTCAACTATTATCTCCCGCGTCTTTTTTAAACAACTTTTGGCGGGAGAATACGCGCCTAACGCGAAACTTAGCGTGGCGTCAGTTTTGGGGTTAGTCACTCTCCTGCCGTTACAGCAGACAGTCGTTATAAAGCGAGTTTGTCGCCCTCCTGCGCTTTGTACGTGGGTGGGCGGCCGTGTTGTTGTGCTTTGTTGTTGGGGTTCTTTAGGGACTGCAAAGGCGAGAGGTGGTGTGTGTAGTTTTGTGTGCCCTTGGTTTGTTCGTATGACCGCCAGCTTGCAAAATTCCGTTGGGGTGTGAGGGTTTTTTTTCCGTCAGCGGCGAGGATCCAAACTGCAAAGCTGATTATCCTTCGGTCTCACCAGCTTTCGTTCCGATCTCCCAAGAAAGGAATTAAACCAGACCCCGCCATTTTGGGGAAGTCCATGTATTACTGTGTTTACTTTTGTGTATAATTGATTTACATGTGTGAGACCAATAGAACGGTATATCGAACGAGGTCTTATGATTTCCGACGAGTCTGTGCATGCCTACATTCAGGTTACTGTGTAAAGATAAATGTACGGCTCAGCCTGAGTGTTTAAGCGTCACAGGTAAGTTAGCGGTGCTTGCCGCTGCAGTGTAGTGAGGTTATGCACATCTATTTTCCATTCCCGTTGAGCTTTAGATTTTGCCAAGGTGATAAGTTAGAAGGTATACTCTTTTCATTTTCGCGGTTTCGCTATGGGTCTATCTTTGCATTTTTGTTTGTGTCGATGAAACCGGGTGGCACCTTACTTAATTTTATTGTTGTTTACCGCCCCTTTGGCCGTTGCCCGTAGGTAATCTCGTAAAGAATCCTCCCTCGCTCCACTGATGTCTAGCCGGCAAATCTTGTTGCGGGTTAGGCAGCGGCCCTAAGTGAGTCTCGTTTTAAAGAAGTGTCGTCTGCGCTGGGCGTTTAACTCTTACGTAATTTTCGTATGTGCCGGCGCCGTGTCGTAACAGTCGATTTAGACCGTAACACCTGCAACCAAACTAGTGACTAAATTCATGGTAGAAAAGAATACTTTAAGAGGTGTACTTGAATAGGTACCTTATGAAGAGTCATAAAGTTCTACCTCTAGAAGTATACATAATAAGAAAACAATACCTCAAACGGTATATTTGATTACCTTAAGGGCGGGTTCTACAAACCAAAGATAAAGTTATCCGAGGAATAAATACCCTAGAAACGGTTGTTGTTACAGAGGGAACTATGACAATTATACCTCGGATACCTTATTCTAGGTATATACTTATATTGTAGAACAGCCCTAAGGGTATTAACTTAGCAAATGACTGGTATATAATTTTACTCTTAAAGGTATAAACTTTTACCTAGCACCGGAAATAATCACGAACCTCAAGGTAGTAAAACATACTACAAACGGTATATTTTACTACTTTAAGGGTATTAACTTAGCAAGTGAATGAGTATATACTATAATATACATATTTACCTAGCAACGGAAGTAATAACCAACATTAAGGTAGAATAGTATACCTTAAATAGTATATTTGAAAGTAGTATGGCGGCACCTAAATTGGAGCAATCCGCGAATTAAACCTCGAATTAAATCCGCGGATTGATCTAATTAATTTCGCGGTTTGATCTAATTAATCACATATGAAGTTTGATATGTAATTTACATATGTGCTACTGATTAAATTACGCGTCGGACTTCGGCGGCCATCTTGGATTTCTGGCGGGAATATTTGAAATTTGAATTTTTTCCGATTTTTTTTCTAAGTTCCATTATTTGAATTTTGAACTTCCCGGGGGGTGTCGGCCATCTTGGTGCGAGCGCACTTCTCACGGCTGTTGTTTTGAATTTTCGCGGAAATATTTGAATTTCAAACTGATAGATCTATCTCGCTCTTCGAAGCTGCTGTCTCTCTCTTGCATTCACTCGCGGAAATATTTGAATTTAAAAAAGCTATTTGCGGCGGACCCGAGTGGGATTCGAACCCTAGTTTTCTGGTCAACAGCCTTAGGACCTTACCGCTGCGCTATCGAGGTCTGTTGGATATATAGGAATTGAACAAGACGTCATTTCGCAGCTCTGCCGTCACACCGTTCGAATTTAAACAAACTATTTTTCAAAAATTTATATTATGAGAATAGGGAATGTTTAGCATATTGTGTTTACAGGCAGACACAATTTTTAAAAAAATTATATTTGTAACAGCTTTGCTAGAAATAATAATTTTATAATTTACAATATCCTCGTTGCTCCACCCTACTGGAAATTTCTATTCACCTGCGCATAATTTGAAAAGTTAGAATATGGTTAATTTTACGGTTCTATGTGTAATTACAAAAGACATTATAGCCTCGATGCGAACTTTCTATTTTGTCATCCTCAAATGGGCTAACAGGTAAATTAATCGTTCGCACAAAATTTGAAAAGCTAAAAATAATTACTTTATTTTTATAATCTGCTCCATCAGATCTGTCGCTATAGAAATAATTACTTTTATTTTATATAGCGAAGTCATAATTACGCGACGGCTATTTTTAAATTTTAGCGCTAATATATGAGTGACTTAACAAATATTTGTCCGTTATTTTAATTTAAAAAAAGCTTCCTGCGATGTCCCATGGCTGGAGTCGAACCAGCGATCACAGCAAAAAATTTCCATTAAACGATGCTAGTTGCAGTTTAAAAAGGACAGACCAGATCTAAAAGAACACGAGTTGATGTCGAGACTAGAGAGAGATCCGGCAACAATGTACCTATTCAGAAAATATAACCTTAAACTGAAAACAACCTAACCTAACAGAAAAAGTGTCAGTTTGCATTAGGGAGTTTAGTTGCCGCAGAGGTACTGCCAACAAAATTACTAGATGGTCATAGCCTCACCTGACCCAAAAAGATCGTGAACGGCTTATAGTAGCAAGTATTGGAGAAGGCTTGACTAATTTTAATTATGACATTTGTCAACTAAACATGTCTACTAATATAATTTTTTGTATGGCTATCTTTTTCTTACTCATATAGGTAAGAAATGGTGGTGCGTTGCTTTCAGCTACCGTGTTCCGAAGATATCCGAGTCTTATTGTATAAGAATGGTTGTCCCCCATAAATTTGAATAAAAACAGACAATTTCGTTGAAAAAAATAGCTTTTCAATATCGTTTGCAAATAAGACAAGGGATACTTGTAAAAATATAAGTCAAACCATTTTTCTTGTAAAAAAGTTACGAAAAGACGTATGTGTTGGCGACAAATTAAAATAAATTTGAATAAAAGCACGCAAAATTACGAAAATACGTAGAAAATTTATAAAAATCGGCATCTTGTCACATTAAATTCTGCAAAAACGACAAAAAACAATATATTTTTTTACAACTTTCATTGAAAAAATAGTAAAATTTTACGAAAATACGTCTGTGTTGACGACCAATGAAAATAAATTTGAATAAAAATACGCAAAAATTACGAAAAGACGTATGTGTTGATCCCCAAAGTAACAAAAATTTGAATAAAAACGCACAATTTCGTTGAAAATCTTTACAAAGCGACTTTATAGTACCGAAAAATGATGTAAAAAAGTTTTTAAGAGTTATTTCTAAGCATAATTTTGCAAACGTTTAACAAATAAACCGTAATTTTTTAAAGTACATCACACAATTATGAAATCGTAGTTCAATTTATATGAATTTTCGATACTTTGTATGTGAAAAAATAGCTTCAATTACTAATATTTGAATAAAAACATGCAATTTCCAAAGCATTTCGTTTAAAATTTTAGAAAATCGACAGCATCTCCCATGAAAATTTATAAAAATCGGCATCTTGTCACATTAAATTCTGCAAAAACGACAAAAAACAATATTTTTATACAACTTTCATTGAAAAATAGTAAAATTTTACGAAAATACGTCTGTGTTGACGACAAATGAAAATAAATTTGAATAGAAACACGCAAAAATTACGAAAAGACGTATGTGTTGACCCCCAAAGTTACAAGAATTTGAATGAAATCACGCAATCACACAGCATCTCACATAAATTTTCGCAAATATCGACATCATGTCACATAAATTATACAAAAACTGTCATCATATCATTTGAAATTATACAAAAAACGACATTTTCATTTAATACACGATGAAAATTGAACAAAAATCACGCAGTCATACAGCATCTCACATAAATTTTCACAAAAATCGACATCATGTCATATACATTATACAAAAACTGTCATCATGTCACTTGAGATTATACAAAAAACGACATTTTTACTAAACACACGACGAAAATTGAACAAAAATCACACAATTACAAACCATCTCACATAAATTTTTACAAAAATCGACATCATGTTACATAAACTATGCATAATTTTGCAAATGTTTTACACTTTTTATAAAATGCACCACTCAAAATTAAAAGAAATAGCAATTTCATTGAAAAAATCTACTACCACAATCATTTCGATAAACAAAATTCAAAAAAATCTTATACTTTTGACGGAAATATATGTATGTTAACCACAAATTAACATAATTTTTAAATAAAAACGCGCAATTTGTTGAAAAAAATATTCTGACACCACCAAAACACGCAATTTCATTGAAAAATATATATATGTTGTCCACAAATTAACATAAATTTGAATAAAAACACGTAATTTTGTTGAAAAAATGTTCTGGCCCCGTCATTTCACTTAAAATTTTACAAAACTGCCATCATAACACTTGAAATTATACAAAATATAGGTATGTTGATCACAAATTAACATAAACCTGAATAAAACACACAATTTCGTTGAAAAATTTGCAAATGTTTTACACTTTTTATAAAATGTGTCGCTCAAAATTAAAAGAAATCACAATTTTTAAATTATATCACGCCATTATGAAATCGTAGATTGATTTTTTTTGAAATTTTACACTTTGTAACTGTAAAATAACTTCAAATACTAATATTTTAGCTTTAGATTTTGTAATTATTGCAGATTCGTGAAAAACAAAAGCTGAGTAGAAATAAAAAACACAAACACTTTCTAATAAACAAATATATTGTTCTTATTTCGTATAATACTTAATAATATAAAAATAAATGTACAGCTGAATGTCTCGTTTTTCTAAAAATCCGCTAGCAATTTACAAAACTGTAGTTGGAGGTGTACAACATTTCAAATTAAAAAGGTTGCAAGTAATAAAATCAGAAGTTTAAGACGCTCCCAAGCCAGTCGCACAATTCTTGTAGGAAGTTTGATCAGAAGCAAAAACAGGGCGTTTCACATTCAACAGACTCGGGATTGTTTGCAATATTTTCTGAACTTCCATTGTATTCACTGCGCCACCAATCGGATAAAATTAGTATGTTTTCCAATGCACACACCGGCGAACAGATATTGTGATTAAGGCAGAGTACGGCAGTAGCAGTTTTTCGCAGAACTTTTAAAGATGGGCACTCGAGATCTTCCAGATTCACGACGATTTTATTCAGAAAACTTAGAACCTCCTTTTTTTCTTGACCCTTAACGTACACTTTTTCAAATTTTTTGAGAACTCTTGCTAGCTCGGTTTCAAATTCATCAAAATGTATAGAACCAGTATCCCATGCTAGACCGTGGTGACTCTGCTCCAGATAGTTTATGACTTTTTTAACGAAATAGGGCAGAGTGACATAATTTGCAGGAGGTTTTAAAACGAAAATTGCTAGCTGATTACCATCTGCTGAAATAACAGCCACTTCTTTCGGAATAAACTGCTTCTGCTCGCCACGGAACCCTTGTAGATCTACGAAGGCAGTGTCCATACCGACGTTTCGTCTGGGGCTCATCTTCAGATGCACTAGGTAACAGAACACAATGACTTAAAACGAGTTAGTGCGGTATCGGTTTGGACAGCTGGTTTTACAAATTTTAAAATAAAAAGAGGTGGAAACACTGCGTGCGCCGCATAGCAGACAGGTTGACTCGAGCACTCACTGCATAATTAAGAAAACATATAGTTTAAAAGTCTTCTATTTGCAATTTCATACAATATTTCATATAAATTAAGCCATGTACACATTTCTAAATCGGTTTTGATATATATTTTATCGAAAGACATGACCCTCAGCTGCCGTTTTATTATTTGTCGTGATGCGTCATCGCTGAATTTTACAAGTGCCATCCTGTCTGCGATGTGACGCACGCAGTGTTTCCATACCTTTTTATTTTAAAATTCTATAAAATCAGAGGTCCAAACTGCTGCCGCATCAGGTAACAGAGTACAATGGTTTAAAACGTGTTAGTGCGGCATCAGTCGGGCCTCTGTTTTTATAGAATTTTAATATAAAAAGGGTTGGAGACATTGCGTACGTCACACAGCAGACAGGTTGGCTCTTGTAAAATTCATCGATGACGCATCACGACAAATAGTAATAAAACGGTAGCTGAGGGTCAAGTCTTTTGATAAATATATATTAAACCCGATTTAGAAATTTGTACATGGCTTAATTTATATGAAATATTGTTTGAAATTGCAAATAGAAAGGTTTTAAACTAGATGTTTTCTTAATTATGCAGTGAGTGCTCGAGCCAACCTGTCTGCTATGCGGCGCACGCAGTGTTTCCACCTCTTTTTATTTTAAAATTTGTAAAACCAGCTGTCCAAACCGATACCGCACTAACTCGTTTTAAGTCATTGTGTTCTGTTACCTAGTGCATCTGAAGATGGGCCCCAGACGAAACGTCGGTATGGACACTGCCTTCGTAGATCTACAAGGGTTCCGTGGCGAGCAGAAGCAGTTTATTCCGAAAGAAGTGGCTGTTATTTCAGCAGATGGTAATCAGCTAGCAATTTTCGTTTTAAAACCTCCTGCAAATTATGTCACTCTGCCCTATTTCGTTAAAAAAGGCATAAACTATCTGGAGTAGAGTCACCACGGTCTAGCATGGGATACTGGTTCTATACATTTTGATGAATTTGAAACCGAGCCAGCAAGAGTTCTCAAAAAATTTGAAAAAGTGTACGTTAAGGGTCAAGAAAAAAAGGAGGTTCTAAGTTTTCTGAATAAAATCGTCGTGAATCTGGAAGATCTCGAGTGCCCATCTTTAAAAGTTCTGCGAAAAACTGCTACTGCCGTACTCTGCCTTAATCACAATATCTGTTCGCCGGTGTGTGCATTGGAAAACATACTAATTTTATCCGATTGGTGGCGCAATGAATACAATGGAAGTTCAGAAAATATTGCAAACAATCCCGAGTCTGTTGAATGTGAAACGCCCTGTTTTTGCTTCTGATCAAACTTCCTACAAGAATTGTGCGACTGGCTTGGGAGCGTCTTAAACTTCTGATTTTATTACTTGCAACCTTTTTAATTTGAAATGTTGTACACCTCCAACTACAGTTTTGTAAATTGCTAGCGGATTTTTAGAAAACGAGACATTCAGCTGTACATTTATTTTTATATTATTAACTATTATACGAAATAAGAACAATATATTTGTTTATTAGAAAGTGTTTGTGTTTTTTATTTCTACTCTGCTTTTGTTTTTCACGAATCTGCAATAATTACAAAATCTAAAGCTAAAATATTAGTATTTGAAGGTTATTTTACAGTTACAAAGTGTAAAATTTAAAAAAAAATCAATCTACGATTTCATAATGGCGTGATATAATTTAAAAATTGTGATTTCTTTTAATTTTGAGCGACACATTTTATAAAAAGTGTAAAACATTTGCAAATTTTTCAACGAAATTGTGTGTTTTATTCAGGTTTATGTTAATTTGTGATCAACATACATATATTTTGTATAATTTCAAGTGTTATGATGGCAGTTTTGTAAAATTTTAAGTGAAATGACGGGGCCAGAACATTTTTTCAACAAAATTACGTGTTTTTATTCAAATTTATGTTAATTTGTGGACAACATATATATATTTTTCAATGAAATTGCGTGTTTTGGTGGTGTCAGAATATTTTTTTCAACGAATTGCGCGTTTTTATTTAAAAATTATGTTAATTTGTGGTCAACATACATATATTTCCGTCAAAAGTATAAGATTTTTTGAATTTTGTTTATCGAAATGATTGTGGTAGTAGATTTTTTCAATGAAATTGCTATTTCTTTTAATTTTGAGCGGTGCATTTTATAAAAAGTGTAAAACATTTGCAAAATTATGCATAGTTTATGTAACATGATGTCGATTTTTGTAAAAATTTATGTGAGATGGCGTGTAATTGTGTGATTTTTGTTCAATTTTCGTCGTGTGTTTAGTAAAAATGTCGTTTTTTGTATAATTTCAAGTGACATGATGACAGTTTTTGTATAATTTATATGACATGATGTCGATTTTTGTGAAAATTTATGTGAGATGCTGTATGACTGCGTGATTTTTGTTCAATTTTCATCGTGTATTGAATGAAAATGTCGTTTTTTGTATAATTTCAAGTGATATGATGACAGTTTTTGTATAATTTATGTGACATGATGTCGATTTTTGTGAAAATTTATGTGAGATGCTGTATGATTGCGTGATTTTATTCAAATTTTTGTTACTTTGGGGGTCAACACATAGGTCTTTTCGTAATTTTTGCGTGTTTCTATTCAAATTTATTTTCATTTGTCGTCAACACAGACGTATTTTCGTAAAATTTTACTATTTTTCAATGAAAGTTGTATAAAAATATTGTTTTTTGTCGTTTTTGCAGAATTTAATGTGACAAGATGCCGATTTTTATAAATTTTCATGGGAGATGCTGTCGATTTTCTAAAATTTTACTAAAATTGCGACAAGTTAGAGAAAAAAGTGTAAAACATTTGCAAAATTATGCATAGTTTATGTAACATGATGTCGATTTTCGTCGTGTATTGAGTAAAAATGTCGTTTTTGTATAATTTCAAGTGACATGATGGCAGTTTTTGTATAATTTATGTGACATGATGTCGATTTTTGTGTAAATTTATGTGAGATGCTGTATGACTGCGTGATTTTTGTTCAATTTTCATCGTGTATTGAATGAAAATGTCGTTTTTTGTATAATTTCAAGTGATATGATGACAGTTTTTGTATAATTTATGTGACATGATGTCGATTTTTGTGAAAATTTATGTGAGATACTGTATGATTGCGTGATTTTATTAAAATTTTTGTTACTTTGGGGGTCAACACATAGGTCTTTTCGTAATTTTTGCGTGTTTCTATTCAAATTTATTTTCATTTGTCGTCAACACAGACGTATTTTCGTAAAATTTTACTATTTTTCAATAAAAGTTGTATAAAAATATTGTTTTTTGTCGTTTTTGCAGAATTTAATGTGACAAGATGCCGATTTTTATAAATTTTCATGGGATGACTTCGCTATATAAAATAAAGTAACCAGCCTGTTTTCTAAGCACGTAGTTAATTGTTAAGAACCAAATTTTAAAGTCGAGCCAGCAAAAACTGCAACGTGAGTACAGATTTCAGAGAATGACACACAATCGCCGGCTAAATAGAAAGTCTGCCTGGGGCGATAACGTCTTTTGTAATTACGCATAGGTAGCAAACGGGATGGAAAAGAGAACGCTGTAGAAAATCAATGGGACTGAGTGAGATAGCGTCACTCATATTATAAAATTAAACAAATTAATTACAGCAAAACTAGTTACAAAGTCTTTTTTTTTTAAATTATTAACAAGTTTCTAAGGCCCTAGACGGCACAATTCCGTTCTTATATTTTATATATTCGAAAATATAATTTGTTTTGAATATGGAAATGTAACGACCGAACAGCGAAGGGGCATACTGTTCAAACCCTTTAAATCCCAATCATTAATTCAAAGGAAATCTGAATTGCACATTATTTAAAACTAACATATTCTTCTGGAACTGTGTTTCTGGTGGAAATTTTCAATAGTAGGTAGGGACAATAAGGATCTCGTTAATCCAGCCATATAGCAGGCACAAATTATAAAATTATTAATTAATTATGGCACATCCAAATGCAAAAACACTTTTTTAAAATTACTACAAGTCATTTAACATTACAAGATACACATTCCCGTTCTTATAATCTGAATTTTTGAAAAAATAGTTTGTTTAAAACTGGGCTCGTGACACGTAAGTGGCTATGTTTAATTCCTTTAACCTCGATCGCTTCGATAGCCCAGTTGGTTAAGGCTTCGTACTCGTAATGCTGCGACTGGTTCGACTCCAGCCATGGGACATCGCAGGAAGCTTTTTTTAAATTAAAATAAATGTGAGAAAACCAAGATGGATGACACCCGAGAACTTAAATTCAAAACAGGGACTTCGAAAAATCTGAAAAAAATTTAAAATTCAAATATTCGCGCGAAATTAAAATGGCCTCCGTGTATGAGAGAGAGAGAGAGAGAGAGACAGCAGCTTCGATGAGGGAGACGGGAGATTTACCAGTTTGAAGTTCAAATATTTCCGCGAAAATTCAAAATTAAAAACGACACCTGTGAGAAGTGCGCGCGCACCAAGATGGCCGACGCCCCGGGAGATTTAAATTCAAAAAATTGAACTTAGAAAAAAAATCGGAAAAATTCAAATTTCAAATATTCCCGCCAGAAATCCAAGATGGCCGCCAAAGTCCGACGCGTAATTTTAATCGGAAGCTAATGCGTAATTTATTCAGTAGCACATATGTAAATTACATATCAAACTTCATATGTGATTAATTAGATCAAACCGCGAAATTAATTGGGTCAATCCGCGAATTAAAATTAAAACCGCGAAATCCGCCAATAAATCCGCGAATTAAACCGCGAATCCGCGAATCAATTAAAAGTGGTGGGGGATTTCTCGCCCTGTTCTACTTGCGCTACTTGAGTTCCACACTGTATATTTCAGTCATGTCTAGCAAAATTAAATGAATTGGAAATAGGTTAGAATGGTAACGATGGATACCTTACGATCGATACTTACTAAAACTAAGATTATAAAAGTCAAAGAATATTGTATATGAAGTATTCCCTGTGAATGTGAGAAACATTACATTAGTGAAACATCCAGTCCTTCATATGAAGAATACAAAAAATTAATTTAAAAATACCAGATTGAAAAATAAATAATTGCAGAACACAACCATAAGCAACAATAAAATACATTGGCATAACAAAGATTTTATCTAAAAGATCGATTTCTACTAGACGTAAATTAAAATTAGAGAAACTGCGTACTTTGTACTCGCAAGAATCAATGCAAGACATTTCTAAAACTATGATAGTTACATAAATATTGTGTGTATAAAAGTAGGTACATTACTAAAATAGTTTTGACTAAAGATGATGTCTCGAAAACGTGTGGTGAATTAAATTTACTTTTTTAAAAATAGAAATCCTTATATTTGGGTATCTTAAATGGTTTGCATTGAAATACTAATTATTTTAATATAAAGTTGTATGGGTCTAACGTCAACTGTTTTGAAGATATTAACGATATTATACAAAAAAAATGCTGAACTTCAGGCGGCTGCTGTAAGCATATACCTATTAAGGTATATGGCTGTAAGCAACAGACAGCAATTGCATGAAGAAAAACGCTACCTTCGAGTGTAAAATTATGGATCTGGGTGTTAATGCTATACATGGTGGAACGCCCTGTATATTTTTAAATTTTTGAGAAGTCCTTTTAATGAAATTTCTTTTGATATGTTGCTTCATACCTATAAATCAATCTGTTTTTGAGACGTGTTTGTACTTAAAAAACAATTTAAGCACCTTAAGATGCTTAACTTCATTGGATAACAAACAAACGCCATTAAAATAATGATTTAAACACTTGAGTTCTAACACCAGATAAAACCAAGTTTAGGAAACAGAAATCAAGCCACAACTCAAAACTAAAAATATGAAACACAGAAAAATGAAAAAGCAGGGGAAATTAAATCTAAAAAGCTATTGAATTTAGGGCTAGGAAATGAAATGTCAGAAAAAATCTCATTAAAAGTACTTTTAAAAAATACAGGAATATACAGGGTGCGTTCTCTGTATATCTTTAATACTCAGAGCAGGTAAGGAAAACTATTTGAACATTTAATGTAATTAGTGTAATTACGAAGAGGATTTTGGAGTATTGGCTTATGTTTTTTTTAAATCTGATTTTATTTAACCTTGGAATTAATTTATTCCTGCAATTATCGTTTTTTTCGTATTTATTATATCTTCTATCAACACCAACTGGATTTATACGTTCTAAACCTGATTTTGTGTTTTTATTTTTGAAGAGCACATGTGTTGAAATTATTATTGTAACGGCGGTTTTTTGATATCTCTTGAAATAAAGCATCTTAAGGTACTTAAATTATTTTAATGTTCAAACACGGATATCTCAAAAACATTTTACTAGTATGAAGTCATATATCAAAACAAATCGAGAAATAGACCCATTAATCATTTGTTTAAGTGAAACCAGAATTACCCATGAAATTGAAGATGCGGAACTCAATATTATGGGTTACAAATACTTAATTTGTCACAGTAACTCTAGACATACAGGTGGTGTTATGATTTACATTCGTAATGACTTAAACTTTGTGCTATTAAAATTAAAGTTAATAAATTACAGTATAGAATTATGGTGATTTACCGCCCCCCCCCCCCTAGTGCAAAGTCGTTACTAGCGTGAAAAAGGCGAAAGACATGTATTATTTTAATGAAATAGGTACAAATGAGACAAACAGTAAGTTGATGTGGAAAAACATTAAAAACCTTGTTGATGCTAAGGCTAAGGTAGATAACAATATAAAAGAAATTATGTTCCGTGACCTCCTTGTAAACGACCAAATGGAAATTTCAAGTAAATTCAATCAATACTTTATAAGTAGCATTAGTGAAATTGAAAATAGCATACCGATAATAAACACTTTTCCAGATATATTACGCAAAATTTGCACCCATATCAACACTTTCGATGCATTTACAGAAATATCTATGAGTTGCTTAAATAAAATTGTTAAAAATCTCCCAAACAAATCCGGGTTGGACGGTATTTCTGTAAGAAATCTAAAATTGGCTAATGAAGCGATTGGAAATCGTCTACTAGATATAATAAACTTATCTTTAAGAAATGGAGCTTTTCCGTCAACAGGGGCAAAGTCAACAGTTATACTGATTGCAAAAATAAGAAATAGCGTAAACTGCTCAGATTTTAGACCCATAAACATACCTCAACCATATGAAAAAGTATTGGAAATTGTAAAAGAACAGCTGCTAGAATATTGCAATAAAAATAAAATAATCGCTGAAACACAGTCTGGTTTTAAATCACAGCATTCATGTGAAGCAGCCTTGCAGGCAACTATCTTAGACTGGAAACAGCAAATCGCGGATAAAAATGTTGTTATTGTTGAGGAGGGCGTTTGAAACAGTAAACCGAGATCTTCTAGTGGCCAAGTTAGAAAAATTGAGTTTTACTAATAGGGTATTATCATGGCTCCAATCGTATCTATGTAATAGATCACAAACTGTAAAAATAAATAGTCCATGTTCTAAACCACTCATAAATAAACACGGTGAGTAGTGTAGCTAGAGGGATACTGGCGCACCGCCACCAGGGGGCGCAGGTGTGCCCAGGTATGAAACTTGGCTAAGAACGCGTAGGTTCTAAACTTGACTAAGAACTGGGCGCAGGTTTGAAACTTGGCTAAGCTCTGGACGCAGGTTTGAAACTTAGCTAAGAACTGGGCGCAGGTTTGAAACTTGGCTACAAACTGGATGGCATGTCTTTCAAGGTCACGAATAATAAGATTTCTGCTCCTTTTTGTCTTTTCGTTATACACTCTTCGGTTCAGGATCCCTCTGTTTCATTTTATATACTAGCTCAGTAATCAATGTTAAAACACAAAACTTCCTCTCAGGTTGGGACATGCATTTTATAATTGTAATAGATTTCTAACCAATCTTTCTGTTGAAACCTAATACCAGTTATATAGATTTCTTTAATATAAAGTGTAAGTGGACAGTTTACTGAAGCTCAGAATTTGATAATATTTCTGAATATCATTTATCATCTAATTAATTATTAGAGATTAGTGGCTTAAATTATTGATCACAAATCTTGCCTTTCAGAAGCATTTTAATTCAGGCAGGCTGTGCAAACGCCAGGCAGAAGTTTTATCTTTATTTTTTGATGTGGAAGACTATTTTTCAAGAAAGCTATTCTATGGATGTGCTAGCTTTGGGAGATAAAGCAAACCAAAAGCAATTTTATGGTGCACAAAATACAAAAAGCAAAATCGTATATTAAATGAAAGTTTAAACGAAGTTGTAAGTAACTGCTAGCAGAATTCTTGTGCAACTGAAGAAAATGTAACTACTAGAAAAAATATTAATGCTATTTTTAAACTGTTCAAGGATTTGAAGAATCATAACATGAACAACCTGATGCTATTACTGTGACATGTTTACAAAGACTAAAAAACAATATGCAGAAAAAATCATAATGTCACCACAGGCAGCAAACTCTAAGGACAATTTTTCATTTAGCGCTTTTCCGCTTTTGTATTACAAATATTAGTATCTACTTTTCCCGTTTTATTTAGGCCTAAATTGATAGTTCAGTGATATTTTAAAACCCAATTTCGTTTATTTCAAATACTAACGTCTCTCGGCTTATTTTTTGATTGTGGATTTAAATTTAGATGTGCTTGCTTGCCGCATGAATGACGTGGTTTATCGTATCTTAATTGCTTTTTGGCTCCAGAGCGTCGGCCCGTTTCGTTTGCCGGGGTTCCCCGCTTTGGGTGCGGAAGTGGTGCAATAGCTACGCAATCCTTACGCTTTCATATGAGTTAGAAAGAGAACAAGTTAAGTAGCGCTTGCGCGCGTTCCTTTGGCTTCAGCATTCTACCGCATAAGTTCAAGAAGACAACAAGTGTGAAGGTTTTGTTCCGCCGGCGGAAGCGTTGGCCTTCACCGGCCAACGTCGAAATTAAGAAGTGAAATGGCGTGAATGGGTGTTACCGGTCAAGTCTGGGTCTTTGAAGTGACATTTTGTGTAGTTATTAACAAAGGAATTCTCATACCTCAGAGTCAGCAGCTCCGAATTGACGCAATGGGGCGGATAATTAATTGGGAACCCCTTTTATGCTAATTTGTCGTTAATGAAGTTACGTTTAGCGTACCGTAGCTCTTTCCTGTTGATTACGTTCTTCGTTCTACGCTCTGGGAATTTAACACCGTCCAAACCCACTTGACAGTCGCACCTTAGGTCGTTTCTCGCAGTTTCTTCAAGTATTTTCGGGCAGTCACTTGAGCACCACCTGCAACTCCGTTGAACATCACCGTAGCAAGCTGAACCCCTCACAGGTACTGTGTTCTTTTGTAGTGAGCTTAAAAAGCGCAGATTGTGCAATGAAAAGTAATTTTCAAAGTATCGCCAATTTGCATTACCTTACTGATACGTTGAAATGAAACATTTGAAGTGCCTTTAAGTCAATTTTGAGTATTTTTCGTCAAGTTTTAATGTTTGTACTTAGCTTAATGTGGTGAGATTAAAGTAATTAACGTCATTAAATCAGATTTGATTGTTTACGGTCAAGATTTATTGGTGAAAGTAGTTTGTTGTGTAATTAAAAATAGTTACCGTTTTTGAGTCAGTTAGATTGTTTGTCGTCAAGTTTACCGCCTGTGTTTAGATTAAACGTTGCGCAACGAACCACATTAACCTTTACTGAGTATTTCTTGTAATGTTCATTGTTCACATATACATATTTTTACGTTATTCTAGTTAATTTTTTAATTAGTTGTGCTTTTCGTTGGTGGATTTATGATGTTTGCATGTGTTATTTTGTGATGTAAAAGGGTTCAGACAGCTGTAAGCAAATTCAAGTAAGGTAAGTCCAGCGCAGCTGTACGTGGGCAGCCGTCAACCACTGCCAAGGTTGAATCAGGCAGGTTGGGCCATTGCTTTCATTTTGTCGATGAGCCCACCTTTTTTCCGATGTAGTAAATTGGCGTCTGGCATTCAACATCTTTATTTCGTTTACCGAGTCGTAGCCCTAATTAAGGTCGTAAGAACCCCCCCTTTCTTCGTTGAGTGTTAGCCGGCAACCTCTGTTACAACCCATCGTAACGTAATTGGGGCAATTGATCCGACATTTTTCCGATTTGTGTCGTTTTATCGGGAACTGACGGTTGGGTATTTTGAATGTCAAATTCATATGGTAATGACGGTTTCGTCGTGTAAAAAAACGAATGTGTAGCTTCTGGCGAAATTATAACAAGGAAGCGTAATGTTCATTAATTAGTGGTTCGTTATGCGAATCGTTAATGATACACTGATTTCTTGTTCATACTCCACATACCTTAATTTATGTATCTGCTAAGATAAAATAAGCCGAATGAAATTATTGTTGCAATGAATGGTAATCTATCTATCATAAATCATAACTCATAACAAAATGTACCTGAATTTGGTCCTGGTCGGACAAAACGTGCATTGTTTCGGAGCTCGCGAAAAGAGCAGTCGATTTTTGTGCAATAGTTGAACCGTAGTACTTTCTGCCTAAATGCACACCGGACAGTTATGAACATGTAGAAGAATTTTTCTATATTTGTCCTATTTACTTAATCCACGATTTATTGTTTGCCCGATACTTTACTGGTAACGTGTTGATGTTTTTAAACTGGAATATATTTAACTCTTTCGTTTCTTGAAAATTGACAAATTTTGCCTCTACTAATTTATCCAAAGCTTATTCTTTGGCCAAGCTTAAGAACGACCAAGCTACCTATTAGAACATTTGAACTCTAAACTCGCAATAATCGTCCAAATTCTTTGATCATTTTCACAAGAAGTGGTCCATTTCTTAGTAAATTTGCACCAATTAACGCATTATCGACGTCAGTTTTTCACACAATCTGATCTTGCTTGGCCTTTTCCTTCAATAAAACATTTAAAAATTGTATCTTTCTTCTTTATAATTGTACACATAGTAGAGTTTACTAATCTAAATTCCGACGCACATCCACTTTATTCCTGTCCGTGGCGACGGTTTTAACAATTATCATATTGTCCAAAGAAACGACTTTATAAGTTTACAATCCCATATTTTAAAAATTTTATTTACTATATATGCTTTAGGGCAAAAGGGAAGAAGAAGAAGGAGCAACAAATGTACGAGCACCAACTGAATCAGACTGAAAACTTCGTACAAAATGTCGATAACAATTTAATTTTAAAGGGTGGTTAATGGATTTTAAGAATTACGGTACCTAAACGTTTTAAGTCCTGGAAGACACCTGTGTAAAATGTCGTTAAAATCGAATTTCTGTCTGAGAAGATTAAAGATTCCAAGAATCATGATCGGCGTTGAGGGTTGGTAAACCCTTGTTAAATCCGAGGATAGTCAAAATATTGTGCTGTACTATAAAATGTTTCTGCTATAGTAAATTCCATGGATTAAGAAGATTATAACGGCATAACCGAGTTGTTGCTACAGCTGATGACGTTAAAGTAGGTTCTATTGTGGTTAAAAAAGAAAAGCTTCTACGTTTTCTTCTGGGTCTACAAAGAAATTGAATGTTTTTTCCAAATATTTTAATACACTTTTTTAAACAGCAAGGTTTTCTCAGATTAATGTCTTAATTTTCTTCTTTAATTCTAACAATATGACGATCCATGCACTGGAATATAGAAGAAATATTGCAGTAGACTGATAATTGTTTGTGTTATTAAACAGTATTGTAAAATACGTGAGATTTTCATTTAAGTTATATATATTGTTGTGATGGTTACACGGCTTTACTATATAATTAATATTTAAAATAAAACTTAGCTAGAGCCTCCCATCGCTAACATAAATTTCTTTTGGGTTCAGCAAATATTACAGATTTATGAAACGCTCAGGGATAATTATTGTGTGTTACCTTATGTTTGACTTGAATTGATGCTCGTATGCCCCTACTTTTAGATAGAATCTAATTGTAAATTAAATGAATGTTGGCTAGCTCAGGTAAGCAGAGATCTTAACACAAGGTGTGGGTCCCCAATTACTTTTTTGAAAATTCTAGCGTACGCCCATGTACGTAGTTCAGATACCCGCTAAAATGCTACATCAGATCTAAATGAAATTACGTTTCTGAAAGTTCAATCAAGTGATTGTTGTTTGGTGGTTTTTAGTTAATTAAATACAACTCAATGAGTAAATCTCACAGGTAAATTCATCATTTCCCGCTTTCTAGTAGCGTCAGTAGCTATCTTTTGTTTCTTTCAGGCAACACCCGTACCTTGATTGTTTTTAAGCTCAAGCCAAGGAAGGATCCTAACCTCACTTCTGCACTTGGATTTGTCAATTTCAATTTTTAACAAGGAAATAATTCGCCTGGGCTCTGTTATACAGCGACGTTTAAGCAGCTTCTCAGCAGGTACACATTGGTATAATTTATATTGGCTTCACCACTAACCTGCGAAACCTTCTTTGCATGCCCGTCCGAACCTCGGCCGCAGCAAGAATGTGCCCAGATCTTCTCTTGGAGTCGGATGCCGGATGTGCGGTGTTGATGTGGTCCTCGTAGGGCTCGCCTGCTATCGCTGGAACTGCAAAACCGGTCCGGGATGTCCTCAAATGAGTCGAGACTGCCTCGAAGTTCTGCCGCAGGATCGGAATCGGTGCCGAACGTTGACAATTAACTTTAGGCGTTGGATTTTCTTGCCTTCATTTGTGCGTGAACACGACCACGTAAATAGCACTCTGGTGAAATTTTAAGGCTGTAGCTGTATGCAAAAGGTACTAAATTTTAAATTAAACACCAGCAAATTTTTAAGCTGACACCAGCAAATTTTATTCAATTGTCTCCCCAAATTGTTAAAAATAATTGCACATCAATATAAAATAAGTCAAATAAAATCCTTGCAACAATTAAACACCTTAAAACTAATCTTTTTACAAACTTTTGCTTATCTACTAAATTGTTCCATTCATTTTGTCAATTTTGTCTTTCACATCACTGTGCCCCGCACTTATTAACAATCCTTTTTCACTACGTTCTCACTGATCAGTTCTTCCTTTCGTGAACTTCCACAAGAAACACTTCAGAGTTCAACTAAAAGTCCATTTCAGTTGTCCACTTCTGCATCAAATTAATGTTCGGATTTTCAATTAACCTTGCATGTTAATTATTCATTTTCTTCCCTTTATCTGCCTTCAGATTTATTCCTATGTGCTCTTTGCACTCTGTTTTGCCTTCTGCATTTTTATACCTTTTAAGAATATGCTCAAAGAGAAATTTATACAACGATTTCTGACTTGCAATTTACCTCGACAATCATGTGACCATTCTTTTCATAATCGATTTACCAATACATGGATTGGCTTTTGCATTTTACCATCCCCTTTTAATATTCTAAACTAATTAAATATTGTGGTCCCATTCCTATTAGGTTTAGAACTCTGCCTTTCCTTTTATGTTCCGAATTTAATACTTATTACAGGCATTGCTTTGCCAATTTGATTGCTAATTCAAATTTGATTTTATTTTATTTGTTGCCATTAAATCCTATCTCCCATTCTGAGCTTTTATGACCTATTCATTAGTTTGCTGTGCTCTAGATGTGCGGTTCAGGGCTTAAGACCATCTCAATATAACCTAATAAGAGCAGTAAATGATTGTTTATAAAAACAAGAATTATCCTATTTTACCAGGCAATTATAAAGAAGATGAACAAACACATCAATGCAATTAACTTTTCCAGTACCAGCAACGATTATTTTACTAGAATTGAAGAATCCCTAGCCGTTGGTACTCGTTACAATTAATATTAACATCCCCATTGCTCTGGATATCCAGATTATTTGTTGGCAAAACATTATACCATTAAACTGATTTTTTTAACACATCTCTCCTAGATTTTATATTTTATCAGAGTTTAAAGAAACGTTTGGAAATCTTCACTGGGCGATCTATGCAAAGTGATTAATTTAGGTGGTCGATAAATTAAATGAGCATTTCCTGTTCATATGGCTGTGTTTGAAAAATGACTTGGTACCTATATAATTTTTTTTAATTAAAAAAATACAAATGTAATTAATTTATAAATTTAAGACGATATACCTAGATTATCGTATTACAATGTGCCTTTGATGGGCCACCTCTTTTAATTTTTGCTTAATTTAGATTGTTGGCGCTTCCATTTGCGGGTTAACATATTTGCGTCGTATCGCCATATTCTTACAAATTCTAGGCAATTGCCAATCTTTTTCACTATTAGACATAGTTGTTGTCCCGATCTTTAAGTTCTTTACACTTAAAATTGTTTTTATTGGTGCAATACATTTTCTCTTTCAGTAAGTTACTATTATTCTGGGCAATTAATGTTTGAACCTAGTAAAATGAGTTTTTACTAATCATAAAATGTATTTTTGTAAAATCGTACTAAAATATGGTCATTTATGCATTAATTTGCGGGCGTAAATAGTGTCGTTTGCGCCCTAAGGCCTAAAAATAATTTGCGGGCGTAATAATGCCTTTTGCGCCCTAAGGCCTAAAAAACCAGCATCACATTGGCAACCAACAACAATTTGATTTTTGAGAACGAATCGTGCCATTTATTTTTCAAAGCTTTATGGTGGATTTTACAAAAAATCTTGTTTGCATTTCGGGCGTGAACGGCGATTTTGGCCCTTTGGCGTTTTATAATCCTTCGGCCCTTCGGGCCTCTGGCTTATAATTCCGCCGCGGGCCAAAATCGCCTCCTTCACGCCCTTAATACAAAAATAGCTATTTTACTGATCAAATAGCATTTTTAATTTATAAATTATATTATAACTAGTTAAATAGCTTTTCAACTTATCGAAAGATTTTTTACTGGTTATCTAGTTTGTTATCCATTGTACAATTATTTTCTTCAGTTAACAATAATAATTTATCAATCAAATACTTATTTACTGATCATCTAGTATCTAAATTCTTATATTACATATCACAAAATAAATATCGACCAGTTTGTCTTTTTTATTAATTATTTAAATATTTGTAATTTATTTACACAATGTAGACAGATGAAGTTAAAAATGGTAATCATAAAGATTAATATGTTGCAATTAACATTTAGTACGATATTTATATTTTGTCGTTTTTTAACACTGTTATTATTCACCTTAACTCTTATTAATTTTTAAAAACTATTAAAATGTGCAACAACTTAACTTCACCATTTAAAGCAAAATTTTTTTCCAAAAGTTTATAGCTTTACCTTATATGGAAATTTGATATACCAAGTCATTTTTCAAACACACAACAGGAAGAACAGGAAAGGTTCATTTAATTTATCGACCGCCTAAGTTGATCACTTTACATAGATCGCCCAGTGAATCTAGGAGAGTTGTTTAAAAAAAAATCGGTTTAATGGTATAATTAAGTAACAAGACTTCCGGGATTGGACCGTGTCATGATTGAGATCGAAGAACTCAATGTTTCGCCCACTTTTGTAAGGGGCTTCATCAGGAGGAAAAAGCAAAAGAGCACGCTAACTCAACGTGTTAACGACGCCAGAGGCTGAACTCTTTGCAAGGGAAGGGATAGAAGAGCACGGTAATTCAAAGTGTGAACCACGACAGAGGCGAAACGCGACTGATGGTATAATGTGCTCCCAACATGTAACCTGGGTATCCAGAGCAATGACGATGTCAATATTAATTGTACCAACAAAACAGCTGGGGGTTTTTCAATTCTAGTAAAATAATGCTATTACTGGGAAAGTTAATTGCACTGATGTATTTGTTCATTGTCATTATAATTTTCTGTTGAAATAGGATCATTCTTGTTTTATGAACAATCATGTGCTGCCTTTATTAGGTTATATATGTCCTAAATTAAATAAAAACCCCTTGTATTTTACAATATTGTTTAATAATACAGGCAATTATCAGTTTAGTGCAATATTTCTTCTATATTCCAGTGCATAGATCGTCATAATATACAAGAAGAAAATTAAGACATTATTACGAGCAAACCCTACAGTTTTAAATAAGCGTATTAAAATATTTGTACAAAACATTCAATTTCTTTGTAGATCCAGAAGAAAACGTAGGAACTTTTCTTTTTTAAACACAATAGAAGTTACTTTAACGTCATCAGTTGTAGCAACAACTCGGTTATGCCGTTATAATCTTCTTAATCCATAGAATTTACTATAGCAGACAATGGCAGAAACATCAACACAATATGCTGACTGTCCTAACAAGAGTTCACCAACCCTCAACGCCGATCATGATTCTTGGAATCTTTAATCTTCCCAGACAGGAATTCGATTCTAACGACATTTTACACAGGACTTAAAACGTTTACCATAATTCTTAGAACCCATTAACCGCCCTTTAAGACTTAAATGGTTATCGACATTTTGTGCGAAGTTTTCAGTCTTATTCAGCTGGTACATTTGTCGTTTCTATTGTAAGTTAAATTTTTAAAATGCCGGATTGTAAACTTCAAGTTGTTCCTTTCGACGACAAAATGGCCATTGTTAAAGCAGTCACCACTGGCTGGAATAAAGTGGATATGTGTCGGGATTTAGATTATTAAACTCTACTATGTGTAGAATTGTAAAGAGCAAAGATACAATTTTAAAATGTTTTATTGAAGAAAAAAGTCACGCAAGAAGATCGGCCCGCTGCGAAACAATGTACGTTTTGTCCGACCAGAGCCAAATTCAAGTACGGTTTGTCATGATAGATAAGCTTATTTTACCTTAGCGAATACATAAATTAAGGTATGTGGAGTATGAACAAGAAATCAGTGTATTATTAAAATAATCGCATAATGAACACATTACAACGTTATGTGCAAGACTGCGCTTCCTTTTCTTCCTTTTTATAATTTCACCAGAAGCTAGACGATCACTTGACATTCGCTTGCTGCCTCTGGTTACACTAGGCTTTCTTGTGCATATTGCAGTGGGTTGTTCACGAATTGCAGATTCATGTAATTTTCTTACGGCAATGTTACTTCCACAACTACTTAAGAAAGTGTCCCAACTATATTTTGTTTTCCCGTTTTCAGTCTTTGCAAACATGTTACAATAATAGCATCAGGTTGTTCATGGTATGATTCATCAAATTCTTGCACTGTTTAAAAATTACATTAATATTTTTTCTAGTAGGTGCATTTTCTTCATTTGCACAAGAATTATGCAAGCAATTACTTACAACTTTAAAACTTTCATTCAAAATACGATTTTATATTCTAGAAACTGATACCTCCTTGATTTTTTATTTTGTGCACCATAAAATTCTTTTTGGTTTGCTTTATCACCTAAAGCTAGAAGTCTTTCAGTTTGTAAAGTACACCGCGTCATAGATGCGCAGAACGCTAGAAAGGTCCGGACGAGTCCATTACGTTCAACAAGGTGATTTCCGCTGTTGTATTCAGTTCATTGCCGTTCGTCGTGTCATTTTGTTTACATGTTTCCATGACTATTAACCCGTTAATAATATCAAAAAGGGATTTGGGCGAGCACCTTACAGTCTGGTAGCTACATGACGCATTGGGGTTAGTCATTTATTGTCCGTAGCGCCATATTCGAAGTTTCTCAGGTCACACGCGTATTCAAGAGCCTTTGGCCTGCGCCCTCTGCCAGATTCGCAGCTGTTGTCTAAAATGCTGCCACGACCAAATGGCGAAGTTCCATGCACAGCTTTGCAAAAATTCACAGCAAAACGGGCAAATTTAGTAAAAATCTCTCGCGCGGAATGGAGCGGATGACGCACGGCGAGTCCTCCCGCCGCGGAAAGCGTTTAGCGCCATTAACGGTGGGCGGCCTAGTGAGCTTCTGGTAGAGTTGGTTCTTCTTATGACATGCTAATTTATTTAGCATTTGAAACCAAAAATAAATCAGCATGAAAAGTTTTCCTTTAAAATGGGAATTTTAATGTGCCTCCCTAAAAATACCTATTGCTACGCCACTGATACCGTCTATTGGCGCATAACTGTAGCCACGCCTATGTACTTCTTGCTTTGAAGCCACTCTAGCACATCTATAGAATACCTTTCTTTACCAACAGTCTTCCATATCAAAAAGTAAAGATGAAACTTCTGCCTGGAGTTTGCACAGATTGCCTGAATTGAGCTTCAATAAACTCTCAACTTACACCTTATATTAAAGAAATCTACATAAGCGGTATTAAGTTTGAACAAAAAGATTGGCTAGAAATCTGTCACAATTATAAAATGCATGTCCCAACCTGAGAAGGAGTCTTATATTTTAACATTAATTGCTGAGCTAGTATTTAAAATTAAACAGAGGGATCCTCAACCGAAGAGGGTAAAATCAAAGATAAAAAGGAGCATAAATCTTTCATAAGAGTAAAAAGACCATTGGATCTCCAGAAAATGCTAGAAGAGGCTATGAGTGCGAAGATTGCTCATTTACGAAAATTAAAAAAAGTTAATCAGATAATGCAAATCTAGTTCTATCAAATTTAGGACAATATGTTTTTACAAATGAAAATAAAATGAAACTTAACTACTTTTTATTGTTACTTACATGGTTTTTTATTCATAGTTGCATTAGCAAACAATTATTGAAAAAAAAATGAAAGAAATGTAAGTAAAATATTAATTAGGAAATATATGAGTATTCGATATTATAAATACTTTATTAATTAGACTGATATCTTTTAAGGGCAAATACTGCCGTATTGTTTAAAATTAAATACTACACTTTTATTATTTGAAAGCGGGGTATTGTTGGCATTAAAAAATTGTTAAATGTTACGAAAAATGAAGAAAACCGATACAAACTCCTAAAAGTTTTACTGAAAAAATGCTGTGAAATTTTTTGCAAACAACTGAATGTATGTATGGAAAATTGCTAAAAAATTATTGTATAATTTAAAAGGATCTGCAATATGAGTAGTACTAGCTGAAACCCGCGGCATATGCCGCATTTAAAATGTACGACGAATTTTATTACTTTTGTTGCGCTAAAGAAAGTTTTAAAAGCACGCTAAGGAAAAGTTCCAAAAAATATTTTTTCAAATGGAAAGTCTCTGGAAAGGAAACGCTCGCCTCTTGAAGGCGTCCTAATTAATACGACGTTGTTGGAACGCAGTAAAAAAAATGCGGAAAGAATTGTTCTACAAGTTAAGAAAAGTGAGAGTTTTCCAGTGAATGTAAAAGTTTTACTTGAGCATGGAAGAATGACGTTGTAGCTCACGGCACATGCCGCATTTAAAGTTTTGCGCGTTAGATAGATATACTTTGTTTGTGACATTACAAAAAAAAATTCTTTTACACACGCCTACTATGGCAAATGCTACACCAAATACATACAATATATACAGTTCACATTTAATTATATATATTTATTCCTAATTCAGTAAGTAAAACATGCTTAGAGTCATGTTTTTGATAACGGTGATAAAACTTAGAATACATTTAGATTTTAGTTTATTGGCATACATGTTTAACGTCAGCGTACAAACAATTTCCAGAATATTTTATACCACATTGAATATTATGTATCATCGGATGAAAAATTTTATTATTTGGCCTGAACGAGACCAGCTGATTAAATCAATGCCAGAATGCTTCAAGGTAGCATTGGCAACAAGATTTCAGTAATAATCGATTGTTTTGAGATGAGAGTGGAAAAATCAAGTAGCCTTGAAGTACAATGTACTACATGGTCTACGTACAAACAACATAATACCGTAAAGGTACTAATAGGCATCACTCCTCCTGGATCAATATCATTTGTATCACATGGATATGGTGGCAGAATAAGCGATAAAGGTCTAACAGAGGATTGTGGGATTTTAAACAATCTCTTGCAGGAAGATTTTGTATTGGCAGATCTTGGCTTTTGAATAAAAGACTCCGTAGGACTACATATGGCCACAGTGATTACGCCTGCTTTTCTAAAAGGGAAACGGCAGCTCGATCCAAGGGATATAGAATCAACCAGGAATATAGCAAGCGTGAGGTAGTGCAAGTATATTGTTACAATAATTATCTTAATTATATCTTTTTTCAGAATACACGTCAAACGCGTTATTGGAGTCCTTCGTAAAAAAAATACAGTTCTTCACGAAACGATGCCTATGTTCCTGGCGAAAAGAAAACTGACGATGTTGCCGTGGTAGATCAGATATTAACAGTTTCTTGTGCACTCGTAAATTTATGCCCTCCTATAATTGTATAATTATGAAATAAATTGTATTAACAAAGTTAATCTAATTATTTTTACTTTAATAATAATAATATCTACAAAATTATTAAAATTAGTTAATTAAGGATCTAACGTTAATACTATCCACCACCATTTATTATATAATGTAAAATTATTTGATTATCTTTTTCTGCATGTGGCCAATTAATAAAAAGCAAAATTACAATACCACATAGCAAAAATTATTAAATAGTACCTATATGATAAGAAATATAAGGATATTTCGAAACTATGTAAGCTACATTAACAATCAATAAAATTACACATGCTGTCTACACAACATAAAAGAATAATTAATGTCTAAATTAAGTATGAAAAATAATTTTTCCGTTGACCGCTTCTTAATTTCAATATTAATGAATTATTTTTCCTAAAAAAGGATGGATTAATAGAAGTCATTAATACACTGTTTTTGATTAATACACTCTTTTTCATTAATTAACTGTTTAAAAAAAAAGGATGGATTAATAGATCTATTAATACACTGTTTTTGATTAATCCACCCTTTTTCATTAATTAACTGTTTTTGTGATTTTGAGGTTTTGATATTTTGCATGGAGGTTAGTTGTATTAATCAAATTTTTCACCACAAAAAAAGATTTTGCGGTTAACAAAAAAATTTTGTAATCAACTCGTTTGTTAATGGGCGATTAATAATCTCAACTATTAAAGGCACTCACTCGCTATCGCTTGTTCGTGCTTTAAACAGTTTCGATTATTAATCGCCTTCATTAACACACTTGTTGGTTAAATAACTATTAATGCATAAAGCATAACGGATATTTTGAAGCTATTCAATATTTATTTATTGTGACATCTCTAACAGGTGTTACCCTTATTACAAGAGATGCAGTGTAGATATATTCTGCTATATGCAGGTATGAGCGTTATAGCATGTAAATCAAAATTAAAATAATCATCCTAACTAAAATAAACTTTAATCATGGTTGCAGGAGATGGATCGACGCCGTAACTTGCTACTATGACTTCCCGTATTGATTGGTAAATTTAAGTCTTAAAAATTTGTTACATCAATAGTTCGTTTTGTTTCATTTTAGTTATAATAATACTTTTTTACAACAGAATCAAACATACTGTATGGAGCTGACAAATCAATGTTGAGCAGTATGTAAATTTGATTCTCAGGCTTTAATATATCAGTAATCGGAATTCTGGTATAAAAAGAAGGTACAAAGAATAACGGTGAGAAACAAACAGGCCTAGCGGGTACTTTTAAAGTTAATAGCGAAATCAGCTTGCTATCGTTAATCTTATTATTCCATAATTTATAACAAAATTTTAATGAATTTAAGGTACATAAACAATCAAAATATTTACATAACAGTACAAAATAACAGAATAACTAATGTCTAAATTAAGTATGAAAAAGAATTGCAATGGATAAAGTATAAAGAATATTTCGAAGCCATTTATGCTAAATAAACAATCAACATATATACAAATTCTATCAACACAGAATAACAAAATAATTCTATTTATATACTGCTCCACAAATGTACTGGACCACCCATAAAAAATGTATTTATTACATTACGTCACAATATATATATATATATATATATAGACTTATAAACGGTCATAGTTAGGCCCGCTGAATATATGAATAGTACCTTGTTAAGCCATTTTCAACGCTGATGAGCCCGCGTTTGGCTCAACAACGTACCCCAGTGTATATCATCACCAATTGGTTAGAAATGCTTCAAAGATGCAGTACACAAATTTTCGCGGTGGGCTCAGTAATGACCGGTAGTATGGTCGATATACATGGAGTAGTTCTGCAATATCGAGTGTAGGGGGCGCTTTTGGAATGTTTTATATACAGTATATAAAAATATGTAAACGCTCGTTATTAAGCCCGACATATCACAACGCTGTTGGGCTTCACAACGAATTGATATATATAATAAATATACATAATGGGCTTGAAAACGTATTCATACACATACCTACATAAAACATTAATACGGTGTAAATAAAAATAATTTACTTTATTTACGACCACTACTAAAAGTAGGCCTTTTAGCGCTAGCTTGTTTCACTAAAAGTGACGTTTTATAGTTTACCGTGGTTAAAGAAATCAGCTGTTTACTTTTAGCTCTAGTGATAAAAGTGAAGTGAGGTTATAAAACTACAATTTCGAAATGGAAGTGAAGTTGTAAACTTATTCTAGTTGCTTCTTGCGTTACAGGTAAAGTGTTTTTGAAATAATTAAAGCGTTATGTAATAAATACACTCAGATGTGGAGTATTAATAATTACATTTCGTAACTGACCTCAGCACTGGCTTCGCAAACATTCACCCGCGCATGGCCTCTTATTTATTATGACATAAATTAGAAGTGCCATAGATGAAAGCCTTTGTTAAATCGATATTTATGGATTAATAACAGTAAAATTAAGATCGTAGATAAAATATTGTATGCAACTCGTGCTAAAACTCGTTTATGCACGAGACATGTTATGAAACTCAGCCTTCGGCTTTGTTTCATAATTTTCATGTCTCGTGCATAAACGTTGACTTTTAGCACTTGTTGCATAAATAGATATTTTATAGTAATCATCAAAAATTTCACACTCGAGATTTTTGCGGAAATATCCGTTTTCGTCTCTTATGATTCAGAAAAACTGGTGTTCGAGGTGATTTCTGTCTGTGAATCTGTTTGTATCCTCTCTACAGCACAGACGGTATAATAGATCAGCTTGAAAATATATCTGCGCTCCTTTTATAGTTTCGGATATTACAGTGAATATTTGATAAACTCAGCCTAACAAAAGTGTTACTTTAGTCAAGCATTTTTCCGTTTCCAGTAAATTTTTATAATTTTGGTAACACTATTTTTTAGAATAACATATATTGTCATTGAATACAATTTTTGTTTAACGTTTTTTTTTGTGAAAAATATAGCTTTTGAGAAAATCGCACAATAAAATTCTCACATAAATATCTTCAAATTTTTATAATTGTTGGATAAAAATATATTTTATCTACAACCTCTGTTTAAATTTTTTGTGAAAAGTACTTATAATTTTTAAAGAGCAAAACTAAAATTTTAGAAAAATTTGCTCAAAATTTTTATAATTGCTGGATTAAAACAAAATTCCTTAAAACAAGAGCCTATATTATACTAATATCTGTCACTTTTCGTTCAAAAAGTTTTTTCGAAAAAAGCGCAAAATTATATTTTCACAAAATGTTCTCAAATTTTTTATAGTTGTGGTATGAAAACACAATTCTGTGAAACAACATCGCATATTATATAATTATCTACAGCGTTTTTTTAAAAGGTGTTTTGGGAAAAAGGATAGATTTTGAAAAAATCGCAAAACCTAATTTTTATAAATACACGGCCAAAAATTAATGAGTAATTCCGGACAAGCTGGAATAAATTTTAATTTGTTCTGTTGGGACTCAGAAAATATATATTAATTTTGCACCCCTTGACAGGCCCGGATTTATCCGCTATGCTTAAAAAAGGTCTAAATTTTTATATTTTTCCTAATATTAGTGAATATCTCGATTAGTATCAACTTTTGAGCAAAATACGTAGTTATCAAAATTAAAGAAGAGTAAATTCTCTACAAAAAATGTTCTATACATTTTTGTCATATATTTGCTTGTTTCCAATTCATAGGCGTCGAAATATATATTTTTTCGAGCATTTGCTTGTTACTTTCTTTTATGATAAAAGATGTATTGGATTCACCCTAAAAATTCGAAATTGAGTTTTCAACAGATCTTCACGTTTTAAAGTGCCCTGAACCCAAAAAACATGTTTTTGTTCATTGCTCTGTCTGTGTGTCGGTCTCTCTATGTGTCTGTTTGTGAACAGAATATCTCAAAATGAAAAGAGGTATGACGTTGAAACTTCATATATAAGTTTTGTGTACTATCTAGATGCGACAGCAAGCTTTTGAAGAAAATCGCATAACCGGAAGTAGGTGTTTACTCTTGTAATTTTTCAGTTTTTTTTATTTTTCCAAAAACGGCTCTAACGATTTTTTTCAAACTTTACAATTTTATTAAATTTTTAATGTGTATTGATGTGAGCTAGGCAATTTTTCAGTCGAATACCTCTAAAATGGGTTTCTTTTGTTTTCTTTTCCAAATTTTTTTATTAACTCCTTTTTTAAATAGAACACCCAGTATATTATTACATTCTTGAATTCAGCTTAAAATTTAGAGAAAATTTGTCTCTTGAACTAACGCTCTATTGTGTACGGTTTCTGTACAAATTGCAATTTTTGAAAATTTTTGACAAATGCTTGTATGTATGTACCTATGTATGTATAATACTTACGTTGTAGAAGCTGCTGCTTTATGTGCTTGCATCTGGCGGTACAATGCTCAACTTGCCCGGATTCGGGATACAAAGTTAAAGATTAAAAATAAAATTTTGGCTAATAGGCCAGTCGATAAGTCTTTTGAAATGGCTGTTAGCGGGAGTAATTCCGGATGATTCAATTAGGGACAACATTTTATTTCTGCATGCATTTAGTGGCTGCGATACTGTTTCCGCACTATACAGGCAGGGGAAAATGAAGTTTGTTAAACTTCTACAGAAAGAGAAAAACTTGCAGAAGGCTGTTCAAATTTTCAAAGACCCAAACGCGTCCCCAGAGGAAATAGATAAAGTGGGAGAACAATTTCTTCTTCTTCTGTATGGATCAACACACTGTGTATCGTTGAACAGGTATAGATACCAGTGTTTCGTACAATCTATTAACAGAAGTTTACCAAATCTAGCATCATTACCACCAACCAAAGACGCAGCTCGCTTGCACTCGTTCCGTTACTACAACCAAATTCAGCTATGGTATGGAAACGAAAAATCACCTTTCGAGTGGGGATGGAAAAATTCAAAGAATGGATTAATGCCCATTCCCACTTTACAAGACGCAGCTCCCCAAGAATTACTTAATCTAATTTCTTGTAAATGCGCCAAAGGTTGTAATGTATCTTGTCGCAAAGCAGGTTTTCATTGCTCAGTAATATGTGGTTTCTGTCAGGGCAAATCTTGTTTGAATACTGTGGACCTAATCGAAGTAGACGACGAAGATGACGACGAGGACTTGCATATCAATCTAGAACAATCAATAGAACATTCCCAAGATTATGAAGCAAATTCGGAACACGAGACAGATATTGTTGAAAGTCAAAGTGATATTGAACAACCACCAACATCAAAAAGGCAAAAAAAATTGATGAGCAGTCAACTTCAAAAAAAACTTGAAGTTAGCAAAGTTGGAATAGTGGAACGTCAATAATAATAAAAAAAAATCTGGTGTGATACACGAACAACTTCCTTTCATAGTGATTTTATAATTAGCCAAAATTTGATTTTTAATCTTTAACTTTGTATCCCGAATCCGCGGCAAGTTGAGCATTGTACCGCCAGATGCAAGCACATAAAGCACCAGCTTCTACACCGCAAGGTAAAGCGAGGTTATCGATTATACATACATACATAGGTACATACATTCAAGCATTTGTAAAAAAATTTCAAAAATTGCAATTTGTACAGAAACCATACATAATAGAGCGTTAGTTCAAGAGACAAATTTTCTCTAAAATGTTAAGCTGAATTCAAGAATGTAATAATATACTGGTTGTTCTATTTAAAATAGGAGTTAATAAAAAAAATTGGAAAAGAAAACAAAAGAAATCCATTTTAGAGGTATTCGACTGAAAAATTGCCTAGCTCACATCAATACACATTAAAAATTTAATAAAATTGTAAAGTTTGAAAAAAATCGTTAGAGCCGTTTTTGGAAAAATCCAAAAAAACTGAAAAATTACAAGAGTAAACACCTACTTCCAGTTATGCGATTTTCTTCAAAAGCTTGCTGTCGTATCTAGATAGTACACAAAACCTATATATGAAGTTTCAACGTCATACCTCTTTTCGTTTTGAGATATTCTGTTCACAAACAGACACACAGACAGACCGACACACAGACAGAGCAATGAACAAAAACATGTTTTTTGGGTTCAGGGCACTTTAAAACGTGAAGATCTGTTGAAAACTCAATTTCGAATTTTTAGGGTAAATCCAATACTTCTTTTATCGTAAAGGAAAGTAACAAGCAAATGCTCGAAAAAAAAATATATTTCGACGCCTATCAATTAGATACAAGCGAATATATGACAAAAATGTATAGAACGTTTTTTGTAGAGAATTTACTCTTCTTTAATTTTGATAACTACGTATTTTGCTCAAAAGTTGATACTAATCGAGATATTCACTAATATTAGGAAAAATATAAAAATTTAGACCTTTTTTTAAGCATAGCGGATAAATCCGGGCCTGTCAAGGGGTGCAAAATTAATATATATTTTCTGAGTCCCAACAGAACAGATTAAAATTTATTCCAGCTTGTCCGGAATTATTCCCGTTAAAATGTACTTGTCGACTGGCCTAATAATTTCTCGGCAATAAAGTAGTTATATATAGTACTAGTAAAATAAAGTTTACCTATATTATCTTGCTAGCACTATAAAAGTACGTACTCTATCTTACTAGTACTATCTAACACCTCCTAGTTATGACTATTACTAGATCGATTTTAGACCTCTAAAGTAGCCCATAACTGAGTTAAATCATAACCCACTAGTGAAATAAAAGCCAGGTCATTCACTGCTAACCTCGAATTTGACATAGACTGACAATACACTTCAATACTGCTAAACGTATAACACCAATCACTTTCCAAATTGTCACTATGACTTTTCATGGCTGTCAGTATAAAATGTATGTTTTTTAAGGTATTTATTGGTTAATGTAATTATAAGAATTGAATATAATTTTGCATTGTACAGGACGATCAAGTTATTATTATCCACAGTTGAATCATTTACGTCGCGACTCCAATTATAAATGTATTTGACCTCTCGGTACTTTTCAATTTGTCACTATGACTTTTCACGGTTGTCAACAAAAAATTTGTTTTTTAGATACTTATTGCGCTGGATAAAATTTTGTATATTTGTAATAATTCACCCGAGAAATGACACCTCTTAGCCTGGCGGCCTCGAGGGCTCCTCTTTTCTCTCGTGGATTATTTGTAATATAACACGCTTAACCATAAATAACTTACATCAGTTGCCAATGTCAAAATATATGCCTTTCAATATCTGTAAAGGTACTCTAATGTCAAGTCTTTTCTGTCACAGAATAGACATCAAATCTATAAACCCGACTTTTTTAGATTTTAGAAGTGAACATAAAGCTTTGTATACAACTCGTACATAATATGACTTTATTACTCGTCCTCTTTACTGACCTCGCTTGGTTATAAAAGAAATTCGTCAAATAATGCCCTACATCATGTACTTCTTATATCAATAGCTATTGAAAAGGTGTTATAAATTACGTAATTGTCTATAAGTTTTCTCAAAAAAGGTTTTTGGAAAAGTTTTTAAAACATTTTAAATTAAATTTTTACAAGCAGTAATAAAAGATCGTGTGGTGGCCCACCTCGTGTTTCATTTTTATTGATTTGCAGAAAATAATGGTTTTAATAAAATTTGCAATTTTAAAACTGGCTTTTTATAAGCAAATACAGTATTATCACTACATACTATAATTTTGGGTTACCTGAACCCTTAACCTAGTAGGTATTGTTAAAATTGACGATGTTGACTTCTAGCTAAGAAACATATTGAAACATACGAGAGCGCTCATTTTATCTTACTTGCTGTATATTTATTTGAGATTTTTACTACCCTCGTCTAACAGACGAAGGGTTCCTAGATGACGAAAAAAACGGTTTTCTCAATTCCGTCTGTCTGTCAGTCTGTTGGCTGTATAATTCAAAAACTAGGAACGAGGAAGACGATATTGTGCATGCAGATTATATGTCTACCTGGAATAAAATCGAGAAAATTTCGAAGGAATAAATACAGGGTGAGCACCTTAAAATATAAAATCTTGTTTAGTTTTTTTATTCCTTTTACGATAAAGGAAGTATTGGATTCACCCCAAAAATTCGAAATTGAGTTTTCAACAGATCTTCACGTTTTAGAGTCCCCTGATCCCAAAAAACATTTTTTTTTCATTGTTCTGTCCGTCTATCTGTGTGTCTGTCTGTCTGTCTGTCTGTGTGTCTGTGAACAGAATATCTAAAAAACGAAACGATGTATGGCATTGAAACTTCATATATACGTTTTATGTACTATGTAGATGAGAGCAAGCTTTTGAAGAAAATCGCATAACCGGTGTTTACTCTTGCGATTTTTCAATTTTTTTCGTATTTTTCAAAAACGGCTCTAACGATTTTTTCAAACTTTAGGTTTTATTACATTTTTAATGTGTATTGATGTGAGATAGGTGATTTTCCAGTTGAATACTTCTAAAATGGGTTTCTTTTATTTTTTTTCTATTTTTTTATTAACTCCTATTATAAATACAACAACCGGTATATTATTACATTTTTTAATTCAGCTTGAAATTCTAGAAAAAAAAATTCTCTTCAACTAACTCTCTATTTTCTACCGTTTTTGTAGAATTTGCAATTTTTAATTTAATTTAATTTAAATTAAAAATCAAATTTTTGGCTAACTTATAGCATCACTGTAAAAGGAAGTTGAGTGAGTATCACACCAGATTTTTTAACTGAGAAATACATCAAAGTAGTAATTTGCACATACCTCAGGCTTTACCGTTGGCGAAAGTGATACTCAAGAGATGCAGGATAAATGTTGCAAAACAGAAAAAAGGGCCAACGAAAAATGCATTATATTTAAGACAGCCTGCACGCAAGGACGCTAGGAGTACTCCATGGCGCATGTAGGGAACGGGAAATGTGCTTGCAATATCCTCCCAAACATTAGAATAGCGTTCGCCGCCGCTGCCGTTTTTAATTTGAAAATTGATGTTATTTGGATTATCAAGTGTTTTATTTTATTATTTCAGTATTATGAGAAACGTGAATGCATTTTTACCCTTAGTTTTCTTTGATTTTAAAAATTATTTAGTGTGACAACGTCCACTTGCGAGAGTTCTGAGTAAAGCCCTTTACAGATATTTTCAAAACAATAACTTATTCTAAACGAGCACTGTTTAAACACTAAATAAACGTGATGAAATGCACACATTATGCCAGGTATTTTCATAAAAAATGAGTCTCCAATTTATGATTTTCAGGTGTTTGGGTTTGTTTGGTGGTGGGATTATTTACACAAATGATACATTTTGTCTCAAAAGTGAGTTAGCAGTTTATCAGTCACGCAATGTACGAGGTAAGTAGATTTTTACTGTGCCAAGTAAAATCAATCACATGGAAGATGTTGCTCAAACCTAGATCTTACTAGCTTATTTCAAAATTTCAGTTTATAAGTCTTTGTTAATCAAATGTTAAATTGTTCATGTAAACGACTAAATTTGTTAGTGTTACACATGACCAATACTGCATATATTTATTATTACTTATTACTATTAAAACTACTGTAAGTATTTAATAAATTCGAAAAAACTAAATTTGCTGAAAAGAATGTGGATAATACGGTGTGTTAAAAAAGAAATTACATAAGGGTTGGCCATGGAAACTAAAAGTAATACAAACAGCAAGCTTTAAAATTCATTAACTGTCATTGTTGTTGTCATAAGTTTATATTCTAATCTGCTATGGAAATTCTAAAGTTTGCTGTCTCTACAGCTTCCTGTTGACATTAGTTTTGCTTTCCATAGCCAACTCTTATATAATTTCTTTTGGTATAAAGCTTTATTCATTATACCGATTGGCCCATAATTAAATATAACGGCAATGTGATAGCTAGAACAAAAACAAACAGAATGCATAAGTAAGAAAGAGACTAACATAAAAAGTTCTTATTTGTATACCATAATTCCACTATTACTAAGTGAGCACAAAAAGGGCAGCCGTGCAGTTCGTTATCTGGAATTTAGGCGCCAACGATGAAACAATAAATGTAATGTGCAATAATTCGATAAAAGAACCGTAAAGTGACTAACCCGTAAGGTCACCGGTGAGATGTAACATGAACACTCCGCCAAGACAACAAACAAAACCAGATAAATAAAAATCCACTTTTATTTTCCAAATTGTAATAAAGTAATGAGTAGTTTTGAGACAAAAATGATTAAAACTATTGACGATAGTGTAGACAATTCCATTCCATAAGTATACAACCGTATATCCTGTGTAAGATTTTAATATTGGCAACATATTAACGAATTCACTTCAAACATCAATATTATTACTAGATCACAAAATAAATTATTATTAGATAAAATCCCTCGCTTTAGTTTGTACTTTTTTTTGAGATTGATTTATAGTTGACCACATTTACGGAGGTTTTCGTTGCTTAGTAAAAATATCCCATAAAAAATTTGCATTTTGGATATAATAAGTAATGATTTTCTTCGTACGTGTAGCAATCATATAAACCGATCAAAACCGCAATAACTTGATAAATTCGTTCACAGTGTGCAATAATTCGATAAAAAAAACCGCGCAGGGGTTAGCTTGCTCCAGTAAAATCACTGGCGAAATTTGACACGACCACACTGCCGTCATTGTATTTAACAAACTTCAATCAAAATTATGAATAGTTTTGGAATAAAGGTCACTAAAAATATTGAAGATACTGTAGAAAAATAAATTTCGTAAGTAATCAACCGTATACTTTCCTGAAAGCTATTAATAGCGGCAAAATATTTACTAATCCTACCAAAACATCTCTAACTAACTGGAGTAAAGTATTAATTATTATTAAAGTATATCTTGCAACTGCATATCGAGCTCTGATTTGAAAATAATTGATATTTTACAGGTGTTTTTGGATGTTTTCGTTGCTTAGTAAAAATAATATTTTGTTAATAAAAACTTGAGATAGAATAAGTCATTTAATTAAATTAACTGCATCACAAGTCTAGTTTATGCAATACCTTTGAGAAGCGCAGCGACGTCCCAGCTTTTAAGGATATTAATTTTTATTAATAATAACATAAGGTGTAGCATATCACTTGCATGATTTTAGAGCAAGAGCAAGAATTTTTCCCCACGAATACTGGACATTTTAAAACCTAGCAATATATTAATTTGACTAATATAAGCCCACTATTACTAAATACGCAATACGCAAAAGGGCCAGCCAGCAATTCGTTATCCGGTATTTAGGCGCGAACCCGGCCGGCACCACAGATTTTGGCAACGGTGTCGGGCTTACTAACGTACGCTTAAAATAGTTAAATATATAAATGGGCTCCATAGAGTACCATTTCTATATCTGGGATTCACAGGGACACGTTTATACCTAAAATCTGCATTTCTTAGAAATCTTTACCCCTCTGTGAATGCCTCGACTGATGTTATGCAACGAAACAAAAATATGTAACCCATTCTCTTCTAGCTTGTTTCCTTAAGCCGGGATCATCAGCGTCCCGAAGACCTATCGGGCTCAATAGCATACCGTTTATAAGTATATATATATATATATATATATATATATATATATATATATATATTGGTGAAGGGTACTTTGTGACCTCTAAAGTAGATACTGAAGGCATTTTGTCACCTCATATATAACGCTGTCGCCTCCAATTTCGGAGGTGACAACGTCTTGCCTTGTTTTAAGTGGTTTTGGCAATTTCATGACTTCTACTGTTCATATGCAAAAATTTTGTCGGAGGTAGAAAGGGTGCCCCCATACTCCTAAAAAAGAATTTTAGTTCAGCTATAGACCGCTGGCGCTGGCGTTGCACTTCATCGTCCAATGAACAATACGTTGTCACCTCCGCCGTATAAACACAAGCTTTGAACTCCAGAGGGCACCTTACTACTTCCACAAATTGGCAACGTCGATTGCGAATGATTGTGCGTTCGAAGCAAACTCTTTGCTTTGGTCCGATGAAAGCGCACTCGTGGTCGCGACACGTGAAAGCGGGGTTTTGTGGTGATAACAGTGTTTTGGCGCCATGATAAAGAGTTTGCAGTGTGTTATTTAGCTTGATCGGTGTGTATGGCGACTTATGACCGCGTTTATTCAGCCATGATGCGGGGCACACGTATAATGAACCTTTGCAAAAAAGCAGAACACACAAGTATGCTCAGTTCAAATATTTCAGACGAACCATCACTATCTGACCACAATTATATAACCTTTAAACTGCATCAACGGGAAGTAAGCCAAAGAGTTTACTACAACCCAAGAAAGACAGACTGGGACCTATATAAACAAAAACTACAAGAGAAGATAGAACACCTAAGGTTCAGATCTCCCAATAAAGTAATTTTAGACTCAAATGCTGACCGGTTAAAAGAGGCCATGATTGACTCCTTTCAGAGTAGCTGTCCTCTAATAGACCCAAGTCAGAAAAGAGCAAAAAAACACACAAATTGGTGGAATAAAGACCTAGAAAAGACCAGACAAGAAGTCAGACGTCTGTTTAACAGGTCTAAAGCCACAAATAACTGGGAGAACTATCCCAAGGCTCTCACAGACTATGTCAAAAAGATCAAGGCAGCTAAGATTGCAGCCTGGAAAAAGTTTTGCCAGGAGGTGGAGACCACACGATCCACAGCTAAACTCCACAAAATCATCTCAAAGCAAGCCATGAACCTAGTAGGCACTCTTAAAAAAGAAAGCGGAGAATACACTACAACGGAAGAGGAGACTTATCTCTTTTGATAAAAACTCACCTACCCGAAGCAGTGGAACAACCTACTCTGGCTGAACCCAATCATACCCCTAGGAGGGAAGACTGGGAAACAGCTAAGGAAATAGTCAGCAAAAAAAGGATTAGATGGGCAACTAGCCTCTTCAGTCCTTTCAAATCTGCTGGTAATGACGGCATACAACCCGTAATGCTGCAGAAAGGGATAGATATACTGGTGAACCCACTCAAAGACATGTTCCAAGCAAGTCTTGCCTTAGGCTACATTCCCCAAGCCTGGAGCGTGACTAAAGTAGTATTTATCCTTAAGCCTGGTAAGAGCACCTATACAGAAGCTAAACCTTACAGACCTATCAGCCTAACGTCACTCCTCCTAAAAACGTTGGAAAGATTAGTAGACAGATATTGGAGGGAGGAAGCCCTAACTTCACTCCCGATTCACAAATATCAACATGCTTACCAAACAGGGAAGTCATGTGAAACCGCTCTACACCAACTAGTGGGGAAAATTGAGAGAACCTTGGAGTACAAGGAGTATGCAGTCGGAGCATTTCTAGACATAGAAGGTGCCTTCGAAAACACATCCTACCACTCTATTGAAAGATCAATGACAAACCATCAGATCGATAACACCACGATAAGATGGACTATGGCAATGCTCAACACTAGAGTTGTAAAGTCAAGTTATTTGACAAGGAAAAGACAGTGCAGGCGACAAGGGGATGCCCACAGGGAGGAGTTCTCTCTCCACTCCTGTGGTGCCTCACAGTTGATGAACTGCTGATCCAACTCAATAACAAAGGCTACTACACTCAAGGATACGCTGATGACATTGTCATACTGATTCAAGGTAAATACCAAAGAACCGTAGACAATGTAATGAAATCAGCACTAAAGATAACCGAAGAGTGGTGTCTAGAGAATAATCTTAGAATTAATCCCAGCAAAGCCACTCTCGTCGCTTTCACTCGTAGAAAGAACATCACAAACAGAATGAACATAAAACTGTTTGAGACAAATGTCAACTGGGAGAACGAGGTTAAGTACTTAGGTCTAACCATCGATTCCAAACTAACTTGGAACTCCCACTTAGACAAAACAATCACCAGGTGCATACAAACATTAGTTATTGGAAAAAGAGCCATAGGTAGTACGTGGGGGCTCAAACCGGAACTGACCCTCTGGCTGTACAAAACCATGGTTCGACCAATAATTTTCATACGAAATAATCGCCTGGTGGCCCAAAATAAAACAAGCAACTGCGATCCACAAAATCAGCAGAATACAATATCTAGCTAATCGGTGCATCACTGGAGCCTTTAAAGGTACCTCAGGACAAGCACTGAATGCTATTTTAAATCTCCCACCTCTGCACATCTTCTTGGAAGGTGAAGCCAGAATGGCAGCCTACAGATTACAAAGTACTGGTCACTGGATGACCACAGCTAATAATCTAGGACATGGCAAGATCATGTCACACATCAACAACCCAATATTAGAAATGGGTTCTGATCTTATAATCAAAGCCTATGACTTTGAAAAGAACTTTACTGTACACACAAGTTGGAATCCGGACCAACTACCAACTCCAACAAATAAAAACATAATTTTTTACACTGATGGATCTAAGTTTGAAGGGGGTACAGGCTCCGGTGTGTACAGTACCAATCCTAGAACCAACGAAAAAGTCAGTCTAAGAAAGTTTTGTAACATCTTTCAGGCGGAAGTAGAAGCTATTAACGTATGCGCAAACATCAGCATAGAAAAGAAGCTGCTCAATCGAGACATACACATTCTCTCAGACAGTCAGGCAGCACTGAAAGCGCCAAACGCTTTCAGTACTTCATCGAGACTGGTCAAGGAATGCAAATTCAAACTTCAAACCTTAAGCCAGGGAAATACAGTAAAATTATGCTGGATCCCAGGTCACCAAGGTATTGAAGGAAACGAAAAGGCGGACAAGCTCGCAAAAAAAGCAGCCCGTAATGCAATAACCGGTCCAGAACCTGGTCTAAGCATTCAGAAAAACCAAACCCGCTCAGGCATTAATGAATGGGTTATACCGCACACCAACTAAGGTGGAGAAACTACAATCAAGCAACACACTGCAAAAGATTGCTAAAAACTCTAAATCCACAAACCACCAAAACCCTGTTGAGACTGAACTCGAATCAAGCAAGTAGTCAGTCTACTAACAGGCACTGGAGCATTCAGAGAATTTATGCACAGGATCAATATCTATACAGATGAACCTGTTTGCAGACTATGCCAAGAGGATGATGAAACAGCCTATCATATCCTCTTTGAATGCCCAGCATTAGAGCGTAAAAGACACCAACTCGATTGGAGCCTTAACTCTATTGACAACCGCAAGCTAGTAGGGAACATTGCAAGTCTAGTAAAAGATACGGATGTCGGCCTGCTAACTTGAAAACTCCCGACAGTACAAAAAGCCCAAAGGGCTGACGTGCGCATGCCAGCAAAAGGCAGTCGTGAAATTTAAATCTAATCTAAAATCTAATCTACCTGATACTGTTACAAACACCACATGATACAAGAGCAGTGACTCTAAAGCTTTAGCTTCAGCTCTGACTTTAGTCAGAACATAAATCTCCAAATTCAAGTCGGGCAAATTTCCAAAATAGACATTTTCGAGATTTTTTAAAAATATTCGCTTGTAAACGAGATCTTGTTATACAGTGTGTCCCAGGATAAGTGAAAGAAGAGGTGTAAATAAAAAAAAAATAGTTGAAATTTGATGTTTTAGGGGCCAGGCCTGCTGGATTAGAAACTATTTTTTTAAATTTTCATTTTTGAAAGATCAAGTAGGAATTGACATGAGCGATAAATTTATTTCCTGCGTAGGTAAAGTGCATTTTTAGTAAATGGTATCTAAAAATGTTATTTGAATAAGCTGTTCAGAATTAAATGGGGTCGTGTACCAAATATCAAATCAATCGGACTACGTTGATGTTTTTCTATTTTTGCTCTAATTGCGTTTCATTTTTTAGTAACAGATATCGAAACTTTTTACTAGATACAACTGTGCAGAATTAAAAATGAGGCTCGTATACCATATCCTGATTCAATCGATTTATCATGTTTCATATAGTGAAATAATAAATTAAATCAAGTAGGTTTGTCATGAAACAAAAATACTTATAATATGCCGATTGATTCATAATTTGGTATACGAATATGATTTTTTATTCTGAACAGTTTTATCTTGCAAAAGGATTTGCTATATTTGTTACGGAATACTGACTATCCATTGAGAAAAAACGCAGCAAAAATGGAAAAACATAAGTTGGCCGATTTGTTTAAAATTTAGAACACGGCAATCACTTGTAATTTTGAATAACTTTTTAAAATAAAATTTATCGATTAGATCTACCGAAAATGCACTTTACCTATGCAGGAAATTAATTTATCGCTCATGTAAAGACCTACTTCATTTTTCAAAAATGAAAATATGTCAGAAAGTATTTTCTAATCACTTAGGCCTGCATCTTAAAACATCAAATTTGAACTGGGACACTGTATTATCCAAAAAAGTCACCAACTGGTAGAGAAAGCAACGCGGGGAAGTTTCTGTAATACAAAAATATTATTCTGTACATACGACGCATCGAAAGATAATATGCTTCTACTCTAAAATGCCAAATATAAAACCACAGATAATAAAAGCCATATGTGACCTCCGAAAATGCGGCAACGTCGCTGGAGGTAACAACGCTCTGGCAATCTCCTCTTTCTGTATATATAATGGAGGTGGTTTCACACCTTCTACGTGCCAGTATATGACACTTTTTAAAATGAAGAAATCGTTTCCCCTCTTTTGAAATTCTGTACCCTGACATCCCCCTTATTACAAATATATAATTTTTTTTAGAATAACTGGAAAAGGAAACCCGGAGGTCAGGTCGCCACTTTCGTTTGCCGGAGGTGACAGCTTAACACGCATCGATATATATATATATATATATATATATATATATATATATATATATATATATATATATATATATATATAAAAGCTTTTGTTTTATAGTATACTCATATTAAGCATATTTAATTTCACTATTCTCAAATATCAACTGAAGAATTAACAAAATCATATTAATAAAATTAAAAAATTATGAAACTATAAAAAAACTATATTTCACAAAAATAAGAGGAATCACAAAAAAAGGTTAATTAATAGTTCTTTGAGTCTCTCCAGAACGTTTAAAAATCTTTGGCAACAATTCGGCATACTTTGTATGCAATGTGCTATCAATATTTGGGCAAAATTCAAAATTTTAAAATGATAATATTTTATTAATGGACTTAGTTTTCTTTAAACAAAATTATGAAAAGAAATGCTTTTTATAGTGACACAATCATGAAAGGTTACCAAAAATTTCATGACTGCCCTTTTGGAAAATATTTTTAAAAATTGCACCAATATATGCAAATGGTCCAGTTCATTTGTGGAGCAGTATATTTACAGAGTTCACATAACCACTTTCCTTTAGGAATTTTTTTAATTGTAGGCATGCTGAATGGTACCATTTTATTCTATATTTTCTGTCATAACATTTTACCATTTGTTCGCCGTCGTCTGGTTTCCTACAGTGACACCATAGCTGCAATCCATAATTAAAATAGGTACATAACATTGTAACATATAATTCACAAAAATACAAACCTCTTCATCATCAGTGCCTATTACGATGTCACTGGAAATTGAACCAACACCTATAGCTCGAATGTCCATGGGGATGTCGTCTGAACTTGGACCAGCACTCGTAGATGGCATATCCATGGCGATGTCACTACAACTTGAATCCAAACCAGTGGTCATAGATGGCAGAACTAAAGTTAGAATCTAGTAATTTCAAAGTTTTGTATTGGTAACACTTTTGACATCTATCATATTGACATTAAATTGTTAACCTTATTTAAGCTAAACGACACAATAAATCGGAGGCGTACTCAACATTGTGGTATGGCGCATTTCAAAACAGAATTAACACACAAAAATAGCGACAATAGCAATAACAAAATAACAGAATTAACAAAATCAACAGCAATTTTCACACTTTGACTTGCACAATATCGCAAGATAGTCCAGTTACATTACCTTTATTTTGACATTACAAATAATGTCTCAAAAGTCCCCATCGATATCGCGCTTGCGTTTTGAGTTATTCAAGGTCAAATGTCACAGAAATAAGTTTTTCGCAAATATCTCGCTTTCTATGGGTCGTATGACTTTTTTAGTTATTACAAAAAATGAAGGCTAGGAAATTCTCTACAAAAAAGAATATAAAGCTTTTTTACATACAACTAACCGTTCAGTAAATAACACACTATTAAGTTTTGCAGACGGGTTTTACTTCTTTTTACGATAAAGAAAGTATTGGATTCACCCCAAAAATTCGAAAATTGGGTTTTCAACAGATCTTCACGTTTTAGAGTCCCCTGAACCCAAAAAACATGTTTTTGCTCATTGGTCTGTGTGTCCGTCCGTCGATCTGTCTGTGAACAGAATAACTCATAAATGAAAAGAGGTATGGCGTTGAAACTTCATATATAAGTTTTTTGTACTATCTAAATGCGACAGCAAGCTTCTGAAGAAAATCGCATAACCGGTGTGTATTGATGTGAGATAAGTGATTTTTCAGTTGAATACCTCTAAAATTCAACTTGAAAATCACTCATCTCAATCAATCCACATTAAAAATGTAATAAAAATATAAAGTTTCAAAAAAATCGTTGGAGCCGTTTTTGAAACACAAGAGTAAACATCAAACTTCCGGTTATGCGATTTTTTTCAAAAGATAGCTGTCGCATTTAGATAGTACACAAAACTTATATATGAAGTTTCAACACCATACTTTTTTTCATTTTTGAGATATTCTGTTCGTAGACAGACAGACACACAGACAGACAGACCAATAAACAAAAACACGTTTTTTTGGGTTCAGGGGACTCTAAAACGTGAAGATCTGTTGAAAATTCAATTTAGAATTTTTGGGGTGAATGCAATACTTCCTTTATCGTAAAAGGAAGTAAAACCCGTCTGCAAAACTTAACAGTATGTTATTTACTGAATGGTTAGTTGTACGTAAAGCACCTGTATAATCTTTTTTGTAGAGAATTTCCTAGCCTTCATTTTTTGTAATAACTAAAAAAGTCATACGACCCATAGAAAGCGAGATATTTGCGAAAAACTTATTTCTGTGACCTTTGACGTTGAATAAGTCAAATCGCAAGCGCCATATCGATGGGGACTTTTGAGACATTATTTGTAATGTCAAAGGTGTATGCAAAATCTCAGCTCACTTGGATTTTTTCGGCAGGCCGATCCTACTGTAGCTGGGCTAAGAGATTTTTGTAGCTATAGATTATAGTACAAAACGCCACCATAACGATGCAATAAGCGTAAAATTGTGGGTTGAAGATACGAAAAGTCTGTGACGAGTGTCCAGTATTGTTATACCGGGTGGCCATAAATATCTGAGATCTCGGTAGCCATGGAATTAGCTACTTATAAATGTTGGGTTAGTACTATATTTCAATTACAATAAGTATTGGTACCTATGTAATGTAATAAAATGCAAGAGGAGGAGAATGTGCCATGGATTCTGCAGATTAGCCTACGACTCGATTATAAAAATCTCCTGTTCTAACTCCATTACTTGTTGCAATCTGTAATAATTTTTGACAGATAGGAATTTTAGTTGTCATGACATTTAGTTTAGTTGTATTCATCGCTTTAATAAAGCGGTGTTGATTCCAAAGGTAATGTGATATCAGATATTTATGGCCACCCGGTATAAAGAACAAGGTGTTGAAAGTGATTTAGGGCTTCTTGATATCAACGATTTTGCTTTGATAATAATGACGTCTTTTCAAATTCAACAGTTGCTACAATTTGGTTACAACAAAATAGAAGCAAATTAAAGACGTATCAAAATGTAATAAACCAACAATTGTTGAAGAAAAAAATATAATGGATGGCCTTCTGAATAAAACCGATGCTACTGAAAACATTAGCACGAGGTTTGACCACACATACACTTCGTAATTCGTTTTTATTAAAATTTGTAATAATTTGTAATTTGTTTTATATAATAATAATAATAATAATAAATCCATTTATTGAATACCAAAGAGGTATACAAAGCCAGTCTTCCACCCTCCCGGGGCATCACACAAATATAAGCAAATGCTGTACACACACAAACTTAATATAATACAATACAGTACATGCTAGCAACATAACAAGACTATCTTAAATCGTGTTACTAACTAATTCTAACAAGGCACTCTTAATAGAAAGTGGCTGCTCTGGAAACATATCAAAGAACTTATTTAACAATGTGGGAGCCATATATAGAAAACAGCCCTCAAATTTAGCTGTTCGATGTTGTGGTATTGTATATATAACTATTGTACCTGATATTTACATTGTGAACTTCTGATCTTTTGCTCAACAAGTCGTACAAATATCTTGGCGTTTTAGTACAGATCAGAGTATACTAAAACATACAATACAGATACATACTACCATGGGCGTAACTTGGGGCATCACTTTGGGGGGGCAAAGTCAAGACTTCACAACATTTTTAAACCTAAATTGCAAAAAAATGATGCACTTGCACTTTGAAATCAAAATTTTGGGGGGGCCACCGCCCCCCCTTGCCCCTCCCAAGTTACGCCTATGCATACTACGTTGTTTTACATTGAGCTCTTGGTATTTAACGTTACAGACAAATCTTACGCAAGCGTTTTGTAATCGCTGTAGTTTAGTTTTGTTGTATTCTGAGATTTGGAAAAAATACCATAGTGCAATAGTATAAATGCGGATGAATAAGCGCCTTAACTAACATGAGTTTGGTTTTTTCGTCTAATAAATATTTTAAACTATACAAAGTACGTAATTTCATAAATGACATTTGGTAAATATGTCTCACATGCAATTCGAATGATAATTTATCGTCTATTATAATACATAGGTTTTTTGCATGACTACTCCACTGTACTACTTCACTATTTACTACAATGTTATGATTTTTAGTTATATAATCACCAGTTCTTTTATCGGAGGTTATGCAAATTGCCTGCGACTTTTTGGCGTTTAATCTAAGACCATTATTGCTAAACCAGACAGTAAGATTATGTAAATCCTCGTTTATCTTACGAATAGCGATGTTTAAATTTGATACTTCCGTTGTTATATATATCTGAAGATCATCAGCGTACATATGCATCCGGCAGTGCAAGTGCTCCGTTTTTCGTGCCGGTGAGTGTATAATCTATACGAAAATCTCTTGCGATATTGTGCAAGTCTTTCTTCTATAAAGGTAGGATTTGTTGTGATTCCTCTTTCGTCAATCCAGCATCACGAATATCATTTAATATGTGCTCAAAAGTTACACCTTGTTTTAATTTGCCTAGAACACACAAAAAGTTTACAGAGCGATGACAGTTGTAATATTGTTTCTTACTGCCATCCGCCAGCAATTTAGATGAAGTGTGAAGTCCATACGATGACAAAGTGCGTCCTTCAATTTGGTCTTTGTTATGATACTGGAAGCTTACTAAAAAGTAGTTCAAGTTTACTGATAGTTGCATGCAAACTGTTGCAAAATTCCTACAAATTGAACATAAACTGACTAAGGTTTTTCTGCAAAACAGCTGCAGATTTACTTTAATTTTGAATTTTTAAAATCTGGAGCCTTAGTTAATAGTTGATGGAAATTGCTAGGAATCTTGCTATAGTGAATGCTGCTAAGACGTTAAAAATTACCCTAACAATTTCTGCAAATTAGTTGAAAGTTTAACGTAACGATTTATTTTAACCTACAAATTCCCCAATTTTTTCTAAACTAAAAGTTATTGCAAATTCGTTACGAATTTAATGCATTGCAACCTAAAAAATGTATGGATCCTTGCTAAGATTTGTTACAATTGCCAAATAATTTATTGTCAATTTTCGGAAAACTTACTGCAAACTTGTTAAAACATTCACACGCAAACTTGTTAAAATTTTGGTGCAAACGAATTGAAGATTTTTTAATTTTGATATAAAAACCTCTAACGTTGCTGAAAATTATTACAAATTTATAATCACTTGTTATCTGTCAAAAGTGGACCATGAAAACGTCAGATTTTGCATAGCCAACCAAAATAAATTGTAGTGACTATTGTACTAGTGCCGAATTGCAATAACTATTTTGTAGTAGTACTCGAGTGACTTCTCGTATTTTGAACAAATTAAAATATTTATTGAAGATGTTTACACAAATTGTATTTTAGGGTGTGTAATTAAGTGCTGAGTCTTGCCAATTTGAAAATGGGTTTGGTTCACTGAATAGTCGTCCGAATACTATTCGTAGTCAAAGATAGGTAGACTATTTTTTGGGTGGTATCACTCATGTCCATTGTGTCTGCAATGAACCCAAACGCAATACACTTTCGTGATACCTACTACCCCAAAACTAATCGACATAACTTTGACTACTCATCGTATTAAAAGTAAAAATTCTCTTTTCAATTGTTAAGACATTCCTTGAAACTTGCAAAATTCTTACCGCAAATTCGTAGAAAATGTAATGCAACATCATAAAGAATTTCTTGTTTATCAATAACTGAATTTGCTAACTTGGCAGCATACATAATATGTTCTAACTGTAACACTACTCATTGGCATGTTTATTAAAACTATGCTCCAAACTTGCTGAAGTTTACTAAAAAATTGTTGTAAATTTGTGATAAGTTTTCCCAGAATTTATTGTTAATAGGCTGAAAATGTACTTGCAATCAGAAAAAAATCTGCAAATTTGCTGTAATTTTAATACCGGGTGACCATAAATGGTTGTGATTTTTTTTCTAAGGTTGGCACTGTTTATGTTGGTGGCACTGTAAGTCTATGTCAAATTCGAGGTTAGCAGGTTAGGTTTTGCGTCAGTCTGTGTCAAAACTGACGCAAAACTTAACCTACGAACATCAAATTTGACAAAGACTTACAGTGCCACCAACATCAACAGTGCCAACCTAAGAAAAAAAAATCACAACCATTTATGGTCACCCGGTACATTATACAAAAACGTTGATAGAATGTTGCTAGAAATTCTCTGCAAAGTTGTTTAAATTAAAAAAATCTGCACGTTTGGTGCAAAAATTGTTACAAATGTACCGAAAATTTAATAAATTATTGTAAAACATTTGCTGTAATTTGAATACAATATACAAACACGTTGATAGAACGTTGCTACAAATTCGCTACAGAGTTGCTGCAAACTTGTCGAAAATTTAAAACAAGTGTGATTAAATGAGGTTTGCAAATTTGGTTCAAAGCAAATGCACTGAAAATGTTATAAATTCTTGGAAAATATTTGCTGTAATTTTAGTAGAATATATGTATAGAAAGTTTGATAGAACGTTGCTACAAATTCGCTGCTGAATAACTGCAAATTTGTTGAAACTTTAAAACAATTTTACAAAATAAAAAATGTAAATTTGGTTTAAAATTGTTACAAATGCGCTGAAATTTAATGAATTCTTGTAAAACATTTACTGTAATTTTAATACGATAACTTGTGGAAAATTTAAAATATATTGAGAGATTAAAATCTGTGTTTTGTAGAAAATTATTGAAAATGCGCTAAAAAATTATAAATTTGCTGTAATTATAGTACAATATACAAAAACTTTGATAGAATGCAAATTCTTTGCAGATTTGCTGCAAACTTGTTGAAAATTTAAAACAATTTTTACAAAATAAAATGTGTACGTTGTGTGCAAAATTGTTGCAAAAGCGGTACAAATTGAATAAATGTTTGTAAAAATTTGCCCTAATTTAATCTTTAATCTTTAAAGACTTATTACACATAAGTATAAGACATGTAAAAGTATTATAATTATATCGTGTGTTCCAAAAAAACTCATTCGCAGCATGCCATGATCAAATTGAAGTTTGACATAACTTGATAGGATGGACTAAAATACTCCATGCTTGATAGATACCCATTGGAGCAAATGAACTACCATGAGTCAGAGAGAACTAAATTACATTTTGATCTTAAACTATTTTCCTAAAAATATACAAAACACTAAATAAAAACAATTTTATTGACTGTTATGGTTAATACACTCGTTGTTGTTGTGTAGATGCCATCTTATTTTCTTTTTTGCGTGGTACAAGTAAACTTAATGCAGTGTGAACTTTCACCTGTCACAGTGACAGATGTTTTCATAAACAAAATGTAATCTGACATTCACCTACAGACTTAAGTTACGACATGACTAGATTTTCTATCTTTCTTTCCAAGGCCTACCCTAAATGGTTTTTTTTTGGAATACACGATATAGTGACCGCCAAAAAGTCGGCATTATATGGAAAACAATTTATTTTTGATTTTGCAAAAAAAACTGTTTCCGACAATAATTTGTGCTTGTCCAAAAACCTATTTAGCCCCTATCATATTAATTTGAGATGAAAGGTCCCTTTAATTTAGTGTTTATATTTGTAATATTAATTTAATAAGGGTACCACCCAAAATATTTTCGTATAGTCGTGTTATCAAATCTCAGGTTGATTAAAAGCTACTTATAAATTGATAGCTAAAATAAATAGTTGTATGCTCTTTATAATATCTTATTTATCTGCAACTAATCAAATAAAAATGCTAGCTCAAATTTCGGTAAAGCAAGACTCTCACTCGGTTAGGTCCACCATGAATGCATTATTTATTGAAATTCGTTAAGTACGAATCTGTCCTCCGCTATTAGCTCAAACGCGCATAATCGAAAACTCTGAAATTAGCTCAAGTGTTAACCAAGATGGATGCCCTTTACAAAATTGCGTTTAATTGAATGATAAATATTGTGAAATCGATGAACGTGTTATCGGCAATTGTTTGAATTAGACTGTTTTTCCGGCATTAATTTGTCTTCTGTTTCATAGCTTGCAGGTACGCTATTTCAATTGTTTTTATAGCGTCGGTTTTGAAAAAACATAACTTCAACTTTGATTATTGTAATTTCCGGATTTCTGGCTGTTAATGGATGTTCAATATGCCTGGAATCGGCTTGCTCAGGTCGTACTCTTGCTTTATGGTAAGTTTCAGGCTCCTAGCGCCAATATTTCCGTGTAAAAACTAACCTGCAATTTCTGCAGTCGACGGCAACCTCCTCGGGTGATGTCAAGTAGCCGGATATTCTCCTGGGTGTGCTGGGATTGACGTGCCGGATTCCTATTCGCTGGAGGGACGTGCAGCAGTTGAAACCCCTGGGTCGGGAACCTCTTTCTTGGCTGCAGATCAGGATCGGAGGCTGGAATGAGTATGTCGAAGCTCTCGGAGACCGCAACGATGAGAATTATTTTTATGTGATGGAAATTAAAACCCACACTTCCACTTATAGCCTGGTAATTTGTCTACACAAGTACTTTATTTTAATAAATTCAAATGGCTTCTATCTTAAAACTCAATGTATTTGGAGACACAAAAACTGGCTGCCATTACATTAATTTATTCATTTGTCAACCTCCATGAATTTGTTATAAACAAAAGCTAGTTAAATTCAAATAAATTGCGGATATTAACATGGTTCAAAACATTAACTTTTTACAATAATTCTACTTAAAATTATGTTTTTGTACACTAATGCTATATCTAAAATAATTATTTACATTTATATTAATTTAGCGTGTCTATTTTTCACTGCACGTCTTTTTAATTACCGTTTTAAAAGTTCACATGTCACTGCACTGATCAAAGTATTTAATTCGCGCATTTCCTGCATTTTCTTCTATTTGAAATTCACTGCTTCATTTTCGTTCATAATTTTAAATTCATATGTGTTTTCTTTTCTGCAAATCCTACAATCCTTGCCTTTTGATTCTTACGGTTTTTTTCAAACGTTTTAATGCCCTCTTCCTTCTTATCTGCCCGTTGCATGTTCTTTTGCTTATCCATCCTCCAATTACCTTTCTTATAAAACCCTGACTGGATTTCACTATTAAAATATGCCTAATTTCTACGCTTCATTTCCTTGCGTTTTGCAATCCATCTTGTCATTATTAAATTTCATTCGGCTTGGCCTTTACATATAGCACAAACCTAATTAACTAACTGAACTTACATCCAATTTGGATCCCTGTGCGAATGAGCTTTGCTTACTGCGTTCATTAATTAATTATTCTGCAATTACTGGCATCTCATTACAACTGTATTCATTCTGGCAAATTCAAATTTTTGCTTTGCAGTTATATAAGATATCTCACTCTGAGCTTTCATAAAATGTCCATTAATTTGGCAATGCTAACATAGTTGATCTATAGGGCTTAAAACCATAGCAATATATCGAGTGATTTTTATTTATTTCGACAATGGCGTTTTTCGAAATTGTCAAAATCTAATAGTGCAATTTTTCGGAAATTAAGTTAGATTTCAATGACGCCAAGTTTTTGTCGGTCACTATATATATTACAAAATCAAGAAACTGCAAGAAAAGCAACATACAAACATTTTATAGAAAGTTGCTACAAATTTGCTGCAAACTTTTTGAAAATTTAAAACAATTTTGATAAAATAACATGTAAGTTTGAAGCAAAAGTACTGCAAATGCGCTGGAAATTTAATGATTTTTTCTTATGAGTTTGGTGTAATATTTCTGAAACCTTTTGATAGTGGGTGAATTGTAGTTTCTTAATATTAATATTTCGAAATAAATATCCTGACCGACGGACTCCTTACCTCAATATCTCTTAGGCTCAATGAGATATCGACTTGATTTTTGCTTACAAGGGTTATCCATACTAACATAAACGTCGCTAAGCGGCATTTTAATCACGCCATGATATCCCGTGACTAAAGAGTCTCTTGTGAAGTTACGTTCAGACAGTATTTGTTTTATTAGCCACAGCCAAAACTGAAATCAAGTTAGTTTTCAACAGTCAACAGATGACTGACATATTGTCATATGTATGAAATGTCAAAATGCAAAGGTTCTGGTTATTTTTATACAAAGTCGATAAAATCTTGTATGATAAGCGTTGCAAAGAAGCTTTCAAGCACTTGACGCGAATATGATAAGCTATTTCATTTTTTTGAGGGATAGATGTCTTTAAAATCCTTAAAAAGTGTTTTAGGGTTGTTTTCAATTTCACAAGAATGGATCAAGAAAGAACACGTAGAAAAGTACTTGGGACAGAAAGGTTAGAGAAAAGCAAATGGAGTAAACTTAAGGAAACCTGGATGGAGCAAATTGTAACACTAGAAAGGGTACGACACCAGATGAAATAAAAAATACTAGGGAGAAACAGAAAAAAATTGGATGAAATAGGTTCAAGAAGACACGTAGCGTTAAATCCAACCCCTGAAATGGCAAAAGAGTAGGAAATGGGGAAGTGAAAGGTTGAAGTTTGGAATTAATTTTTGAGGAAGAATTATGAACTTAGACTTGCGTTATCCTTTGTTTTTTAATTAAAGAAGATTGGGAAAATTGGAATCCATATAAAATGAGTCGTATTTTAGACATCCAGCTGCTGTGATATTTTGCTTCACTCTTGATTAAGCTCCTTATGGAAATGGGCGGAAAGTTGCGTTCTTTTATCTCAACATTGACATGGTTGAATCCCGGAGGTCGTTTGTTATATAATCACAATTTTAGTTGTAATGTACTATTTGATTTAACTTTTTCATTTGTAAAAATTTTATGACAAACAGTAATGCATTTTAATTCTTGTATCAGTAAATTCACCACAAATTAAACCACTTAGTTTTATGTGAAATTCAAAAATATAAAATGTCATTACTTCAGAGAATATATGAACAGTGATTGGGCCTAATTTATTATAATTAATCAACAGTAACATTCCAAGTGTATTAAAATAGCCGATTAAATTTTGAAATTTCTGTCAGAATGTTTTGCTAAGAAATTTGTCAGTAATAATGTATTAAGGGCAAATAATTTTTCCGGTAAAAATGTTTTACGAAAGTATTTTGTTTTGACAATGTCACAAGACAAACTAACTTGATCAAATTTTGTCAAAGTTTGTTTGTAGAGGGACATTGCCAAAAAAACAACAAATCTTGAGTAAAACATTTTCCGAGCAAAATCCTGAACCCGAAATACATTATCTGAACTATTTCCCAACTATTGTATCATTTTGACATTTATACTAAGCACAATGACAGCTTAAATGACGTTTTAAAATAACACTTTGATTAAAACAACATATTTGGTGGTTACCATGAATACAAGAAGTGGTAAAAGAAACTGATAAAATCGCAAGGGAAAATTTTGATTTTTTGCCACTATAAAAACACGTGATTGGTTGAATTTTGGAAAATCATGGCATTTGATTTGATAATAAGGGATGCGGGAAATAGTCTTTAGAATTAGTAGTGAGACAATCAGATGATTCCGATGTGGTGTTGATGCTATTTGTACAGCTAGATTATAATTTGCATTTATTTGAGTATTTAACCAAATTCAAATTTTAAAAATGTGTAATTCTATTGTAATGTGTTAATTTCCTTGTTTGGATTGATATTGAAAATGTATTAATATTTGTTGCAATATTGGAAAAAAATATAAATTTCAAAACCAGAAAGGAAATGTTTGTCCCACAACATACGCACCTTCAGTTATATAAATATATGTTAAACATGCAAGAATAACATAAAAATACTAAAAAGGAAACAAAATGTCATTTGTGATTTACAACTCTGATTTGCCTAATTTTAAACACAAAACACAAATTCTACGTGGGCTTTAAAAGGTGCCAGCTTCGTTTTCAAGTAATTTATGGTTACTATTCAGAATAATAACCGCAAGTGCCATGAGCAGCTATTTCGTAATTTAATTGTGACCTTTTTTGTTGTCATAAACGGTATCATTCGCTGTCGTGTCAGAATAATAATCTTCATGCTTCATACGTACGTGTCTGGACTGTTTTATCAAAAGCTTAGAACACAATAATTATGTAGCGGAGCATTATTTTAGTTTACTATCACAATTCCAAATTGTATACTTTAATACTCAAATCCGCCTACTGCGTTTGAACAATGTGAATATAATTTAACTTCTCATAATAAGAGTTGTAAATTTTAATAGTATTTTATTTATCTAGAAGGAAAAGTGACATTTTAAAGGACGAGAAAGTTGTTTAGGGCCGAAGCGTCAGCCGAGGACGGATTTACTTGCGAGGACCTTTAAAAATACTTTTCGTTCGTGGTGAATACATTTGCGGTTTTTATATGAGTTCATAAGCATTGACATAGCGAATGGTTCACAGTCTACACCGATTGCTTGCCTCAGCTACAGGCATCGTCCATAAAAAGCCAGTTTTTCGGCCTAGATACATAAATAACTATTAGTGTGGACCTGAAGTCTCCCTTACTCAAAAGTAGACGACGTTAATGAAGTTTGAAAAGTTAAACTGAGTTTAGCATTTACTTAAAGAAATAGTTGTTTCTTAAGTAGAGCTATGAGAACTCTGCCACTGAATACTGATTACGTCGCTTTTAAGCAAATAATTAAAATAAACAATATAAAATGCCAATATGATCTGAGCTGATTGAATTTTAAAAACATAATTTCTAATATGTAAAGCAACAAAAATGTCTGTTCTTTAATGTGTGTGTGCACAAAGTTTCGAAACAATCAAATATTTGTTAACCGTGAAAGATAGAAAAAAGTAACGTATATTAATATTTTACTATTTAATTTTTCAATATCGCTGTCGATCCCAGCATAAATAGTAACGAACATTCCATCATGCAAAACAAATATGTAAGCAATTGTGTAATCTAATATCGGACATTCTTCTATTTTTTTTATTTTGTTCATATTTATGTACCAAACTACTGAATCATGTTGTCACTCGAAAATCGTTTCCTTTGTTTTTGTAATGATTAGATTTTATTTGTTCGTGACGAAACACTTGCAGTCTTTGGTCTTTATTTGCAGAACGGTGTACGCATCTTACAAGAAGAACACATTTTTTCTCTTGATAGTAATATAGAAGATTTTGTCAGTGAAATATGTTTTCCTGTTCTGAAGATGAAGGGTCTGAGATGTGATATATTTTTTTTTTCATTGACATTGCTACTTAATGTTTGCTTGTAAGTGTATGTGTCTTTGCTCTCTAATTTTTTATTTAGATGGCTAAATACTTTTTCTCTTTTGCATTCTCCAAGACGTTATGTAATTTCATATAATTTTTCCATTAATAATTCATTTCTCACTTCTGACACATTCCACAGATGCTATTTACAGAAGTTACGCACATTTATCTGGAATGTATTTGTATCGAATTCTACAATTTACTACTACAGTCATGTGTAAATTGTTATGCGGAGGTGTAAACACGACAGGTGACATCATCAGGTAGAACGTCATTATTGTTATGAAGTTGTAATAAAGAGCAAGTCTGACAAAAACATACACGAATGACATTACTAGACGATCATTCGTAATTTATGCAAATTTAATGAATTCTGATTATTTGTCAATCTTCTGTTTTAGTTGTTGGTGTTCAATTAAACTGTATTCACTATGAAATAACTGAAAATGTCTAATATATAGCGTGGAAAATGCAATATAAATGTTATTATTTTTTAAATTTCAAATTAACCGGTGCTTTTAGTTCAAGCTCGAAATGTAACCTCCTTTCCAATAAATATACAGAATTAATCTTAGCATTCGTTTTAGTCAAAAATGTGTTTAGGTGGGAAAATGTTATCTTTAGTCTTCTCAGTTATTAAACTATTTTATTGGAAACACGTATCAAATCGTCACCGTTTGCTGTTAGCTGCTAACAATTTGACCATAAAAAGTTAATTCACCAAGTTTAATTGGTACTAGAAAAATTGTCAAAAATATGATTCAATCGTAATCATATAAGAAAGAATTTATGGAGGAATTTCAATACAAAATATTTTTTGTTATAAAATTTCGTACTGCAAACACTCACTTTTGGTACTAGTAATTTTTACTTTTCAGCAGTAATAACTATAGCAACAAAAGCTAACGCCGTGTTTCCATTGTTCGAAATCAAAATACGCATTGTATTGTTTGAGGCTTTCGCGGTTACTCGAATTATTCTTCTTAGCATAGAATTTCGGCTTAGACCGCGTAGTATTTGTATATGAACACCCAGCATTTTCTGGCTTAATGTGCCTTGCACCTTGTGAAGTCGAGCAAAAACCCGCGCGATGGCCATGCTCTTTGGTGGCTCGTGTTGTTTGAGTATCTTGAGAACGAGGATACTTAGGCAGATTTGGCCGTTTTGCTGTTTGTGCATCCATATTCACTAACGTTTCGCAAGACCTTGCAGCTTGCATCATCAGAGTGAAAGTCGCACTAAGAACCGAAGGTCGGTGTGGAGCTATTTATAGTCCTCTGTGCCAGGCGCGCGGAGTGGCGTAACGCTGGCGCTGGTTGGTCGTCCGAGTGCAACGTAATCCGTGGGGCGTGGCCGTATGACGCAGAGTGGTTGTAACGCTTTAGATCGTGTATCACAGGGGTCCACGTTTTACTAAGCTTAAAGCCATCTTCCCTGTTGATATTATTTGGATGTTTTTCTATTTCTATGGCTTCACGTATCACTCGCGGGAAGTAATGAGGTATTCTGGCAAGTACTCTGGCATGCTCAAATTCTAAAGTGTGCCCATTTGTAAACGTATGCTCAGCTACGGCTGATTTTGTGATGCGTTTGTGTTTGCAATCGCCTTTATGTTCTTGGAGTCTTAGATCAACAGACAGACTGGTCGTTCCGTTGATCTAAGACTCCAAGAACATAAAGGCGATTGCAAACACAAACGCATCACAAAATCAGCCGTAGCTGAGCATACGTTTACAAATGGGCACACTTTAGAATTTGAGCATGCCAGAGTACTTGCCAGAATACCTCATTACTTCCCGCGAGTGATACGTGAAGCCATAGAAATAGAAAAACATCCAAATAATATCAACAGGGAAGATGGCTTTAAGCTTAGTAAAACGTGGACCCCTGTGATACACGATCTAAAGCGTTACAACCACTCTGCGTCATACGGCCACGCCCCACGGATTACGTTGCACTCGGACGACCAACCAGCGCCAGCGTTACGCCACTCCGCGCGCCTGGCACAGAGGACTATAAATAGCTCCACACCGACCTTCGGTTCTTAGTGCGACTTTCACTCTGATGATGCAAGCTGCAAGGTGTTGCGAAATGTTAGTGAATATGGATGCACAAACAGCAAAACGGCCAAATCTGCCTAAGTATCCTCGTTCTCAAGATACTCAAACAACACGAGCCACCAAAGAGCATGGCCATCGCGCGGGTTTTTGCTCGACTTCACAAGGTGCAAGGCACATTAAGCCAGAAAATGCTGGGTGTTCATATACAAATACTACGCGGTCTACGCCGAAATTCTATGCTAAGAAGAAAAATACGCATTGCTATTTTGTAGTATGATCATGCCTCTTAGACTTCCCGACCTCGTCGATTAAGAATAATAATACGCAAAAACGCTTCCAAAGCTGTAGCTGTGACTCGTACGAAAATGGACTTTTAGACTAGCCTTATTTATGTGCCCCGCTCGCTGTGCTCGCTTGGCCATAAACTGCGTCTCGTCCAAAAAAGTCCTTAATTTCGTATTTGTAATATAAATAGCTACTCATTTCTTAGATTTTATAAGTTGCTGCAATAGTGCTATTCCTTCACGTATAGTGATATTAATCTGTCTATGAATTATTTTTATTTTATCAATTTAAAATTGCCCTATTTTTGATATGAATATCAATAATTATTATTTGTGCTAGCTCCTGAAAAAATCAGGGGTGGATTCCTTTTATCTAGATTGCTTATTTCTGAAATCTGATGTTCTGATTTTTAATCTTATTTTATAAGTCAAAATAACTTCTTTCAAATGATATGTCAAACAGATTTGAAAATTATATGACAAATACCAGATTGTTTCACTAGTACACAACAATATTCAAACAGCAAGTAATTCTTTAATAACTAATTCACCTTTATAGTCTTTATTTCCTTTTCTAGTAATTACGTTACTACTCAATATCACCCACCTTTCACTCGAACTCAACAATGTTCTGGATGTCGACCAACCTGCTCCCCTCTGTCTACGAATCCAACCTCTTAATTACCTTTTCGCAACAAAAGGTTCCACTGACAGACAAGATGTCCAAACTGTCCAGAACTAGTGACGCAAACTTTCCCTACAGCATGTAACCAAACAGACACAACTGCCAACTTCCTGAAATGTGCCTTCTCAACCGATGATCCTCCTTTTGAACTCTCTCTTAACACCAAACAGCTTGACGTAATCCAATTCGATTAATATATGATGTCAAATGTAATTCTCCAATAAACTTGACTTAGTATTTTACTACATTTATTCACATTTATAGATTAATTCTGCTTTTCCATTAGCTTTTTACCATATACTTGTAAGTTTCCTTAGTTTATACCTTTACTTGTTCTTCGATTAAATTTTTAATTACACCAAAATTAGTTCAGCTACATTTTTTCAAATTTGTTATTTCTAATAATTAAAAACACAGTGCTTAACGATATAATTTTTCTACTTTTTACACACCTACATTTCCTAATATTTGAGTTCTACCTACTATTTATAATAATTTATTTCGATTAAGTATTTGTTATTTCCTTCAACCCTTAATTTTTTAAATATTATATTATTTTTAAATCCATCTGTTTCTCAATTAGCCATATTCCACTCAATTATACATTCTATTTTCCTTTCTAATTGCATAATAATTATTCAGATTTCCAATTCATATTTAAATAGATCTTGATTATATTCAACTATTATACTCCCTGCATCCTTTCTAAAATTGATTTTTATACCTCAGTGTATATCATTACAATAGTTAATTAAACAACAAATATTAAATAAGAATAATAAAATAAGCAATTGCATGGACTGTAAACAAAGTACACTAACTTATTACACGAAGATTTTGAAATTCCAAAATAGAAATAATTAAACTGTACCAGGGCTGTAGCTACAGGCTTGGGGGCCCTGGGGCAACAAATAATTATGGGGCCGCCATGTTATCTTCCCCTTTACCTCTACATCACTTTCATTTAGTAAGACTTTTTTAATAGGGTTACTATTTGGTGTTTTTTTCTGTTAAGATAGAAGAATGGGTATTTAAAACAGACGTTTTAAAGACAATTTCGTAAAAAACTTCCTCCGTCTTCGGGGGCCCTTATGTTTGGGGGCCCCGCGGCGCATATACGTAATCTGCAGACGCATAAGGTATAACCCATCACATCGTTTTTTCCGAAGTCGTACGGCCAATCAGAACAGAAGTAAACTGCAGACGTGTTGAATTATAATGCGTCTGCACTTTACGCAAGCACCGTGACCACTATTATTTCTTATTTATTGTATCTTGAGTTGATAAATACAGACTATTATTATTAGTATTGTGTTTTCTCTTGAAATGTTTGGTTTATTCCAATTAAACGAGAGATATTTGGTCAGATGTAATTAGATTCTATTAATTAATTTTTATATAAGAATTTTCTCACGTTACAGCACGTTTGTAATATAACTGCTTTTCGGCCAAATTTCGAGTTACCAGCGATCATTATGCAAATAAATAATGTGTACAACACGTATGAAAACAACTTTTTTTTACTTATTTGCTTGTTAACCTCGGGCTTCGCCCTCGTTAATAAAACTGCAAATTCGTGAAAGAAGTATGAGTTTAATAATTAGTTGTACAATACAACTATCATTAAAAATCAGCAAGATCATTTTTACTGACTAAATCTAACTTTTATTAATTTGATAGATATAGAGAGTCGTTGTAGACATTTTTCAAAATAATCATGTTAGTTTTGACATTTGATTAGAATACAGAAAGCCTTACTAGATTAGTAGTATTTTGAACGTGTACTTTTAAGATGCTCTCTCATAATATTAATTTTTACATATATAAGTGTAGCTACCTGGAATAAAAATGTAATTTTTAATGACAGTTATGACAGTTGTACAAAAAGTGATTGTTTTTACGAGAGTAATAGTTTTATGAGGGTAAAAATTACTGTGCTATAAAATAGAGCTTTATTAGATAGTTTAGCGCTTATAAAGTAGCTCTTTATTTCACTCTACACGTTGCTATGGAAATGAATAAATAACCAATTGTTTGCTCGCAAGAATGGTGGCTATTTTGTTTATTACGGCTACATTAAGTAAACCAAACAAGGCCAGATTCTAAATTCATTTGTAGTTTTTGCATTCGTAGAAAAAATAACATTTTTAGGCCTTCGTCCAGAAACACTGATTTTGCATTCGTCCAAATCGGCTAGAAACACCCTCTTTGCATGTCTAGGCATGAAAATGACAACTAGTGTAACTTAAATTTTAAAATTTGAAAATCGGTTGGTAGCACTGAATCTGAATCTGCTGTCATAATGATGCCAGTCTCACCAGTTATACGACTTTTCAGGTAGTAAGTTTTGAATAGCATTTTCAGCTGTTTGTTTAATATGTTCTGGTATATTATCATCCATTTTCTTGTAACTATTGTGCACCGATTACTTATGGCATCTAAATTCATAAATATAAATGTCAAAAAACAATACCTACTAGATACTTGATTTTCAATTTTAAATTCGAATCCTTGCATCGCTCGATAAGTATGTATTGCCAACAGCCATTCGCAAAAATTCAGTTTCTGGCCTTGTGAAACAAATTACTATTACTTCTCGCAATAAAATTTTTCGCTCGTAAAATTATCATGATGCTGCTCATAAACAAATCTTCTTCCCCCGAAAAAAAAACTATACTTTTATCTTTTGACGAAAAATACAGATATTATTTACGTATATTAATGTTTTAATGTGGTTATTATAACATATACGCTGTAATGGAGTCTATCCAAACACTGTTGTTTTCATATATGAAAAACATTGTTTCAGACAACTGACAGATTGTCATATTTATGAAATGTCAAAATTAAAAATTTTTGATTATTTTTGTTGATAGTAAATAAAATTAGTGTATTATCGTCGTTGAATAAAATTCATTGCAGCTCTAGTTCTATTTGAGCACTCCTCGTTGCGCAGGTCATGCCCCAAACCCACTCGTACTACAATAGGCCCTCTTATTAAACTAGTATAATAATATGCTACTTCTACGACAGTGCAGAAAGTACTCACTTTTTGCACTCTCATGTAAGAATTATGATTGGCTAAAACGGACAACTTTTTAACAAATGTCAAATTAAAAGATTAAATTTGTTGTAGAATGCGAAACCGTCGCAGGAAAAATAGTATGTAACACACGTGTGGGATGGCCATCGGAAAATGTATGTGAATACATGTAGTCATTCAAAAACAACTACAAATGAGTAAAAAAAGTTGTTTTCATATGTGTTGCTCACGTTATTTTTTGCATAGTGATCCCCTGTAACTCGAAATTTGGTCGAAAAAGACTTCAACATTTATAACTGTCAAATAGACAATTCGCAATTTCAATAAAATAGTTAAAAACGTGTTACTTTCTTTACGATTTTTTTTGTTAAAAAAGTGATACTTTCTCTATGATTTTTCTTTAAAAAAATACGAGAGACAAATAAAATGTTTGAATTAATATTAAGCAAAATTGAAATAAAAATGATAGAACTGTCGACATGAATTTATTTGATAGATTATGAATAATAATTATAAAATTTATGTCATTTTAACATTGCAATTTAATGTAATTAATTAACTTTAATATAATTATAGGGTTAAAACTAACTGTTTAAGTTGAAATAATAAATTGGTAAATATCCTGATCCATTTTATTCACTAAATTAATTCAAACGTCGCTGACGCGTTTAGAACGTAAAAGTAGGTAGTTTGCGTCCTGTTGTGTATACGAAAATGAATCACTTCATCCACTAAAAATAAAATGAAAATGTCACCTTTTACAATAATTCGAAATTGAGTTTTCAACAGATCTTCACGTTTTAGATTCCCCTGAACCCAAAAAACATGTTTTTGTTCATTGGTCTGTCTGTCTGTGTGTGTGAGTTTGTGTGTGAACAGAATATCTTAAAAACGAAAAGAAGTATGACGTATCTAGATGCGACAGAAAGTTTTTGAATAAAATCGCATAACCGGAAGTATGATGCTTTTACTCTGTGATTTTTCAGTTTTTTTAGATTTTCTAAAAAACGGCTCTCACGATTTTGTCAAGCATTTTTACTACATTTTTAATGTGATTCATGTGAGATAGGTGATTTTACAGTTGAATAACTATAAAATAGGTTTCTTTTGCTTCTTTTTCTTTTTTTATTAATTCATATTTTAAATAGAACACCCGCTATATTATTACATTTTTAATTCAGCAGAGAATTTTAGAGAAAATTTGTCTCTTCAACTAAAGCTCTATTTTGTACGGTTTCTGTAAAATTTGTAATTTTTGAAAATTTTTGACAAATGCTTAAAAATTAAAAATCAAATTTATGGTTAATTATAAAATCACTGTAAAAGGAAGTTGTGTGCGTGTATCAGACCAGATTTTTTAAACTATTTTCGAAAAATTAAGCGCTAAATTTGGTTAGATAGTTTGTATATCTATCGGCATTTTTGCGGTCGGTTGGTCGAAAGATAAACATGCGAAGTTAGATTTAATCAAACAGTTGTGTCGTTTACAAATTGTACTCCTAGCCTTCTGGAGCATACTTTCTATATTTCAATAATTTATAGTAATTTTAGACGGTACATTTAATACGATATAGCAAGTCAAAGTAAAGTAAACTGCAGACGTCTAACACCTCTCTGTGTCTGCACTTTACTTAAACTTTCATTGGCTCCATATTCAACAATTATACCGATTGTAGCCGAACAGTTGTCATAATACCTTATGCGTCTGCAGAATACGTATATGCCCCCGGGGCACCGCCCCGGTTGCCCCGGTGGTAGCTACGGCCCTGAACGGTACCCGCCAAAATAATACGAAAAGTTGGCAGTATTTTTCGATTCGAAGCGATCATAAGAGTAATGTGGACTTTGTCCTGTTATTAAGATTTAAAGACTAATTAAATGAAATACGAAAAATTAGTAAAGGCTTAATAATTGTCGTACCTATTATTTCACATCCCAACGCGACTACTGTATTTCCAGTTCGCAAATAAGTATAATCCTTGTTACAGTAGCAAAGCTGTAAACGACGTAGCTTTGTCGACCCTGTCAGCTTTTGTTCTACGTAAATTCGCAATGAATTTCTTGGCTTACCGTGCCTTCGATCCTTATATTGTTATATGTAAACACGTGTTGTGCCTGTCTAAGTGCGTCTGTCACGTTTTCATCGTCATCGATCGACAGCAGTCCTTCCACGATTGGTCCTGTTGTCTCCATGTTCTTTACAATACAACAATAGGAAATTTCGTTAGGTAGCGTTCTTAGCCAAGCGGGTAAAGCGTGTAACTAGCAATAAAATTCCGGCTGGGAGCGCAGGAGCGAATCCCTCCCACTCTGATATTTTTTCTTTGCGAATTAATATAATTCGCATTACTAAGTGTTTTCGTTTACTGATTCAGTATTACTATTTCTACCTTGTTTTCCTTGTCTTGCGCTTTTTGTATTAAAGACGTTGAAAGCATTTTCTTCTCTAACTTTTTTATTTGCAATTTAATATAAAATTGGCACAGAGTAAGGTCAGTTGTAAAACCTGTAGCTCTATATAAAAAATACCAACACCTTTTAGTTTTCATTCAAAAACTGAAACAAATCTTGTTAAATACGTTGTTTTAATGCCGGAATTGGTATTTAAACTTACGGTTAATCAGGTGAGACATTTAGCATTTAAGGTGTCAGAACAGTTATACCCATTTAATATTATAACAGAAATGGCTGGATGGTACTGGTGAGCAAAAATTAAAGATGCATATGGTGGTGACTGTAGGGCAACCTACTCTTTCTATGAATAGAACCAATATGACCAATAGAGAATTTGTATGGTTTAAAAAAAACCGAATGGCCCTTGTTACGGCACAAAACTGATTTTACGACACTTCCGATTAGGGAGTGTCATAAACCTATATCACGTTCCGGAAAATTTCACTGCTTGTCCTAAATACTCATGGACAGGATAATAATCGCGGATGAATACGCTCAGGGAGATGGGCGGGTTTTTTTGAACGAGACGCCTTAGGGACAAGCGTGACGACATATACAGGGTGTTGATAAATAAGAGTTTCGGGTATGGATTGAAACCCACGTCTGACAGAAACCCAAAGAGCCAAACGGGGTTGGAGGGTGTGTAGCTTCGGAGCTCCCCGCTTACGGCAGCCAGAGCGTAGGAACCTACCTTGTCGCTCACAAGATTCGGCCAGGATCCGCTTCACACAAATCATATACAGAATGCCACTCGGGCAATAACATGATACAGTATTAACAAGTATGTAAATCGAAACACAGCATAAAGAAAACGCATCGGTAACATTTAACAAATGGGGTTTACTGGTCTTTAAACGCACACAAATATATCCATGAAATTTTACAGAAATGGGTGCATCTTAACTGTTAGAAACAATAAGGGTTAGTAAACGGCGACGCATAACAAAATCCCAAGCGCGCTGCGTATTAGCAGAGCGCGCTGGTGCTTTGACAAAGGAAAAGGGCTAAGCGCTACAACTTTAATCTACTCGTGAGCTCGCCAAAGGGGCAATACGCACACACTAAACAACAATGCAAAATGCACAGTTTTAGACTGCGCGTGAGGTCGTCAAAAACGCTCGCACGCTAAATAACAATGTGAAATACAAACAGATTTATACTAAACAAATACGTAACCAAACGCGTGAGCTACAAACAGTTTAACTTGATGACGCCACTGGAATTCAGTTCATAAACACGTGAGGCGCTGAGCCTTCAACAACACGCACTTGATTAACATACGCGGTGATATCTTGGCGCTCCGCGGGCGAGGACTTCGACATGCAGATCTTACAGATCAAAACAATACAAGTACAGTACCTTAGCTTTTCATGGGATACCACGTTGCTCCAGCTGTCGGGCAAAAGATCTTCAAAGCCACGGAAATGGGGGTCGTAGTTGGCTGCGAAAAGGTCGCTTAAATGCGACGCACACTGAAGTGGACTCGGAACGTCGGCGATAATGGTGCCTAATAGATTCCTTGATAGATCGACGGTGCGTCCAGAAGCATTGACAGAAAACGCCGGAACACGCGTAATTTAACCAGGGATTAAGCCGTCCTACGTTAGGTTATCCGCACAGGCGGTAAAAGGGGGCCACGGCCTACTTCGGGACGGTACACAGAAGGATGCCTGGGTTCATCGGGCTACACAATCATCACAAGGACTCGTCACATTGCAACCTGCACTCTCAACGTCTGGCACACGAGTCTCTTACATAACGGGAACTCACTTCTCGGAAAATTACACGTTGAGAAACGTAACAAACGGAAGGCCGCCCCCCTCACGGCACATGTCGCAAGGGGGCAGCGAAAACCACCACACTTCAAAACTGCTGGCAGTTACGCCAAAGTTTCGCCACAGGATCTCCTTGGAGCGACGCTGCTGCCAAGAAATGCCGGAGAGGGGCTGCACTTTCGCGCCAAACCAAAAACCGATCGATATCGAACTGTTGCAACAGCCAGACTAAAGCGAGATAAAACATTCATTCTCTCTCATTCCTGCTTACGTCAAATCCTAAATCGAGCGAAATAATTCCTGCTGGACTCGGGCGTTTGCAACGAGAATCGTTTTCGCATACTGATCGATGAAGTCCACCTGCGCTCAGCCGCCACGTAAGAATTCGTGAAGTCTGAACAATTTGGAAAAGGCGCTTTTACAGCGGGCGTCAAAAATTAGAATACAATGCGCAATTTTCTCTACTGTTCCTAACACCCTGTCGAAAAATATGTACCTATCCAGAATTTGCCAGAGAGATTTTAGAATGTTGCGGAAACTGGTCTTACGTATGTTTTGAAAGCAAAGTTGTGAAGAAAAATATGTCTACGAACAAATCTATAGAGAACGTGAAACAACCACTACCGTTCTTGGATGAGTTACGACATATGAGTTATCAGTCCCTCATTTTTACAAAATTTCTAAAGCAAGATCCATATAGGGCTGCTAATGGACTCATCATGTGGGGCATTCTGGGGAAAAACCAACCCGGTTCGATTTTACTCATATGTTAAAGCCAACACGGTTTGATTATTTGTGCCAACCACTATAATGCACAGTTTTGAAAAGACACATATTTTTAATAGATACAAATGCCATTTTCAATTAACCTTTTGCACCTTCGTTAGTGACAGAGCAAAATTTAAGAAATGTCTTCTTGGACGAAAATGTCTTGCTAAAATTTCCTTTGCCAGATAAATTGCATGCATCTCTGTCTGCTTGGCATGAGTGATGAACCAAAAAATAGACCAACTAATTCAAGAAGCGAGACGAAAATTTGATAGTTATGGGGGACTGGAACGCAATAATTGGAGAAGGAGCCGAAGGTAACATAGTAGGCAGATATGACCTAAGAAAGAGAAACCCTACAGAAGGACGTCTAGCAAAATTTTGGAAACAACACAAACTAATTTTACTAAACACAATTTTTCAACATCATGCAAGAAGGTGATATACTTGGAAAATTTCAGGTCAGAATACTTCTTACTCATTAAGCAGATATTACGAAACTAGGAAAATGATTGCAGAAGAAAGCGACGACGATCTTATCATGATGAAATGCAAGATGACATGGAAGAAATTCGAAGACGTGACTCTAGCAAATGGGATGTAGACAGATTAAAAAATAGGAGATTTTGAAAAAGTTTTAGGAAAGAACCACAACGGACATTATTTGTAAAATAAATACAGTGGACAACGCGGAAAAGTGAAAAATGTCATAATAACAGAAACTAAGGAAATAATTGAAACAACAAAAAAGTAAGCCCCAAAGCTATGGATCAGGAAAGAAACGATAGAGCTGATAGAAGAAGGAAGGAAGTGTAAGAACTTAAATAAAGAAACTGACAAGCAAAGATACAGAAAGCTAAGAAACCGAGTAAAAAGTTCAGCCAAGAACGATAAATAGGAATGTATTAAAGAGAACTATAAAGAAATAGAGAAGGAAATAAGAGATAGAAAAGGCATATAAGATAATTAAAAATATGTATACTCAGAGAAAACATCAATGCTACGGAACTCAAAATAAAAACGTGAAAGTTCAATTAGAAGACATCGATGTAGCAGAACAATGCAAATAGTACATTGAAGACCTTTACGAGGATGAAGAAACCTTAATAAATTTCCAAATAGACGAAAATAATGTAGAAAATAGAAGACCAAAAAGAGAGGAATTAAAAAAAAACAGTTAAAGATTTTACAAGTAGTAAAGCCGCAGGCGCAAAAAAACATACCAAGTGAAATTTTTAAATGCCTTAGGCAAAATATATTGAACGAGTTGTGTCATTGTGCCTATACCTAAAGAAGACAATACTAAATGTGAAGAATACAGAACCATAAGTCTAGTCACGCACACAGCGAAAACATTGGTGAAAATAATATACAGGAGACTGGAAAGGCTGGTGGAAGGGAACCTGATAGAAGATCAGTTTGGCTTCAGATGAAACAGAGAAACAAGAGAAACCATATGGTACCGAGGCTAACTATAGAAAAAATTATGAGACCACTAAAACAATCAGTTAATCGGCTTTATTGACCCAGAGAAGTCTTTTGACAAGGTCTCGAATAATGTTTAAACGCCAAAAAAAAAAGAGTGGGAGATAATGGGGATAATTTACAACATATATACATGTAAAGGCCAACTGGGAACTATAACATATAAAAGAAAGCAAAGAAATAGGTCGAAATAAAGAAAGAAGTTCGACAAGGATGCGCCCTATGTCTTATGTTCTGGGTAACGCCTTTTACAGATATGTTTTCCATACATTTGCAGATAACAGAAGTAAGGCTTACTGGGCGGTAATAGCTGGTAGAGAGTTTATCGCCTTTCTTAAATATAGGAACTATAATAGATTTTTTCCATTCGGGAGGGAGCACCCCTTGTTTAAGTGATAATTCCATTAAGTTTGTAATTGGCTCGGCTAAGCTTATGGCACACTTTTTTAAGAAGTGGGGGGATAAGTTATCTGGTCCTGGACAGGAATCAATTTTGATAGTAGATAATTACTTAAGAACAATATCTTTTGTAATTAGTACATTCGTTATAGAATTGTGCACTCGTTTCGTTTTGTCGATAGTTGGCATGGTTTGGCACTCCTCCAGAAACATGCTTTGGAACTGTAGAGCAAATATTCCGCTAGTAATGGTGGTGTTAGAATGTATCATAGCTTCATTAATGCCAAATTTCGTGCCGATTTTGCTATTATCAAGATAAATATAAAAACAAGTAGAAAACACAGTAACTTTGACGCTCTGTATTTCGAAAACTAAGAAAGTTGTCTAGTGTCTTTTACTCTTCGTAAGACTTCTTTGTTGGATACCCTATCTATCCAGCTAATCTTCAACGCTCTTCTATAACACTATATTTCATGCTTTCTAATTTTCTTCTTTCAGTTTTGCTTATCGTCCAGGTGTTGCATCCCTAGAGAGTACAGCTTTCTACATCCGTAGAGAGCTGTACTACCTATACAAAGTGTCTCTAAAAGGTCCGTACAAAACGCTAGCACAAACTCCTGAGGCTAAATTATGACGATCAAACCCAACTTACCTTTGTCCAAAAGTTGATAGTAGAATTGGGACAGCTCCCCCTCCACTTTTATTTGATTAAGCCCTGTACATCTGTTATTTTCCTTTTTATGTAAGATGCAATTGTTGTTGTTGTCGGTTAAATACGATATTTTTTCTTATTATTATTCATTGAAATTTTGTAAATATTCCCAACAAGCAAATAGCACAACTAACACAGGACGTAGGAAACTGTGTACCAGCCACACACTAGACAGGCTCTTTCGAATTGTTCGCTGACATTGCTAATTTGAATGAAATGAAGCGATATTTTACGGATTTACAATGTTTTCCATTTATTTAGTTTGTCACAACACTTTTCGAGGTTTTCTATAGTAATATTTTATAACATAAGTTACAGATGTTGGAAATATAAATTATACAAAAGGCGAACAACGCCTTACCGGTATCAATTTAAATTTACTTACTACGCTTACACAACCGTTTTGTGACAATATAATGTTAGCTAAAATTATTGACTTGTAGATTGCTACGGAAAAAGTGGTTTTATTGTTAAGAAGGAGATATGCGGTGCTTGTAATAGTCAATTACGAGGGAAATTTTTAAAATTTATTTGTGATAGACATGGAGTAAAAGCAAAATTACCTTATCTTCTGCAAAGTGAGAACAGGATGACAAGAGGAATTATACAAGTTATTGGAAAGGGAGGTCTGGAAAATATTAACAATAATATAAAAATCCAGTAGTAATTCCGTACAAAGTAGAACTAGCCGGTTGACTGGTTTACAGATTAAATTACCCGATAATCTGTAGAGTATTGCAAAATACAATTGCTATAAAAGAACAATACAAATATTTGCTCGAGAAAGAACACAAGATAATAGTAAGGAGAGAAATTACTTTAAAAATCCATGGAAAAGGTTGGATATAACTGGATATTATACGATTTCTGCATTTACTATAAATAATAGTGGGTATAATAATAAAAGAAAATATCCATATGTCGAAATACTTGGAGTAACAAATGGGTGTAAAAGCCAAATTTCCAACATTAGCATGCAGCAACTAGAAGGCAAGATTAAGATTGCACAATGCGATCGTTTGGAGGAACTCCAGGAAGGAACAGAACTAGCTGTAACTGGAATTAAACACATTTATTACAGATAAAAAAATCGTTATATTTTACAGTTCGAAAATATAGAAGCTTTGCATGTAATCAACTTCTGGCTAGAAAAAGAAATAGAGAAATCACATATATACTTTAAATTACAAGATAAAAATTAAGTTAGATAGTATTAAAACAACTCCACCTAAAAATAAAGAAAGGAAGTTGTAGGATGATGTACATATGCCAAAGAAACTCATTACATAACAGAACCACTAAATTTAAATTTACCGCTTACATCTAGTGTGTTCGTGTTTTCACCAGATAGATAGTGATTTTTCAAATCCACGGATCACTGCTATTGGCGCGCCCATACCTAACATTTTATTTAAATCTAGAGGATTTTTAGGTTAATGACATAACCGCGTATTCGCTTATTTAAATCTAGGAACTTTTTCTAGTTATATGCACTTCCCGCAGACGCAGACGCGCCTAAATCTAGTGACTTTTTAAAATCTAGGGATTTTATCTAGTTACATGTATTTTCTTATGGAACACCCTGTATGTGGGTAGCACTGTTGTGTAGACAGGGATAGACGTATGCCTTTACAGAGAGAAAACTTACGAAATTACTGTAAAAATATATGGAAAAAATTTGGATATAACTGGTTATTATACGATTTCAGCATTTACTGTAAATAATAGTGGGTATAATAATTATGGGAAATATCCATATGTCGGAATACTAGGAGTAAAAAATGGGTGTGTTCTAAGTTTTCTGAATAAAAACGTCGTGAATTTTGGACGAGCTGCGCATTGGAAAACATACTAATTCTCTTAAACTGGTAGTGCAATGAATACAATGGAAGTTCGAAAAGTACTGCAATCAATCCCGAGTCCCTTGATTGTGCAGCGACATGTTTCTGCTTGTGATCAGCTGCCTACAAGAATATCAAGACCTGCTGTCGTTATTGTTAGTACAGATACTTCATATAGGCCTGGTGAGCATTGAAATGCTGTGTATATAAATGAGACTGGCAATGGGGAATATTTTGATTCATTTGGGCGATCTCCTAGCGGTTATCACTTAAAATTTATACATCAAAACTCAAAAAGTTGGTTTTATAACTCCAAGATTTTAGTTCCAACGTTTGGGGTTTGTATTGCTTAATGTATTTATATTTTAGAATAAATAATGTGTCTATGTTAGATTTCCTAAGTTTGTTCAGCGATAATTTAGTTTGTAACGACAATTATGTAAAAACCCTTTACGCACAGTACTTTATTATGTTAAACTTATTGAACGTTATTTAATTAAATAATTAAAATTAAAAAACAAATATTTTATATTAGGAACATATATTGTTATTAATGTTTAAGTGAATAAATATGTATACAGATATAATACTTTAATAAAAAAACTATTTTACAATATTTAACTCTTCTATTTCACTTTACGTTACACAATTCCAAGGTTCGTTGGTATAGGGCAAACTTCTTAATTAACTGGGTTCACAAATAGCCTTTTGTAATTACATTCATAAGTTTGAAAATTACTATATTATTCATTTCAAAGAATGTATTAAAATCAGACAAGAGTTCATAAGAGGATTGGTAGACAACCATTTAAACAACGGTTTATAGAGACGAATATAGAATAGAAATCATTAACAGGTCTGCGTAGACTAGAGGTAAGCGTTGGGGACAGGCATCAGATTCAAACCCTGCTTGGAGTAGAAAAGTTTTTTAAATAAATACGACTTTAGAACGTGCAAGACAGAGAGAATACAAATCTTTCAGTTAGTACGACAAAGATAAAGAGGCGCTTTCAACGAATGTAAGAGAGATAGCATGATTGTGAGAGATTGCATGATTGTGGGGTGTAGGGTTGTGTCGGAGAGGTAGCACCTTTTGGATTGGACGGTCACTCGACGTAGTCTGGCAGAGGTTCCAAACAACTGGTCCTCACGAGGCATCCAGCTCTCAGTTGCTGGCTCCAAGCGCCACACCCCGGTAAACTGTGTTGACCTACAGGCTAAACCAAGTGAGGGTATCCAGATATGGATATGATGATGCTGGGCAGCAGCAGTATCAATAATGACGTAAGGCTCAAGATGAATGACATTGGTAAGGCTTACGGGACATATACTCATGGGCAAAAATCGAATAACGTTTTAATCGGCTGCGACACTGCGGTGTGGAAAGCCAGGGGAAACTACTACACTATACTCATAACAAAACAACTATGTCAACACAATTAAAACCATATCAAGCTACTTATCATGGGAATCGGAACCCGAGATACGGCAGGGGAGGAAATTCGCAATCAGACAACAGGGCCTCCCAGGTCTTCATCCTTCGAAATCCCTGTATTGATGATGAAACAAAAACAACGAAAAATATAATAGGAAAAAACAGCGGTAAGAAACATAATATAAAACAGAAAACACATACCAGAATAGGTACATGGAACGTGAGAAGCATCTATATGGCAGGCAAGGCTCATAATGTAGCCTAAGAAATGAATAGACTTAATGTAGACATTATGGGAATATCAGAGACAAGATGGCCGGGGTGTGGAAAATGTAATATAGGAAAAAATACGATATATTACTCAGATAACAACAGTGCAGACCACCGAAACGGTGTCGCCATTATGGTTAACAAAGACACGAATAAAACTAGAATTAATTTCGTACCACTATCAGATCGAGTAATGCTAATACAGTTAAAAGCAACGCCAAAAAATATCAACATCATCCAGATATACGCCCTCACGGCGGATAAACCTGATGCGGAAGTCGAACAACTATACGCGCAAATAGAAGAACTAAAAAAACGCATAAAAAGAGATGAAGTCGTCATTATTATGGGGGACTTCAATGCCAAAGTGGGAAAGGATAAAATAGAGGGCATTGTGGGAGAATACGGATTAGGCGAACAGAATAGTAGAGGAGAACAACTAATACAAATGTGCTAAGAAGAAAACATGGTGATCTCAAATACATGGTTCAAATTACCACCGAGGAGATTCTATACATGGACATCTCAACAACACACGGCTGACCATATTATACGAAACCAAATAGACTATATTTTAATTAATAAGAGATATAGAAATGGGTTAACGGGAGTCAAAACATATTCTGGAAGCGATGTAGGCTCAGATCACAATCCGGTTATAGGAAACATTAACATACGCCTTAAAAAGATACAGAAAACCAGATGTACAAAAATTGAAAGACCCAACACAATACGAAACACTAAAGCACGAACTAAATTAAAATATAAAGATGCATGGATTGCATGAACGAACAAATAACATAAATAATATAGTAAATGCAGAACTCATAGAATTCGTTTGGAATAAGTTAAAATCATCCATCATTAATGCACAAAACACCATTATTGCACATGATTGCAATAGTGACAAAAAACCCTGGATGACTCCAGAAATTTTAGCATTAATGGACAAAAAAGAAGCTATAAAAACAAAAATCAACAACAGTACCGACAAATACATCACACAATACAAAGAAGAATACGAGAAGCAAAATAACAATGGTTAAATGAGAAATGTAACGAAATAGAGGAACTAGAAACAAAACACGATTCTTTTAACATACATAAAAAGATTAAAGATATTACAGGCTTCCCAAAAAAATACAACAATAATAAGATCATGAATAAAAACAATCAATTAATAACAAACAAAGAAGAACTACACCAAGTCTGGATGGAACACGTAAAAGACATGTTCGAAGATGAGAGAACAGAATCTCAACATGTAAGTTTGGCAGAGCATGGACCAGACATACTGAAGGCGGAAATCACAAAAGCACTACGAAACGCAAAAAATGGTAAAGCTGTCGGACCAGACCAGATTTATAATGAATTTCTGAAACTCTTATAAGACGAAGAAAACATTGAATTACTCACCCACCTATTTAACTCAGTTTATCAAACTGGAATATTACCAAAATATTGGTTGAAGTCAATTTTCATCACCATACCGAAAAAATCAAATGCAAACGAATGCCTTATGAGTAATGTACTTAAACTATTTTTAAAAACCGTACATTGTAGGATATACAAGAAATTTGAACAAGATCTCAGTGATTCACAATTTGGATTCCGGAAGGGATTTGGAACCAGAGAGGCGCTATTTAGCTTAGCAGTACTATTGCAAAAATGTAGAGATCAGCAGAAAGATGTCTTCATTTGTTTCATTGATTATGAAAAGGCGTTCGACCGCGTTAAACATAGCGAATTAATGAGAATACTGGCGGAGAAGGGCCTTGACTACCAAGACATAAACGTCATCAAAAAGCTTTACTGGAACCAGAATGCCACAGTAAGGTTGGATAATGAATACACTGAAGTTATTCCAATTAAAAGGGGCGTTAGACAAGGTTGTGTCCTCTCACCTTTATTGTTTAACATCTACTCAGAAGATATGTTTAGAAGAGCCTTCGAAAACACAAAAGATGGCATAAAAGTAAATGGTGAGTTAATTAACAATATCCGGTATGCGGACGACACGGCAGTGATTGCAGATAGCTTAGTGGGCTTACAGCGGTTGATGGATGCAATAACTCGAGAAGGAGACGCAGCCGGATTAAAAATAAACACTAAGAAGACAAAATTCATGATATTCAGCAAAATACCAATAGCACGTGAGCGGATGGCGCAGCGAGCAAATGCTCGCCTCTCAGGCGGCCGGCCCGGGTTCGATTCCCGGTAGATACTATAGATGGATTTTAAAAATCGTACGCTCCCCGGCTACCACGCTAACATCTGTGGTAGTCGTTAACCCCTAATAAGGGAACTCTTCCTCAATTTCGACGGGCAAGGCTAGCCACCTACCCGGCCCAAGGGCAAAGAGGGCTCATAGAACCACTTTGTGGTTATAACAGGCCAGTGGCCTACTATAAGAGGAAGAAGAAGAAGACCAATAGCACAAATCCAATTGACAATATATAACCAACAAATCATGAAGGTAACAAAATTCAAATACCTTAGTTGCTGTTTGACGGAAGATGGCGACTCGGATCTGGAGGTAAAAACAAGAATAGAATTGGCAAGAGCGTCCTTCCTAAGAATGAAACAGTTACTTACGAACCGCAGCCTGCAACTTGCAATAAGATACAGATTTGTGCAATGTTATATATACTCAGTGCCATTATACGTAGTCGAGGCCTGGACACTCAAGGCAAATACGGAAAAGAGATTAAACGCGTTCGAACTCTGGATATTCAGAAGAATGCTGCGCATATCGTGGACATAGAGATACTGAGAAGAATGCAGAAAGAAAAGCAACTGCTAACAATTATAAGAAAAAGGAAAACAGCATACCTGGGACACTTATACCGAAATGATAAATACAACATCTTACAGCTTATTATGGAAGGTAAAATCGACGGAAAAAGGGGACGAGGTCGAAGAAAATGCTCCTGGCTCAAAAATATCAGAGACTGGACACATATGAGTACCCATACATTGATCAGAACAGCTAAAGACAGAGAAAATTTTGCCGAAGTTGTTGCCAACACTCATTAATGAATACGGCACTTTGAGAAGAGAAGAGAGAAAAAGTGTGTGGACAAGGATAAGCGTGACGAATACAGAGCATCACGTGACGAAATCAAATCCAAAATGGCCTTCGCTTCAATTAATACAAAATGGCGCCCAAAGTTCCCCTTTGCCGCAGGCAAATTAATTATTAAACACAAAATGGCTCCCAAAGTGCCCCAGGCAATTTAATTATTAAAAACTGAACGAAGAAAATTAGAAAGCATAAAATATAGTGTTATAGAAGAACGTTGAAGATTAACTGGATAGATAGGGTATCCAACAAAGAAGTCTTACGAAGAGTAAAAGACACTAGACAACTTTGTAGAGAAATAATAAAACGAAGAAACAAGGTAATAGGACATATACCACGAGGTGAGGGTCTACTAAACATAATTATTTTCTAGAATAAAAGAATCTTCAGAAAAACTTAAATTATCACGGACATACCCAGGTTTAGCATGCCTAGTGGAAAGATCTGTTTGGTGAAAAAAAGTTTATGTTTCAAGACGGTAATGCTCCTTGCCACAGAGCAAAAGTGGTTAAATCATGGATTGAAATCAATAAAATGGACTGGCCCGCACAATCTTCCAAACTGAATCCTATATAAATCTTGTGGCAATGAATATCAAACATTTGAAAGAATTTTAATTACCAGAATCCCTAATTCATGCCTAGTTTCACTGCATTTCCAAGGACGAATTAGGAAACCTAGCGAATTCCATGTCAAAAAGATGCGAATTCGTCATCAAAAACAGGCTGGCAAAACAAAAACTACAGGTAGTTTAAATTTAAATAATTGTGTGTATTTGTGGTGATTATATAAAGAACAAGCCATAAATGCGGAGCACCTAGCGTGATACTTATTTTCAATGCCTACATGTGGACAAGTAGTATAACGGGGTTGTTCTCGTACCGAAATAAAATATTGTATCTAGGATATTTACAAGAAAGATAATTAGGGCGAACCCAATACTAAACCCCCGTCGTGTACATGTAGCGTTCGCAGCAAATAAACAAACCGGAAGGAAATACACATATAAATCAATATTACGACATGAATAAGTGGTAAATCAGGAATAAGCGGTAAAATACCATAAACACATAAACTTATTTACGTGAATACATTTTGAACTGCTGAAAAATATCTATTTACAGTAAAAAAAAAGGTCAAACCAAGTCTGGAATATATCCGTAAATACAAACAAAAAGACCCAAATCTATATCTGTCAATATAAACAAAAAACCCTGAAACAACAAGATTCAGTTAGTTTACAGACGAGAATTTCATTTCGTGAAAACTTCAGGTGTCAATTGGCTTAGCGATCTATCTGCAGTGGAGGTGCTAATGTATCAGGAACTATCTCAAATGGGATAAAAATGCACAAGGTCAACCTACCAGCAAATGCTTCGCGACAAAACTCACCCGAACATTATCTCCATTAATCCACCCAATTGGTGGTTTTCCCAGATTTCACATAACTAACCAACAATAGAGATTCTGACAAATAAAGGAGATAATAACAACCAATAAATTTACAAATCCCTCATAGAGAAACACGAGGAATGTCAATGGTAGCAACGGACGTTTTTAGTTATTATATTAAAAAGGCAAAAAATAAGTTGTTTTACCACTATAGTAGAACGAAATATTACTAGAAAATCTGAACGTAGAAAGACGTTCATAAGCGATTGCGATATTATTCACGGTGGCAATACGACAAAATCACGAAATAAAGCAGGCAATACGTCTAAACCCAACAGAATACGTCTGATCAGCTAAGACAATACGCGACGTCACACGAAAATTAGACTAGATACGCCAAACACTGCATTAACTAGAATAAACTGTCAATTTGTGTCGTTTATGCCTTCTGCTGCACAAAAGGTCACTAACGTCATCCTTCTTCAAAACCTCAAAAATAAACATTTCGTTTATAGCAGGTGAGTATGTAAATTACGGGAACTAATTAAACAAAATAACACTTTCAGAGGGGCGTAACACAATTTTTAAGACATTACATTAGGCGTGAAGCCAAACGTTAACCGTTAATTATTGGTAATTAAAATCACCTATATATTTTTAATTTGCATAGCCATTAAGTGGCTTTTATGGAAAACGACGGTGAGGTATAGCACTGGCGCTACCGTTAGTAAATAAAGCTAAACATTTCAAAATAAACGTAACACAATTTTTGTATGAATGGATACTCTGTTCACATCTGTTTTGCATAAAGGTTGGCCATGCAAGTCTCCACAGTTTAACTGGGAAAAAAAACTTTTTGTGTTTAAACGAGGCTTACATTTGAGGTTATGGTTTTAAAATGCATGTATGTTGGAAAATATGGCAAAACACCTTGAAATGCAAAGTTGTAATATTTAAAAAGTACGGACAATAGAACTTCAGTAATATTTATGTATGTATTTAGTTTAAGTAATTTTGTAATTCAAGACATTTTTAATTAAGTACATGGAAGGTCTTTCAATACTTCAGATTTTAAATATTTCTCCATAGGTGCATCTGACAACAATAATCTGTCAACCATAAAAAACCAAGGCCAACCTTCATGCAAAAAAAAGATGCCTACACTGTGAACCTATTATATTGAAGATTGTATAATTTTTTAAACTTTGAAGAAATTTTGATTGCTTAATGGATCTCTTTTATGGCCCAAAATATCTGTTGGGTTTTTTGAGGTATTAATGTCGTTATTTACTCGATGTAGATAGTGAATGGCTAAACATGTATTGAAAGAAATGCGTTTAACTTAAATTTTTAAGTAATATAAGACTTTTCAACACCACTGTACCAGGTGATTATAAATGCTTTTCCATCAAGTTCCCTTTGCAATATTTGTTGTATGAATAATATGTTGGTGGCAATGTAAGTCTATGTCAAATTCGAGGTTAGCAGGTTAGGTTTTGCTTCAGTTTTGACACAAACTGACATCAAAACCTAACCTGCCAACCTCAAATTTGATATAGACTTACAGTGCCACCAACATATTATTCATACAACAAATGTTTCAAAGGGAACTTGATGGAAAAACATTTATAATCACCTGGCATAACTATGCTGAATGATCAATAATGTGAAATTGCAAAAACACCTGAAACTATTGAATTTGCTGAGATAGGTATTAACCATAATTACTTTTATACAGAGTGAGTATTAAAGAGTGAGGAAAGAGCGGGAAATTTTGGGTTTTGCGTCAGTTTACACAAAACCTAACCTGCTAACTTCGAATTTGACATCGATTTACAGTGCCACCAATGACATGTAACCAGAAAGTTGGGGTGATATACCTGGGAGAAACATAAAAGCAACAAATTGCTAGAATTTAATTCAAAATTTGCAGCTCTTTCCTCACTCTTTAATACTCACTCTGTATAACAAATAAAATAATGGAAAATTTCAAAACTTGATCTGTAACAGCGCGGTTATTTCGTTTAGTATTTTAAAGAAATTAGGATGTAAATTTTTCACGATTAAACCTTACACCATACAGCAATTTATAATTCTTATTCATATAAACGCAATTAGAATTATACGCTAATACACAACATCGCATTAGCCTTGACACTTACTTGACATTCTTGCTGCAACTAGCGCCTACCATTCAAAACTTTAGAATGCATACGAAATTCTCGACGTATTTGTTGTAATTAATGCAGGTAACTTTTTAGTTAGTTTTGAGACTCATGATGCAGAGGCGTAACTGGAAATTTAACCGTGATCTAAACTGCATAAAAATTTCGGCGGATATTTAACCAAACAAATGAAAAATTTAATAATTTATTTCGGTTATGGGAAACATTTTAATTTTAGAAATATGTTCCTCTTAGGCAGAGAAAAGAGTTGTTTATTTAGTAGAGTGTGTTAATTTAAGGAGGGTGGGGATAAATACTGCACATTAAGTTAATAGTATTGGGATTTTAAAAACATATCTTGACCTTGAATATATGTACTTCTATAATCTTATTTTCTTTGATACCACATGAAAAAACTTAAAATTGAATCACAATAAATATTAACGTACATTCGAACAAGATAAATTTTGAATCTAGAACTGTAATATTTAAGGTGTTACTTGCAATCCGAAGAACCGTTGAATATAGTCTGTATCTGGAGATTTTGTGAAGTATGACACCCAGCTATGTGCAGCTTTTTTGTCTAAAAATATTAAAGAAACTCCATAACAATACGTGCAGGCATGTAAACAAAAGCAAGCAAGCATTACCACATTTAGTAGTACATGTTCCCGATAATAATACTAATAGAGGGTTTTGCGCCCCCCGCAATTGTCCCAAGTAGCATCTAGCAGAATAATCAGACCACTGAGCACCAACTCACATAAGTGCGAATTGCAACTGCGGTTACCGCCCCCGCAGAAGACTGAATTCGCAAAGTATTTGTGGGAAATGAGCATCTTAGACTATCCAGGTGCTCTTCCTGGATCGCTGATAATTGCTTACCAGGTCAGCTGGTCAAATGTTAGTGATCATCTCGCCGAATGCCCACTATTCCCAGACATAAATTATACTATATCGCGGTACCAAATGGGCACCAACCCAACAATAACAATGTACAACGACCCAATAACAAAGCTCTCTACAATCAATGCAGCAATATCAACAATAAAACATTATTCAACCCAGCTGCATACGACTTCCATTGCAAAGCTAATCAACCATTAGTATCTATTGCAGACCATATATTCTTTCATACTTTCTATTAATCCACATAATTACCGCAAGTAACACTTCAAAAATCACATCAGAGCTCCCGCATTGGAATTCAACCCTCTGTGGTATCATTTTTCACATCCAAACGCACACATGTTCCGGAACTAATTGCCTGTCCAGTTCGTTGATTTCAAAAGCATATACATTCGGGCTCAGTTCAATTCTTAGAAATATCGAGATCGATTTATTCAACGATTTGTGAGAAATTAAAAACACCGTAAACTCAATAAAAACATTTATTATTTCAATCACTCGAAGAGCCGACCTCCTCCGTTTACAGCTTCTTAAAATCTAACACATTTCACATGTGTCACTTAACAGGAAACGGACCATTGGCAAATCTGGGCTAGATTTAACAAAGACCCGTCCGACAACAAAAGGCATCCAACCCAACGGCTCTTAAAGCTAAGGGTTGAGTTATTTATGGCCCTTTACTACTGTGAGTAAAAGAAACGTCATTATACACAAATAAGCTACTAAATGATCTTAAATATTATAACAGACTTATCATAATAAACATTCTAATGAATGGGAGAATGCATATTTACAAACACAAAATAAAAGAGTTCAAAAATAATATTACTATTAATAATAATTATAATTATTGCAATGAAGATAATTAAACCATAACCGTTTTTATTTAATTATTTTTTTATTGTAAGATCGTAGAAAAATTCTAGTGTCCAACACATGCGTGAAGTCTTTTCTACACTCACGTGGTTGCGCCACTAGCCTGTGGCTCGTGTCGCAAACTCTACACTCGTGTAAGAAGTAGCTTCACGCACTTGTTGCACCATATACTATTATAAAACTACATCTTAATATTTTCTCACTTAGTTTTCCAATTTTTGTTCAGAAACAGCTTGTAATATTGTATTGCAGTTTCTCATGGCTATTAGCCTTGTGTCAACTTATATTTTCGCTGTATTCAGTACACACCCAGGTAGGCGTGTGTGGGATTATTATTTTCTAATCATGCTTAAGCAATCGTGTAAAAACAATATTTATTTCCGATCAAATTTACAGATTAAGAAAAACGTCCAGGGCCCCATCGGCCATACGCTAGTTACGCCTCTGCTATAATGCGCTACCAGCTACCATTACCATATAAAACTCCCAGTTGATAATAAACGGACGTGTTCTGCTGCTGTAATTCTCCTTTTACTACTCATTTCCTCTGCCAAGAAGTAAGTTTAGTAAATGACCTCATACGCAAACGTTCGGATTTACTGGAATTAAACGATAATAGGTTTGTACAACTTGCCCTTTACACCTTGTACGCAACGTCGTTGCCGAGCTCATGGATTAAAATACCGCGTGAATAATTCCCCATTCATTTGTTCCGGAAGTCGACTTATTGTTTCAGTTTTTATTTCATTTCTACCTGTAATTTTCCTTTGAAAATTGTTATTAATGGTTGGTTTGATACTTGATAAATCATTTTCGGCTCGTTATTTCCAAACGGGCCCCTAAATAGCTGTATATACTGGTGCTTCCGCCTAGAGCGGATGTGACGTAAAAATCCAAACCGTAACAGAGCGGACTTGCTTGATTTTATCGTGTTTGATAAAATTACGAGTTATTACGTTTCACATGGACAAAGAGCGCATTTATATTAAATGAACTGTGTTCGTTGTCCAAAAGCTGATATTGTGCAATGTTTAATATATTGTCTATTAAACATAATTATTGCTCTACAGCTAACACGGTCAAGACGGAAACGTCTTCATCGAAAATAAGGTTTTTTAGAACATTTTTTAAAGAAAAGTTTATGTAAAATTTTATGTGCATTAAAATATAACAAGACAGCTACAGTAAAATTCCGATTTCGTGGAGAAAGCAGAAACTATATTTAATGTCAAAAATAAGTTATCAGTGCCTGAGCGTGTAACATTTTTTTATTGCCAATATGCGACATATTCACCAACTTCTATAAAAATGTGGCTCATAAATGACAAACACCACTTATTTTTATGATATTAATAGCTTCTGTTTTCGTCACGAAATATGAATTTTACTCTTATCAATTTTTTTCCCAAAGTTTAAGTTTCAACTAAGACTACAATTCCTTTAAAAACCAACAATTAAAACAGATGTCTGACGTATGTACAGACTTAAATATCGGGTAATGCGAAGTTCCCGCTAACGTGAACAGAATTTCTGCTCCATTTACCACCACAAAACATGAACATACCGAAGCTCGCTTACACAAACAAATCGATTAATGATATATGTGTATTTTTTAAAATTTCAGTACATAGAAGTAAGAAACGATTATTTACAGTGGCGTCGGTGCTTATATTTTATTTTATTTTTCATATTCGTTTTTATAAAATGGAGTATTTATTACTTCTACATATGTGCGATTCTTTACTAATTATACTCAGTTTATTTAAAATAAAACAAGTCCTTACCAAGAATTTCAAACAATAGAATAACTGAACATTCGTCTAACGCTAACATTTTTTGAAATGCAAATTTTACACTCTACTTAATTAAAAATACAATTCAATAATTAACTGCTACCGGTTTTGAAACAGCCAAAAGAAAAAACTTGAAAAATTCGGAACTTATTTTAATTGTGATAAATTGAAATAGGTACCACGCAAATCCATTTAATGTTGCAGGTCAGTTGACTAATATTTACTATAATGTTATTTGCAAACAATACTTTTGTGTCAATTACATGATGCAAGTGCAACAGTAAGAGATACCTCATACATGTCATTGGGATTTAGCACCTTTAATTCAATTAGAGCATTAGAAAAAATAATTAACAAGCAAGCAGCATGACGTAACTTCGTTGTAAGCTATTAAATATAACAAAGCCAATTAAGGATATACAGGGTGTTATGGAAATGAGTGCAAATATTTTAACCCGTAATAAAACTCGGTAAACTGAACAACTTCTCCATTTATAATTTTTTCGAAAACGCCCTCAAAACTGAGTTAAAATTCAAAACAATTTTACTCTAAAAATGCATACTCGCCTACGAAATAATATTTTAATTTAATGGCACCAAGCACAAAAAACATTTCTTTGATATGCAAAAAAACCAAAACTGCATAGGTACTGATAAAACCTTTAGATCACATCCGGTCACCAACGTGCTTTATAAATTGAGGTAGGTCAGTTATTGACCACTTATTTTTTGTGCAAGAACTTTGCAGTTTTAATGTGCTTGTGTCGTTCACCTTTAACTTAGATTTGCTTACGTAGCGGCTAGAGGGGAGATAAATGATTAAAAAAATATGCGATTAAATGAAAACCGATAAATGGAAAAGTTGTTCACTTTGGTGAGCTCATCACAATATTTGCACTCATTTCCATAACACCCTGTATATTATGTTTCATTTGATACGACTAAAACAAAAGAATGTAAAAATTTGATTCCTATGTTCTTCAATTGTTTCAAACAAGGAAGATATTTAAGGAATATAATATTTTCATTTTTTCTTCAATTGATTTGTAAGCCAGGGAGACAGAACCACTAGTTTTTTCTAACTGTAGTAATAATTAGGGAGTTGTGAGCACACTAAATATGGACACCCTGTATGGAAACTACAAAATAGAACTATTTTTATAGTAGTCATAGTAAGCATAAGAGAAAGAATTGGAACACAACTGGGAAAGAAAGTACAAAAATTGAATAGTTATTAAAAAAATTTCTATTAAAATGGCATATGACACGGTAAAAATAGTCATATTAAGAATTATTACTGTACTGACGAATGTGCAAAATGGCAAAAATAATTACACCTAGGATTTATAAGCTATAAGTCAGCTTTCTACAAATTAGGCAGGACGAAAATGTGGACAGTAACATATGGAATACTGGAGAAAATCGTACGACACTCATTAATGAACAATAGAAAAATTAGATGATTTCTGAGGCTTTCACGGCCATTGTCATTAAGTAACAAACGACTTCCGGGATTGGACCGTGTCATGATTGAGATCGAAGAACTCAACGTTTTGCTCACTTTCGAAAGGGGCTTCAGCAGGAGGAAAAATCAAAAGAGCACGGTAACTCAACGTGTTAACCACGCCAGAGGCGAAACTCTTTGCAAGGGAAGGAATAGAAGAGCACGGTAACTCAACGTGTGAACCACGTCAGACGCGAAACTCTGAAGGAGAAAGGCGAGAATTTATAGGCAAGCGCCGTGGCGGTTCAGCAAATGCCGTCGCGGTTCAGTGGCGGTGGGCGGAGCTCAGGAATTAGCACTTTCCACGTAGAAGGAAGGAAAAAGCCTTCGTCCCGATTGAAATTGTTAGGGTGTTTGTAAATCTCAATAGCTTCTCGAATCTTTCTGCTAAAAAAGAATGGGGATTTGCAGATGATGGAAGTCATCAAAAAGGATCTTATGACCAGTATCAGGCTGGTGTTCGGCGATGGCTGATGATGAAACGAGACCCGACTTGAGACAGCGCTTGTGTTCAGCGATGCGAGTTTTCACTGAACGACCTGTTGCACCAATGTATACAGCATTACAAGAGCAAGGGACTCTATAAATAGCTTTAGATGACATATTGTTTAATTTATCTTTCGATAAAGAAAAAACCTGTGAGATTTTGCTCGGGGGTTTTAATACTGTTTTAATGTTTTGTTTTCGAAGAAACTTTCTTATGTGGTCGGTGACTTGGTGGATATAGGGAAGAAAGACTATTGCTGCAGAAGAATCGGGTTTTGGAGGTTTGGGTGGCCTTGGATGAAGATGGCGATTGATGCCAGACTGTATATCCCTAGCACGGTAACCGTTATTTCCAAGAGCTTTCCGAATGTGGTTATATGGACATATCCCAACCCGTTAATTTGCCGCGTCCCGCTCGGGCAAATTAATACGACGTTGTTGGAACGCACTCAAAAAATTTTCCGGAAAGAATTAGTGCTCTTATGAAATTATATGTGAAAATTACTAGAATCATGACTTCTGTATGATAACTATTAAACACGAGCAGTACAAAATTGAATTATACTAGAAAAAAAAATGAGTGCGAGGAGACTTAATTACGAAAAGGACAATAAATAATAAAGCAAGGTCGATTGTGGAACTTTGGATAAGTACTCGAAGATCTGGAATTCGCAGGTGATATCTGTCTAATAACATAAAGAATAAGGAACGCTTTAAAATACAACAGAAGCAAGGGCGTAGCCAGGATTCCAGTTAGAGGTGGGCATAAATTTAATCACCCAATCAACTACTACTATTATTATAGTTTTTTTTATTTTTTTACAAATTACAAAAATTATAAGTTGAAACATCATTAGTTTCCGCAAATCTGCTGCAGATCGTAGCTTATTTTTTTTAAATGTTGTAGAATGTGAATTGCAATAATGATTATAAATCAACTGCCTTTTGCTCTTTATAAATGTTTAGGGGTGGGCAACTGCCCACTTCTGCCCCTCCCTGGCTGCGCCCTTGAACAGAAGTAGTAGGATTCATGACAAAATAATACAATAAATGCAAAAAAATGATAGAGCAATCATCATCGATAATAAGACAATAAAAAATGATAGCACATATAGCTAGCTAGGGGTAGAGTTCGCAACGCGAAGGTTGCTAGGTTGTTAGGAAGACGTAAGAAGAATAATAAGCGGATCATATAAAATACAAAAATTTGCTTTTGTAATATCAACGTAGAGATCGGAATACTATACGGTAGTGCATCTTGGGTTTTGGGTAGTAATGAAAAAGCAAACCAAGAAAATGCAAAGATTTATAAACAAAAATTGGGAAGAAAAATAGTTTACTAGCCAAATATTACAAGCAACAAAGATGTATGGCGGAAAACAAAACAAGAACCAATAAAAGAAGGCGGAAATGAAAATTGATTGGTTTGAAAATATCACAGGAAAAAAGAATTATTTTTTTAAGGTATCCACTCTGTATATGTAGGGTCCATAATATGCCTATCTTCGTCAAGGGTAAAAACCTGAGCTATATGCAAAATATTACTTTTTTCCAATAGCTACTTGTAGTTATGTTTTGTCTATTAAAATAACACTAGCAGTCCAGTGAGACAAATGTCTCATTTAACGCGCCTTCAAACCTCGATCGGTTAGGCAACCACCCAGACCTGGAAGGTGTCAAAGTGGTTGCCTAACCCGATCGACGTTTTAAGGCGCAGAGGGTCGCAGCTCCGTTTGGCCACTGAAACATTTTTATTTAATACGCGTTCTATTTGAAAAACGGTCTTTTTTGTGATTTCTCGAAAACCGGAAGTGTCACGTGACTGAAATTCGGTTCCTGAGCTGACATGACCATTCCAAACATATAACTTTAATAACTTTTTTCTCTATCTCATACGGTTTGGCTGCTGAAACAGCGTCCCGGACGGATCAGCGTCCCGGACGGATCAGCGTCCCAGACAGACAAGTCTATTAGATAAAGGATTAAAGTAACATTTTAATGATGCAGGTGGATAAAATCTTTATTACACTATTCACTAATAAATAAAAGAGTATATACTCCATAGACACTAACAAAATACATCCGTGTATCTTGGTAACTACCACACAACTTATTTAAAATTATTTATTAATTTTTAAAACCTAGTTATATACTTAAATGGAGGCATTTGAAAAAAAATATATGCCACACGTGAATAAAGAGATTTTATCCAGTTGGGGAAATGAGGTTTTTCCCTTATCGATAAAATGTCTCTTTATTTACTTGTACGATACATAACTATTACTTAAATAATAGTGCTTGAGCTAAAGCAGAAATATACAGAATTTATCTTTTAAGGTGTTCACCCTGTATATATTTGACAGGGAGTATATTCGGTTTCGTGCCGGGTAGACATGTAATATGCAAGATATCATCTTCCTCCAACAAGTTGTTTTGAGTTGTACCGCCAACAGACGAACAGACAGACAGACGGAATTGATAAAACATGCTTTTGTCATCTAAGGTCTCTGAAACGTGAAGATCTGAAGAAATATCTGGAGGTGATTTTTGCGCGATTACAATACTACCATCGCCTTAGCTGCGAGAAGTAAAAACAGGCATTGGAATATGCCGTCAGGGGGAAAAGAGACCAGGTAGACAGGCAAAAATATGGAAAAAACGTACTACACAGAACCACAACGCAAAGGGACATGTGACCTAATGAAGAATATAGTATTTCCTTTCTTGTCTGTGATATAGTACAGAATAAGCAGTGGTGGAAGGACGTGGTGCAGGTGGCGTGTGAAAGATAAAGTGAGATCTGTCTACTCGACTGTAGGAGAAGACGCAAGGACGTGTCAAGGAAACTGAAATAGTACAAATTTGGCCACTTATGCCATATAGATACGGTCATAGACACCCTATTACCTCAAGATGTCATATTATGGTCAATAAAAACTTTCAAAACTGAGCCATCATCATTTATGTCACAGCAACAAAACAAAAATTGGTGCAGTGCGCACCATACAAATTGTAATAAAAATTACATAATGGGTAATTAGTTTGTAATGCAATGAATGTAATTTGTAATTTAAGAGTTTATAAAATATTATAAAATTTAATCTTACAGAAATAAGGTGTACTTTATCTATCATGTGGCAGCAACAGGACATTGTAAGTCCTCGGTAGTATAGTGGTCAGTATCCCCGCCTGTCACGCGGGAGACCGGGGTTCGATTCCCCGCCGGGGAGAATATTTTTTATAAAACATCAATATTGCAATGAGTGTACTATTTTCGGTTGTTTTGTATTTGTATGTTTCTTACATAAAATATCCACATTTCTAAAGAATAGCTGCTATTCTTTAACAATTTAAAAAATATGCTGTAAGATTATATTTGAAAAACATATATTAGCTACCTAGTATTAAATATTATTGTTATTTGTATTTGGCACGTTAATTCAGTATCGCGACTATTTGCGAAAAGTAGTATTATGTGGGTATAAAAGCGCCTAAATATTAGACAACACAATAGTTACTACTGTGTATGGAGGGTAGTATAACTTACTCTCTAAAATTTAAAAATTATTTGCTGATGAATTGCAACATGCTACAATGATCTACTTTCTTTCTGGTCGTAAGTATGTAAAAATAAATCAGTTATGCACGGCTTTATGCAGTGTTCCTAAACATTTGAATTAAGGAAACATAAAGCGGGATTTCAGTGTTTCTGTAGAAATAATTTTTGTTAGAAGTATGTGTTGTAATATTTATGTACAACTTTCCAATTCAATTATAGTATAACATGGCTTATGTACTATACTATTGATTCACGGCTATAACGTGATAATATAGGATATTTTGTAAGCAAATAGTGTATAAAAATGTATGAAGAGAAAAGCGAGCAAGTATATAATATATAAGCATACGAAATATACAGGGTGTTCCTTAACGATATGCGAATATTTAAGGCTGTGAATCTACATGAAAAATTAATGATAGTATAAACTATGGTCCAAAAATGTTCCGTTAACAAAACACGGGGAGTTAAAGTTTTAGGAAAAAAATGGAAATTAATTAATATTTTCGAAACCGCTTGAGATATTTCAATGCTATTTATTACGTAGCGACAGTTAATAAAGGTGCATATTTTTCAATACAAAAATAATTTTCAGCTTTAACAGTGGCGTGCGTACGGGCAGTGGCTTCTATATTTTTGAAGAAAAAAATGATACGTCAATGATTTTTCTAAAATAATAGTAGATTATGTTATTAGGAGTAAAAGTGATACTTTATGTGGCGAAGTTGAAGTTTATTTAGCCGAACGTTAGCGAGGCAAATAATTCAGCTAAGCCACATAAAGTCACTTTTACTCCGAATAACATATACTATTTTATCCGCAAACGTATTCAGGTAAATTTCATTATATAAATTTAAAAAAAAGCATGCGTCGGCCGTGAATCAAACCCAGGCCACCCGGGGGACAGGCGAGCACTGTACCCCTGCGCCAACCTCTATTGTTCAAATGACGCGCTACTGTAATGATATATGAACATACTGAATCACCCGAGCTAATAGCACACGGCCACAGCAGCTGTCAGACCATAACCCACGGCGACAGATGCTCCGATCCGCTGCTTAAAGGTTTATTTAAATTAAAACTTTTTCGTACTCTTTTTGAAAATAAAAACCGGCCTACGATCTAAGTCTAAAAATTAGCAAAATTTTAAGCCATCATGCAATTTAATCGGTTCAGTATCTTCGGAGGAGATAGAAAAAAAGAAAGAGAGCAACGATTTTGTGTGCTTAGGCAGATAAAGTACGCAAAAGTCGTTATTTTGTCTGCTTAGGCAGATAAAGTGACACTTTTACCTTGTCAATAAAGACACATAAGTTGTCACTTTTGTGACGTTTGCGGATAAAAAATATTTTTGAATTCACCCTTTAATTTTAAACAGAAGAGCTCTCCTAAGTTGGTTTCTTGCGATGCGCCGTTTTTGAGTAAAAAAAACTTGCGAAATTATTATTATTATATTTAATAAGAAAAATTACAACAACCGACAACATACAACATTAGAACTAACATGGAGCGATTATTACAAAAATTGTTGAAAATGGCCCCCTCCACTTAATATGCATGCTTTCGCCCTCCTTCTCATGGAATTGGGCACTCGTTGAAATATCCCCGGAATATAATTTATTCTATCACATGCTGCACCAACTTCGTCTCGATTGTTACTGGGCGCATTGAGTAGCCCATTGCCAGTCATACCGGTCCCAAGTCCGGATAAAGGAGTAGGGTTACAGGTTAGACTAGCATCCTACCTGTTAGAAAAACAATTATGCCCAAACACCCAGCAAATACAGATAACAAACACCGCATGAACAAGGAAATCGATTGTGGAAATTATCTCAACATGACGCTTAAAGAAACACAATTATAATTAAAATTATGGATATAGTACAACACCAAGTAGCCTCGGAAAACAATGGACAGACTTTATCGATGACGAACAACGCGAGGGAAAGGAAAAAGAGTAAATGGAAGAAAAACGTGCTGCGTATGGGCTGTTGGAACATAAACTCATGGTCTAAAGGGACCAGAAGATTATAATGGAATTGAAACACCACAAAATAGATATTGCGATGACTCTGCTTTGCTTCTTATTTTGAATGGGATAGTCTGAATAAATTAAAATTCAGCTTTGCCCCGACGTTCGGCGACATAAATTTGCAAAGAAACCCCTATCTGGTGCCTGTTTGTAATTATTTATTTATTTTGGTATAAAAATAATATGAGTTAAAATTACGGGCAAAGATCCTAGTACACACAATTCTCGGTTTATATTTTTATACTGTGCTCAACCTTTGCCTGTCAGTAAGTTAAGGAAGGTTAAAAGGAACTATAATAATTAACTGCACAAATAAAATGGTTGAATGCCCCTCTTTCTATTTTATTTAACTGCAATTCCAATTACGCTAGCTCTCGGCAAACACAAAACTTCTTATCTCATGGGTTGGGTTCATAAACGGACCATATTCTCAAATTTTATGTTATTTGTCTCAACGTAGCTCGTTTGCTCGTTATTAGTAGATAAAATTCACAATCTCGTAAATTGACAGATTAACACAAAATGGTGTTTGTGTACAGCGTGAAATTGAACGTTTAAGATCGTGAAATACAGTGAAAAGGCGCCAGGTAAATTATTTGAATATTCCCGCTTGGCAACTATTAAAACATCGCCTTCATTGTTTCTCAGGATGACGTCAAACTCGCCTTGATTGTTATTCTTAGGATGACGTAGAATGCACGCAGATCTTTCATTTGTTTATGAAGCTCGATTCTGGCCGATTTCGCCAAAACCTGGTGACGCCGTTCGATTTTCGAAAACCACGAAGTAATTGAACTTTTGGAAAAACGCTAGGCCTCATCGACAAGGTTTAATCTTTGATTTAAATTATTTTCCCGAACGCTGACACTCAATTTTTAGATCTATCCTACCTCGTGAAGTTCGCTTCGTTGCTGGCTTCGAGCTGGTCGTAGTGACGCTGCTGGAATATCTCCGGTTGTAGCTGCTTCCCTGCCCGCCAATGTTGATTTGGACGTTCTTGCAGACTCGACTGATGTCCTGGACTGCTAACCTCTGGCTTGCGATGGTAATTTCCGTCGTAGTCGAAGATCACAATTTTCAGTTGGATGGCTCCCGAATCCTCGGAGATGAGATTTGTAAAAATGTTAATTTTTCGTTGCAGAAACTGCTACAAACGTTAGCACAGGTACACTACCACATTGGCAATCAAATGGACCACTTTTTATACTATAAAATGCTCATATATTATTATAAAACATTAATTAAATGTGGATCACAAATTCGACAACCTTTCAAATGAATTTTATTCAATTGTTTTTTTTTGTTAATGACAAAAACGCATCATGTTGCTAAGATACGGTGTTATTCTACTATTAATTGGAAATTAGGTTTGATACTTTTTACCATAAATAGAATAAAATTTGATTACATAAATTACAATATAACATTTTCTTAAAATCTAAAATATTGTCTTTTTGCTTATAACTAATATTGTTGTATAGCGTTGCACTCACAATAGTTATTTATGTTACAAGGCCGTGAACTAAGACTTTTTTATGAGAATGAATATTATTTGGCGAGGCGCAGGCCGAGCCAAATAATCATTCGAATAAAAAAAAGATAGTTCACGGCCATATGGCATACAAAATTTTGTGTGCAACTGTGAAAAATTACCAAAATTAAAGTTTCGATCGAATCTTTACATAAAATTAAATTTAGCAGTGTGCTTTGGTTTGGTAACTAGGGCTTGCGTAGTTGCTGTTTATTATTAATTGTCTTTCATATTTAATTGAAAGTGGTGCTGTTTTTTGTGCTTTTTAAGGAAAATGAGCAGTGAAAGTGAAGACGATTGCTTTGCTAATACTCCACCGGAGTTACAAATCGCCGCAAAGGAGGTAGTTTCGAATTTATTACCTAAAAAATCGAAAAAAAATTACGAAGCTACGTATCGACTATTCAAGGACTGGTGTGGCGAGAAAAAGGTTAGAAACATTTCTGAAAGTGTGCTTTTGGCATATTTCGACTATAAATACAAGAATTGTAAACCATCAACGACATGAGTAATATGGCGGCACCGAAACTGGAGCAATCAAATTAATTGACCTAATTAAATCCGCGAATTAAATCCGCGGATTGATCTAATTAAATCCGCGGTTTGACCCAATTAATTTCGCGGTTTGATCTAATTAATTTAGCGTTTTGATATAATTAATCACATATGAAGTTTGGTATGTAATTTACATATGTGCTACTGATTAAATTACGCGGCGGCCATTTTTAATTTGCTTCTGGAATTACGCGGCGTTCATTTGATTTTCGCACGAATATTTGAATTTGAAATTTTTCAGATTTTTCAATTTTATGAATTTAAACTTCCCGGGTGTCGGCCATCTTGGTTTTCTGGCGCGAATATTTGAATTTTAAATTTTCAGATTTTTTTCTAAGTCCCAGTTTTTGAATTTAAACTTCCCGGGGTGGCGGCCATCTTGGTTTTCTGCGTGCGCACTTCTCGTTGTAGTCGTAATTTTCGCGGAAATATTTGAATTTTAAAACTGCTAAATCTCCCTCTCTTGTGCTCCTTCTCTCTCTTGCATCGCATAATAGCTGTTTATATTTAAAAAAATCTCAGGCCGACCGGGGATTTGAACCCTAGTTGTTTGGCTAGTACCCAGACCCAGTATCGTTATAATTTCTTCTATTTTGTACTACCAAATTTCATAAAAGTATAAAAACTGTATCTTGTTTTCCAACAAATCGGTACAGGTTTGACGGCACGACGGTCTTTTTAATTTGTAACACCGAGATTGACATGTTTGGTTTTTATTTTATAAGTAAGCGTCTGAAATTGTGCCATTATATCGATCGAAACTGTATTTTAGTTTTAAAAATTCCAGTATAAGTGCAAACGGACGAAAATAAAAACGCAATTGACCACAAATTAACATAATTTTGGATAAGAACGCTCAATTTCGTTGAAAAAATGTTCTGACACCGTCACTTCACTTAAAATTTTACAAAAACTGACATCATGTCACTTGAAATTATACAAAAAACGACATTTTTATCCAATAAGCGATAAAAAATACACCATCTCACATTATTTCACTTAAAAAATGACCACAATTTGTTTTATAAATCGTTTTGTAAAACGAAAATGATGTAAAAGCAGTTTTTAGAGTTATTTCTAAGCATAATTTTGCAAATGTTTTACACTTTTTTCTCTAACTTGTTGCAATTTTAGTAAGATTTGAATAAAAACACACAATTTTGCTGAAAAAGTTCTAACCAAAAACGACAAAAACAATATTTTTATTCCATTTTCATTGAAAAATCTTCTATCACAAACATTTCTAGAAGCAAAATTGCTGTAACGTAGACTCGCTGTGCATTTTATTACAGAAATTCTTATACTTTTGATGAAAATATATGCATGTTGACAACAAATTAACATAAATTTGCTCACATAAATTTTTACAAAATCGACATCATGTTACATAAACTATGCATAATTTTGCAAATGTTTTACACTTTTTTATAAAATGCATCGCTCAAAATTAAAAGAAATCGCAATTTCGTTGAAAAAATCTACTACTGCAATCATTTCGATAAACAAAATTCAAAAAATCTTATACTTTTGATGGAAATATATGTATGTTGACCACAAATTAACATAATTTTTGAATAAAAACGCCCAATTCGTTGAAAAAAATGTTCTGACACCATCAAAACACGCAATTTCATTGAAAAATCTTCTACCACAAGCATCTCGATAAACGAAATTTCAGTTACGTAGGCTCATTGTTCATTTTTATTACGAAAATTAACTCAAAATTGAACAAAAATCACACAATTACACAACATCTCACATAAATTTTTACAAAAATCGACATTATGTTACATAAATTATACAAAAAATGACATTTTAATTCAACACACGATGAAAAATTTATAAAAATCACCCAATTACACTTTATCTCACATAAATTTTTACATGTCACTTGAAATTATACAAAATATATATGTATATGTTGACCACAAATTAACATAAATTTGAATAAAAACACGTAATTTCGTTGAAAAAATGTTCTGGCCCCGTCATTTCACTTAAAATTTTACAAAACTGCCATCATATCACTTGAAATTATACAAAATATATGTATGTTAATCACAAATTAACATAAACCTGAATAAAACACACAATTTTGTTGAAAAATTTGCAAATGTTTTACTTTTTATAAAATGTATCGCACAAAATTAAAAGAAATCACAATTTTTAAATTATATAACGCCATTATGAAATCGTAGATTGATTTTTTTTGAAATTTTACACTTTGTAACTGTAAAATAACTTCAAATACTAGTATTTTAGCTTTAGATTTTGTAATTATTGCAGATTCGTGAAAAACAGAAGCAGAGTAGAAATAAAAAAACACAAACACTTTGTAATAAACAAATATATTGTTCTTATTTCGTATAATACTTAATAATATCAAAATAAATGTACAGCTGAATGTCTTATTTTCTAAAAATTCGCTAGCAATTTACAAAACTGTAGTTTGAGGTGTACAACATTTCAAATTAAAAAGGCTGCAAGTGATAAAATCAGAATTTCTTTGTGTCATTTTAAAGTTTAAGATGCTCCCAATCTAGAATTCCCTTCGTTTTCGATGTTGATGACATCTGCCTTAGAGGCATTTTTCTAACGGCCCTTTTTTGGAGGAGTTTCCTTATCGGCGTTCTTCTGACTGAACCTTTTTGATGTGGACTTTGATGAGTAGCTGGTGTTTTTAATTTATATTCTAAATGGGGCTCGCAGTTATCAGTTTCCATTTCGGTTTTTCCTGTAGTATCAGTCAGGGCTGGCTTCTTTTGCTGTTTAGGTTTAGTTAGCAACACTTGAGCAACGTTAAGGCATTTGATGTAATCAGCAAACTGTAGGCGTCCGGGTGGATTATTAGTTTTTCGAGGCCTCAGAGTGTCGTGAACTAAATCGACTATGTTAGACGTCGGTAAAATTTCACCCTTTATAGTAACGGTACCCTTGTGATCCCAGCTCACATCGTTTGAGGCACTCAAAATGCGTAGGAAAACTTCAGCTTTTTTCTTAAAAGTTTTGGGAAGTGTAGATAAAATAACGGCATTTGATAGGCTGTTACTGGTTGATTCAATAGGTATTTTGATTGGCTGCCGTGCCTGGTTTGTGAAATGAAGGAATCTCTGTAAGACTTGGTTGTACTGCCCCCATTTATCGTGATCAGTTAAATTGGACTTTAAAACATTTTGCATTTCGTCATCAAGCTGTGATAATATATTTTTCTCTGTATTCTCGCTAGACGTTGGACAAATTCCGGCGATACAATCAACATCTTCCGCTCTTGGTCCATTTTAGTCGAAAAGGAGCTCAGTCGTTTGTTCTGGTACAGCCGTCGTGAATAAACTAACTTAAAATCAAGACTTTCATAATAAATATATAAAAAAAAATATGGCAGGTACGGGAATCGAACCCGTATTCTCTCTCGAGATCAGAGCTTAAATCGGACGCCTTAACCATTCGGCCAACCTGCCTCCCCTGTATAAACGAGCACTCTCTGCATAATTAAGAAAACATCTAGTTTAAAACCCTTCTATTTGCAATTTCAAACAATATTTCATATAAATTAAGCCATGTACGAATTTCGAAACTGGGTTTGATATATATTTTATCGAAAGACTTGACCCTAAGCTGCCGTTTTATTACTATTTGTCGTGATTCGTCATCGCTGAATTTACAAGAACCAGCCTGTCTCATGTGTGACGCACGCAATGACTCCATCCCTTTTTATTTTAAAATTTGTAAAACCAGAGGCCCAGGATGCTGCCGCACCAGGTAACAGAGTACAATGGTTTAAAACGAGTTAGTGCGGCATCAGTCGGGCCTCTGGTTTTATAAAATTTTAAAATAAAAAGGCATGGATACATTGAAAATCTGAAAAATTTCAAATTCAAATATTCGTGCGAAAATCAAATGGACGCCGCGTAATTCCAGAAGCAAATTAAAAATGGCCGCCGCGTAATTTAATCAGTAGCACATATGTAAATTACATATCAAACTTCATATGTGATTAATTAGAGCAAAACGCTAAATTAATTAGATCAAACCGCGAAATTAATTGGGTCAAACCGCGGATTTAATTAGATCAATCCGCGGATTTAATTCGCGGATTTAATTAGGTCAATTAATTTGATTGCTCTAGTTTCGGTGCCGCCATTTCCCTAAACTACTGCCCTTTTTGAAGAAAAATCAGTAGGGTACCGACCAAAAAAGTCACGTACATTGTCAGGAAAGCAGATTAAGCAGTTTTTGGAGGAAGCCGATGATGACAATCATTTGCTAATGAAGGTAATTAAAGCAAAATGCCGCTGAACGTGTGTATGATTTTTTTTAAATTTTAGATAGTTTTGATTTTGGAATCTCAGGAGCTATGAGAAAAGAAGAACTGACAAAGCTGACTGTTAATAATACAGAAGATCGAGGATGCGTACTTGTCGTACACATACCTGACTCCAAGACACATCAAGAACGAACATTCACAATAACTCGTCAGGATTATATTCAACTCTACCGAAAATATTATGCTCTACGTCCTATAACGCGACTAGTCAACGTTTTTTTTAAGGTATACCAGAGGAAAATGTGCTAATCAGGTTGTCGGTATACATAAAATTGGAGAAATTCCAAGTATTACTGCTAAATTTCTGAAGCTGTCAGATATGAAAATGTATACCGTCCACTGTTTCAGAAGGTCATCTGTTACTCTTTTAGCAGATTCTGGAGCAAATATTACAGAAATTAAACGTCATGGTAATTGGAAGAGTAGCACAGTTGCTGAAAACTATATTGAAAATTCAATTGAGCAAAAAAATAAAACATGTAATAAAATATTAAATTTTCATAAAGAAAAAACAGACAGTACTTCTCTTGCTCCAGCTAGCTTGCCAACATCATTTAAAATTTTTAATGAAACAAATTGCGCCTTTACTAATGCTACTGCATCTTCCTCTGGTATCAATGTAAATAATGCTAGCGGTAGCACATTAAATTTTTATTTTAATAATTAAGAATCTTTTGTTCAGTATTATTATATGTATAATTAACAATGTTTGTAATCACATATTAATAAATAACGTTCGAATTATCTAATAAAAGCTAATTTCATTCAAGATCATGACCGATAAAAAAAGTTTTTGTCGGTCGGAAAAAAAATAGTAATTTACGTAACAAGTATAGAAAGTGGAGCTTTTCAGTACGAGTGAGATGTTTCCGGAAGAGGCCGTTAGGCCGAGTCCGGAATTTCGAGACGAGTATGGAAAAGCCACTTTCATACGAGTTTCGTACAATATTTTTTCGTACACTAGCACACAAAACGGAATACTAAATTTATCCTCGTATATAGCAAATAAGTAGAGTAATATTATTATGTACGTAACGTTTTATATGTGTTGTAACTAAGGAAACGTACGGCAAAGTAGCACATACCGTAAAATACTACTTTGCCGTACGAATACTGCAAAGTGCAACTTTCTTATTAATAAATTGTACGGCAAAGTAGCTCTTTCAATGCTAGTGTACGAAAAAAGTCTTTTTTTTACGTTGTCAAGGCTTTATTTTACTATAAACAAATGTGCTATTTCACGACTCAAAATCAAGCAAAAAAAGTGACGTTTTTTTGACAGTTGCACACAGACGTTTTTTAATTTGACTGCTCTGCTTTTGCACCATGTTTTTAATTATTATAGCACTGATTTTTGAGTTCCGCACTTTTTACATCGCTTGCTTCTTTTCTGTTGTCGCCATTCGGGATTGCTCTTTGCCATTTTCTAGATTTTCCTTTCTCTTGCATTACCCTTCAGCTTGCTCACAATTTTCACAGTCCTTTGCCTTTATTGATAACTACGCTCCTTTTATGCATGTAACAACCTTTTTGTGTCAATTAGTTTCGTTTGGCCTGGCTTTACATGTGCACAAACCTATCATTTTAATTATATTACTTTATTCACAACCCAATTCAAACCCTCTGAAATATGCTTTGCGTTTGCGTGTCTTTATCCAACTAATTACTGTTTCTCGCATCTCATAATCAATGCATTTAATATTTTTATTTTTATTTAAAATTGCAATTATATAAAACATCCTAACTCTGTGCTTTATTGATTTGGTCGAATATTTTGTACTGCAAACAGAGCCTAGTTGTGGGCTTAATACCATTTAATATATGTACCCGAACAGAGACAAAAAAGAAAGGATGTGGGATAAGCAGATATGACGATTACCTATTAATTTATAGAGGAAATAAAAATCTGAATGGGCATCATCTGGAGTCGGCTTATTAATACATCACAAATATGAACAAAACATTGCTGCAGTCAATTATGTAAACCACAGAATATTAAAAATTACAGTCAACTTTGGTAATACGATCATTCATTTCATATCTGTGTACGCACCGGATATCAGCAAGCCAAAAGAAGAAGTAGAAAGTTTCTTTGCAGACCTACAAATACTACTAGATAAAATACAACCTATTGATAAAGTACTCATACTAGGGTTACTTAAATGCCAGGATAGGAAGCCAAGTTATGCAGGGTGTAAAACAAAAATTTAACGAAGACACAATTAATGAAAATGGATAACAGTTTTTTGCATACAATGAGCTACGTATCAACAACACTTTCTTCCAACACAAACAACAACACAAATACACTTGGAAAACCGCACGAGGCCAACGATCAACTATTGACTATATATTATCTACATTCTACACAAATATTAGACGTAAGGGTCCTAACATCTGCAAACATTGGTTCTGACCATCGTCTAATACTTTGCAAAATAAGAATGATAGCACAAAGCAATAAAAAATTTGAATGTAGAACTACAGAGAAATTGAATATAGAGTCGTTGCAAGATGAAAGTTCTAGAAATTTATATGAAATGAGACTGAAGAATGTGATAACTAATAATGCAATTGAAGATGAAGAAGATATAAACGAGAGCTGGCGCAAACCATAATAAAACATATTAAGTGCGGCCGAGCAAGCCATTGGTAAAAGAAAAGTAAAAATACCGACACGAGGGAAAACAAAGCCCTGGTTCACAATAGAGGTAAAACAATTGGAGCAAGAGAAAAGAAAAGCTTATCTCATATACAGATCAAACAAAACAGAAGAGGAACATCAGAACTACGTAGAAGTCAGAAATAGAGTAAATACACAAATAACAACCCTAAAACGAGAATACTGGCAAAATACCTAGGTACCCTAAATAGTGAAGTAAGCAACGTTGATGATGATGACCCCCTCACCCCCCCCCCCCCCCCGAATGTGGAAAACAACCAAGCAATAGATCAAACAACATTCCTCCAAAATGAAATAACTGAATCTATGAAGAAACTGAAAAATAGAAAAGCTTCCGGGCCCGATACTATACCTAATGAACTGATTAAATATGGTGGAACAACATTAAACAAAGAATTAAGGATCTTCTTTCAGAAAATAATAGATAAATCCACAGTACCAGACAATTGGCGACAGTATTACAATTCCAATATTTAAAAGAGGAAATAAGAACGATCCCTCAAATTATAGAACCATATCGCTGTTAAATACAATAACTAAATTATTCACCAGCTTAATTGGCGACGAAATAAACAAAAGAGTAGGCATAAAGGAGGGACAGCAAGGATTTCGTAAAACCAGATCGACTACCGATGCATTATTTATTATCCGACAACTAGTTGAGAAATTGCTAGAGTTTAATAAACCTATGTACATATGCTTTATAGATCTAATAAAAGCATTCGATTGCGTACTGTTAAAACATGTGCTTCAAATATGCCAAGAAAAGGGAATGCTCCAGGATTTAATAAGAGTAATAAAAAACCTAAACACGAACAATACGACTAAACTACGATTACAAAGAAAATACTCTGAAGAGGTACAGTCGTGTTCAAATAAATCTGTGACAATGTTTTTTTCATATGCAGGTTCAATTACGAATTGAAAAATATCTCCATGGATTTTCTGCTATCAGAAAGAGTTACATTAAACTTGAACAGATAATGAAATCTGTAACTCTTTCTGATAGTAGAAAATCCATGGAGATATTCTTCAATTCTTAACTAAACCTAAATATGAAAAAACCACTGTCCCAGATTTATTTGAACACGACTGTACATGTTCGTACAGAAATTCGACAAGGAGATAGTCTAAGTCCGCTAATATTTAATCTTATAATGGATAAAATTATCGCAGCAACAAAGAACCTGAATCTAGGGTATGAACTCAGCACAGGCGAGATGTCAATTATATGTTATGCACAGTGATGTTCCCATCAATGTTTTCAAAGGTATACTATACTACAGGTAACCCATTGTGTGCCTGACTTTTTCTACGGTTGCTTGGGAGGGGGCAAGTACAACAAATGCGCTTAAAATGTTTATTTACAACTATTAAACAATACCGTTGTTATTTTGCGATTATTTGTCAATTATGATATATATTATTGACTAAAATCACAATACCTGTTGTTTATATTTCATAATTACATCGATACCGCCATAAATGCATGGATACCACCATAATTACATTGCTAATACGGATTTATGTGCATATAATCAAACAGGCCATAAACTGCTTTTTCGAGTTGACAGTTATCAGTCTGTCAGTTTGAAAATAATAATTTACACTTCTTTCGTCCCAAACTTAAAATGGAAAACGATAGCGACAATAGTGCTGTATTCCCCCTGAAGTACGCCAAGATGGCAAACAAGCTACACAAAATTTACTCCCAGAAAAGTCGAAGAAAACTTATGATATCGCATACAAACATTTTCTGGAATGAATGTAAATAAAGTAGTTGTAAATAAAATAGCGTATTTCACTCGCATATAATAGCTATTATTAGTACACTCAGATGGCTTAAAGAACTCGCTCGCTTCGCTCGCTCGTTATTTAAAAGCCATCCTCGTATAATAATAGCATCCATTATATGCTCGTATAATAATATACTATTATTATTTCTTTCCATATAAAATTGAAAGTACCGATTAACCTAATTAAATGTATTGACAAAAAATTGTTATCGTAATGCATGTTCTTCCTTGTCTGTTACTTCCTTTTACTATAAAGGAAGTATTGGATTCACCTCAAAAATTCGAAATTGAGTTTTTAACAGATCTTCACGTTTTAGAAACCCCTGATCCCAAAAACATATTTTTTTTATTGGTCTGTCTGTCTGTCTGTGCACAGAATATCTCAAAAACACAAAGAGGTATGGCGTTGAAACTTCATACATAAGTTTTGTGTACTATATAGATGAGACAGCAAGCTTTTGAAGAAAATCGCATAACCGGAAGTAGGTGTTTACTCTTGTGATTTTTCAGTTTTTTTTCGATTTTTTCAAAAATGGTTCTAACGATTTCTTTCAAAATTTACATTTTTATTAAATTTTTAATGTGTATTGATGTGAGATAGGTGATTTTCCAGTTGAATACTTCTAAAGTGGGTTTCTTTTGTTTTTTTTCTATTTTTTTATTAACTCCTATTTTAAATATAAAAACCGGTATATTATTACATTTTTTAATTCAGCTTAAAATTTTAGAGAAAATTGGTCTCTTCAACTAACGCTCTATTTTGTACCGTTTTTCTAGAGTTTGTAATTTTTGACAAATGCTTAAAAATTAAATATGAAATTTTTTACTAATTATAAGATCACTGTAAAAGGAAGTTGTGTGAGTGTATCATACCGGATTTTTAATGCGTTCTTTAATTTGACCACGAGGAGCTGAAAGTGCCGATCGATGGTCTGGCAGCCAAACCTTCACGTATGGTCGCGGAATAGAACTTTCACTGCTACTCGAATGGTAGAGTGGTGGGATAAATCATATAAACACTGGCAGCCTTGGTGCAGACAATTGTTCAAGTAGTGTGCGACTTGACGTTAGGCCTAATTTGTGAGCACATTCAACGAGTTTTCACAAAATTGTTTGAGAGTATACGGCGTATATAGAGTATACCCTATGGAAACACCACTGGTTATGCAGACGACGCAATAATTATATAGCAGAAAATGAAGACAATCTCCAGCGATTACTACAAAAATTCAAAACAGAGGCTGAGAAATACAATATGACAATATCGGTAGAAAAAACAAAATGCATTGTAATAGCAAAAGAACCCCAAAGATGTAAATAAGCAATTGAACAAGTAATGACCTTTACATACTTAGGTGTAGAAATAACTAGCTATGAAAATTTAACAAAAGTAGTAACTAGCCAAACCATTAAAGCCAATTCAGTAGCAGGATGTTTAAAAGACGTAATATTGAGAAATGAGTTCCTTAACACAGATAGCAAAGTGCGCATATACAAATCATGCATAAGACCCATCATGACCTACGTAGCAGAGACAAGGGCAGACACCAGTAAAAAAAAATTACTACGAAAAACTGAAATGAAGGTGTTACGCACAATAACAGGGAAAGCCCTGCGAAACAGAATCAGAAACGAAACCATTAGAGAAACATGTAACGTTCAAGACATTGTGAGATAGACTAGACAACGCAGGCGAAATTGAAACGACCACGTAAGCCGAATAGACAACAGAATAGCAAGAGATGGAAAAGTCGGCGGAAGAAGAGTACCTGGACGACCATTAAAGTGGTGGAAAGAAAGCTGACAATCCATATCTCAAGAATAAAGTGCTGGAAATAACAGGCCTTTAAGGCCTAACTTACGACCAAGAAGAAGAAGACATGCTACAGCTATTCTTTCTCTTAATTCCTCTACAGTGTTAATGGGATTTGTGTACACTAGCGTCTTAAGATGTCCCCAGAAAGAAATCTAAGCTGTTGAAGTCGGGGCACCTTGGTGGCCATTCTTGTGGTCCACCGCGGCCAATCCAACGATTTGGATAGTTTTTAAATAATTGCGAACCACTACACTGAAATGTGCTGGTCCACCATCATGCATGTACCACATATGGTTTCTTATTGCTATCAGAACATCCTCAAGCATCAAAGGCAGTTGTTGTTGAAGGAAATTGAGGTAAGATTGTCCGTCAAGTCGTCCCGGCGAGAAGAATGGGCCAATAAAGTGGTTACCAATCATTTCTGCCCATACATTAACCGAAAATTGGTGTTGGAAATGGGTTTCGGTTACGGCATAGGGATTTTCTTAAGCTCACAAATGATTGTTGTATAAATTCTGTATGGCATTTCTTGGAAAACTAGCTTCGTCCGTGAACAGAATGTGTGTTTCAAATTGAGGATTTTATGCAATATTATAAAGATACCACTGACAGAAGGTCACACGCCTTGGAAAATCTCTGGGAAGTAATGCCTGTACTCTTAAAATATGGTACGGATATAACAAAACATCCACTAAATTTCTCCAAACAATTTGATGGCAAATATTCAAATTTCTAGCGATCTCGTACTCGTTTCAGGATGTTCGTCGACTTCGTGCAGCCCCGCTTCCTCAATTTCAGGTGTTCTCACATTTAGAGGTCTACCTTCAGATGTACCTCTTCGAACACGACCAGTTTCAGCAAGACGACGATGAATATTAGAAAATGTTCGACTATCTGGCAAAGCACGATTGGGATATCTCTGGTGATAAATACGTCTGGCTTGCTCTCCATTACCGTCGGAGAGGCCATACACGTAATGCATTTCCGCCATTTCTGCATTTGAATAATTCACCATTTTTAACAAGATTGTAAAAATAAAATAATAGTTATTTATTATACAAGACTATAAAGTTAAATTTTATGATTCGTTTAACGTCGAGACCAAGTCGAGACGTTAATGATTCAAGAGTGGATAGTAATAACTTTATCGTCGTGTATAATACATTTTTTTCTATCGCAAGAACTTGAACACTTTCAAAAGAAAATAAGGAAAGTCAATCACATTTTAAAATCTCAGTAGCTAGATTGGGTTGCTAGGATAATAAGAAGCTGTAATATTTAATTTAAATAAAATTAAATAACTTTTTGCACTTTCGGGACTAAAGTTGGCACTTTAGTCACTTATTTCAGGGACTAAAGTAGCTTATTTAATCCCTAGGGACTGAAGTAATTACTTTACTTCGGAAGATAGTAAAGAAAATAGATAAATCAGGGTAAAAGATCAATATATCGGGGTGACCCAGGTGAAGTGGGGATTTTACATTCAAAGATTCTGTGTGTCGTTCCAGCTTGTTTAGGTTAGTTTCAGACTTTGATTGTGTGTGTTGTAAACAGCCTTCTCATTTACGAATGTTTCATATTATAATGTTAAAGTTGAACATTTACGTCGCACGTAGCAATAAGCGAAAACTATAAACAGTGAGACAGTGTATGAGGGCGATGGTATTTAATAGAACAGTTTCATTGCGGTTGCGCTGTAACTTAATCACTTATTTTTGTAAAAGCTGCTTATCTTAGAAACTATTCATATTACAATGTAAAGTTGAGCATATATGAGATGGAGAAGCAATGACGAAAAGCTATAGTAAGCAGTCGGACAATGTATGAGAGCAATAATATTTTATAGAACAGTTTGAAAGCGGTCAGAGTACATGACTATTCGATCCAACTTAATAATTTTCATTGAGATAAATGCATTTTTGGAAAAGCTACTTATCTCACGTTGGAATGGTTTACATAGTAAGCTAAAGCTGGTCATGTATGAGATGGAAAAGCAATAAATAAAAGCCATAAGCAGTGAGACAATGTACGAGAACGATGATGTTTGATAGAACAGTTTGAAAGCAATCGCTCTAACTTAACCATTTCCATTGAAATAAATGCATTTTTGTTCATTTTTATTATCTCATTTTCATATTAGAATGTTAAAGTTGAACATGTACGAGATGGAGAGCAATAAAGGAAAACTATAAGCAGTGAGACAGTGTATGAGAGCGATGGTATTTGATAGGACAGTTTGGTTGCGGTGGCGCTGTAACTTAATCATTTACGTTGAAATAAATTTATTTTTGTAAAAGCTGCTTATCTCAGAAACTATTCAAATTACAATGTAAAGTTGAGCATATGTGAGATGGAGAAGCAATGACTAAAAGCTATAAGCAGTCGGACAATGTATGAGAGCAATGATAATTTATAGAACAATTTGAAAGCTGTCAGAGTACATGACAGTAGTATAGTGGACACCACTAATTGGATTAATTGTTCAATTAAATTAATCGAGGCTCGATTAAATTAATCGGATGATTGACAGGTGCTCTAATTCCGCGAATTAAACCGCGGATTTATTCGCGGCTTGATCTAATTAATTTTCGCGGATTGACCTAGTTAACCACATATGTATTTTGATATGTAATTTTGATATGTGCTACTGAATAAATTACGCATTAGCTTCCGATTAAATTACGCGTCGGACTTCGGCGGCCATCTTGGTTTTCTGGCGCGAATATTTGAATTTAAATTTTCAGATTTTTTTTTCTAAGTTCAATTTTTTGATTTTAAACTTCCCGGGATGTCTGCCATCTTGGTTTTCTGCGCGCGCACTTCTCACAGGTGTCGTTTTTAATTTTGAATTTTCGCGGAAATATTTGATTTTCAAACTGGTAGATCTTCCACCTCCCTCATCGAAGCTACTCTCTCTCTCATGCACGGAGGCCATTTTAATTTCGCGCGAATATTTGAATTTTAAATTTTTTTCAGATTTTTCTAAGTCCCTGTTTTGAATTTAATTTCTCGGGTGTCGTCCATCTTGGTTTTCTCACATTTATTTTAATTTAAAAAAAGCTTCCTGCGATGTCCCATGGCTGGAGTCGAACCAGCGATCGCAGCATTACGAGTACGAAGCCTTAACCAACTGGGCTATCGAAGCGATCGAGGTTAAAGGAATTAAACATAGCCACTTACGTGTCACGAGCCCAGCTTTAAACAAACTATTTTTTCAAAAATTCAGATTATAAGAACGGGAATGTGTATCTTGTGATGTTAAATGACTTGTAGTAATTTTAAAAAAGTGTTTTTGCATTTGGATGTGCCATAATTAATTAATAATTTTATAATTTGTGCCTGCTATATGGCTGGATTAACGAGATCCTCGTTGTCCCTACCTACTATTGGAAATTTCCACCAGAAAACACAGTTCCAAAAGAATATGTTAGTTTTAAATAATGTGCAATTCAGATTTCCTTTGAATTAATGATTGGGATTTAAAGGGTTTGAACAGTATGCCCCTTCGCTGTTCGGTCGTTACATTTCCATATTCAAAACAAATTATTTTTTCGAATATATAAAATATAAGAACGGAATTGTGTCGTCTAGGGCCTTAGAAACTTGTTAATAATTTTTAAAAAATGACTTTGTAACTAGTTTTGCTGTAATTAATTTGTTTAATTTTATAATATGAGTGACGCTATCTCACTCAGTCCCATTGATTTTCTACAGCGTTCTCTTTTCCATCCCGTTTGCTACCTATGCGTAATTACAAAAGACGTTATCGCCCCAGGCAGACTTTCTATTTAGCCGGCGATTGTGTGTCATTCTCTGAAATCTGTACTCACGTTGCAGTTTTTGCTGGCTCGACTTTAAAATTTGGTTCTTAACAATTAACTACGTGCATAGAAAACAGGCTGGTTACTTTATTTTATATAGCGAAGTCATTTTTTGTACAATTTACACGCAGAACACAACTCGTTCTTTATGTTTACTTTAGAAACCCTTAACCCTTTTCATTTAAATCGCGAAATCCGCATAAATATATTACTATAAAAAATCGCGAAATCCGCGAATAAAAGTAAAGCCGTAAAACTTTTAGTTATTGTACGTTTACAAGATGGGTCTTTTGACAAAGTGGAAGAACCAAACTATGCTATTGTAAATGTACAGATTTTTCACTGTCAATTTGTATATAACAACTTAATGTAAATTGGTATTTGGAACATTTTAACGAAAACAGCGACTTCTTTCGGCATAAACTGTTTCTTCTCACCACGGAACCCTATTTTATAAGTAAACGTCTGAAATTGTGTTATTATATCGATAAAAACTGCATTTTAGTTTAAAAAATTCCAGTATAAATGCAAACGGACGAAAATAAAAACGCAATTGACCATAAAGTAACATAATTTTGAATAAAAAAACACAATTTCGTTGGAAAAATGTTCTGTTTCACTTAAAATTTTACAAAAACTGACATCATGTCACTTGAAATTATACAAAAAACGACATTTTTATCCAATAAACGATAAAAAAATACGCCGTCTCACATAAATTTATACAAAAATCGACATCATGTCACATAAATTATACAAAAACTGCCATCATGTCACTTGAAATTATACAAAAACGACATTTTTACTCAATACACGACGAAAATCGACATCATGTTACATAAACTATGCATAATTTTGCAAATGTTTTACACGTTTTTCTCTAACTTGTTGTAATTTTAGTAAAATTTTAGAAAATCGACAGCATCTCCCATGAAAATTTATAAAAATCGGCATCTTGTTACATTAAATTCTGCAAAAACGACAAAAAACAATATTTTTATACAACTTTCATTGAAAAATAGTAAAATTTTACGAAAATACGTCTGTGTTGACGACAAATGAAAATAAATTTGAATAGAAACACGCAAAAATTACGAAAAGACGTATGTGTTGACCCCCAAAGTAACAAAAATTTGAATAAAATCACGCAATCATACAGCATCTCACATAAATTTTCACAAAAATCGACATCATGTCACATAAATTATACAAAAACTGTCATCATATCACTTGAAATTATACAAAAAACGACATTTTCATTCAATACACGATGAAAATTAAACAAAAATCACGCAGTCATACAGCATCTCACATAAATTTTCACAAAAATCGACATCATGTCATATAAATTATACAAAAACTGTCATCATGTCACTTGAAATTATACAAAAAACGACATTTTTACTAAACACACGACGAAAATTGAACAAAAATCACACAATTACACGCCATCTCACATAAATTTTTACAAAAATGGACATCATGTTACATAAACTATGCATAATTTTGCAAATGTTTTACACTTTTTATAAAATGCACCGCTCAAAATTAAAAGAAATAGCAATTTCATTGAAAAAATCTACTACTACAATCATTTCGATAAACAAAATTCAAAAAATCTTATACTTTTGACGGAAATATATGTATGTTGACCACAAATTAACATAATTTTTAAATAAAAACGCGCAATTCGTTGAAAAAAATATTCTGACACCACCAAAACACGCAATTTCATTGGAAAATATATATATGTTGTCCACAAATTAACATAAATTTGAATAAAAACACGTAATTTTGTTGAAAAAATGTTCTGGCCCCGTCATTTCACTTAAAATTTTACAAAACTGCCATCATAACACTTGAAATTATACAAAATATATGTATGTTGATCACAAATTAACATAAACCTGAATAAAACACACAATTTCGTTGAAAAATTTGCAAATGTTTTACACTTTTTATAAAATGTGTCGCTCAAAATTAAAAGAAATCACAATTTTTAAATTATATCACGCCAATATGAAATCGTAGATTGATTTTTTTTTGAAATTTTACACTTTGTAACTGTAAAATAACTGCAAATACTAATATTTTAGCTTTAGACTTTGTAATTATTGCAGATTCGAGAAAAAAACAAAGCAGAGTAGAAATAAAAAACACAAACACTTTGTAATAAACAAATATATTGTTCTTATTTCGTATAATACTTAATAATATAAATATAAATGTACAGCAGTGTGTCTTATTTCTAAAAATTCGCTAGCAATTTACAAAACTGTAGTTTGAGGTGCACGACATTTCAAATTAAAAAGACTGCAAGTAATAAAATCAGAATTTCATTGTGTAATTTTAAAGTTTAAGATGCACCCAATCTAGAATTCCCTTCGTTTTTGGTGTTGATGACATCTGCCTTAGACGCGTTTTTCTAACGGCCCTTTTTTGGAGGCGTTTCCTTATCGGCGTTCTTCTGACTGAACCTTTTTGATGTGGACTTGGATGAGTAGCTGGTGTTTTTAATTTATATTCTAAATCAGAATCGCAGTTATCAGTTTCCATTTCGGTTTTTCCTGTAGTACCAGTCGGGGTTGGCTTCTTTTGCTGTTTAGGTTTAGCTAGCAGCACATTAGCAACGTTAAGGTCTTTGATGTAATCAGCAAACTGTAGGCGTCCGGGTGGATTAATAGTTTGTCGAGGCCGCAGAGTGTCGTGAATTAAATCGACTATGTTAGACGCCGGTAAAATTTCACCCTTTATAGTAACGGTGCCCTTGTGATCCCAGCTCACATCGCTTGAGGTACTCAAAATGCGTAGGAAAACTTCAGCTTTTTTCTTAAAAGTTTTGGGAAGTGTAGATAAAATAACGGCATTTGATAGGCTGTCACTGGTTGTTTCAATAGGTATTTTGATTGGCTGCCGCGCCTGGTTTGTGAAATGAAGGAATTGTTGTAAAACCTGATTGTACTGGATCCATTTATCGTGATCAGTTAATTTGGACTTTAAAACTTTTTGCATTTCGTCATCAAGCTGTGATAATATATTTTTCTCCGCATCATCGCCAGACTTAAGACGTTGGACAAATTCCGGCGATACAATCAACATCTTCCGCTCTTGGTCCATTTTAGTCGAAAAGGAGCTCAGTCGTTTGTTCTGGTACTGCCGTCGTGAATAAACTAACTTAAAATCAAGACTTTCATAATAAATATATAAAAAAAAATATGGCAGGTACGGGAATCGAACCCGTATTCTCTCTCGAGATCAGAGCTTCAATCGGACGCCTTAACCATTCGGCCAACCTGCCTCCCCTGTATAAACGAGCACTCTCTGCATAATTAAGAAAACATCTAGTTTAAAACCCTTCTACATGCAAAGCTTAGGATCAAATCTTTCGAGAAAATATATATCAAAACCGATTTAGAAATTTGTACATGGCTTAATTTATATGAAATATTGTTTGAAATTGCAAATAGAAGGGTTTTAAACTAGATGTTTTCTTAATTATGCAGTGAGTGCTCGAGCCAACCTGTCTGCTATGCGGCGCACGCAGTGTTTCCACCTCTTTTTATTTTAAAATTTGTAAAACCAGCTGTCCAAACCGATACCGCACTAACTCGTTTTAAGTCATTGTGTTCTGTTACCTTGTGCATCTGAAGATGGGCCCCAGACGAAACGTCGGTATGGACACTGCCTTCGTAGATCTACAAGGGTTCCGTGGCGAGCAGAAGCAGTTTATTCCGAAAGAAGTGGCTGTTATTTCAGCAGATGGTAATCAGCTAGCAATTTTCGTTTTAAAACCTCCTGCAAATTATGTCACTCTGCCCTATTTCGTTAAAAAAGGCATAAACTATCTGGAGCAGAGTCACCACGGTCTAGCATGGGATACTGGTTCTATACATTTTGATGAATTTGAAACCGAGCTAGCAAGAGTTCTCAAAAAATTTGAAAAAGTGTACGTTAAGGGTCAAGAAAAAAAGGAGGTTCTAAGTTTTCTGAATAAAATCGTCGTGAATCTGGAAGATCTCGAGTGCCCATCTTTAAAAGTTCTGCGAAAAACTGCTACTGCCGTACGCTGCCTTAATCACAATATATGTTCGCCGGTGTGTGCATTGGAAAACATACTAATTTTATCCGATTGGTGGCGCAATGAATACAATGGAAGTTCAGAAAATATTGCAAACAATCCCGAGTCTGTTGAATGTGAAACGCCCTGTTTTTGCTTCTGATCAAACTTCCTACAAGAATTGTGCGACTGGCTTGGGAGCGTCTTAAACTTCTGATTTTATTACTTGCAGCCTTTTTAATTTGAAATGTTGTACACCTCCAACTACAGTTTTGTAAATTGCTAGCGGATTTTTAGAAAAATGAGACATTCAGCTGTACATTTATTTTTATATTATTAAGTATTATACGAAATAAGAACAATATATTTGTTTATTAGAAAGTGTTTGTGTTTTTTATTTCTACTCTGCTTTTGTTTTTCACGAATCTGCAATAATTACAAAATCTAAAGCTAAAATATTAGTATTTGAAGTTATTTTACAGTTACAAAGTGTAAAATTTCAAAAAAAATCAATCTACGATTTCATAATGGCGTGATATAATTTAAAAATTGTGATTTCTTTTAATTTTGAGCGACACATTTTATAAAAAGTGTAAAACATTTGCAAATTTTTCAACGAAATTGTGTGTTTTATTCAGGTTTATGTTAATTTGTGATCAACATACATATATTTTGTATAATTTCAAGTGTTATGATGGCAGTTTTGTAAAATTTTAAGTGAAATGACGGGGCCAGAACATTTTTTCAACAAAATTACGTGTTTTTATTCAAATTTATGTTAATTTGTGGACAACATATATATATTTTTCAATGAAATTGCGTGTTTTGGTGGTGTCAGAATATTTTTTTCAACGAATTGCGCGTTTTTATTTAAAAATTATGTTAATTTGTGGTCAACATACATATATTTCCGTCAAAAGTATAAGATTTTTTGAATTTTGTTTATCGAAATGATTGTGGTAGTAGATTTTTTCAATGAAATTGCTATTTCTTTTAATTTTGAGCGGTGCATTTTATAAAAAGTGTAAAACATTTGCAAAATTATGCATAGTTTATGTAACATGATGTCGATTTTTGTAAAAATTTATGTGAGATGGCGTGTAATTGTGTGATTTTTGTTCAATTTTCGTCGTGTGTTTAGTAAAAATGTCGTTTTTTGTATAATTTCAAGTGACATGATGACAGTTTTTGTATAATTTATATGACATGATGTCGATTTTTGTGAAAATTTATGTGAGATGCTGTATGACTGCGTGATTTTTGTTTAATTTTCATCGTGTATTGAATGAAAATGTCGTTTTTTGTATAATTTCAAGTGATATGATGACAGTTTTTGTATAATTTATGTGACATGATGTCGATTTTTGTGAAAATTTATGTGAGATGCTGTATGATTGCGTGATTTTATTCACATTTTTGTTACTTTGGGGGTCAACACATACGTCTTTTCGTAATTTTTGCGTGTTTCTATTCAAATTTATTTTCATTTGTCGTCAACACAGACGTATTTTCGTAAAATTTTACTATTTTTCAATGAAAGTTGTATAAAAATATTGTTTTTTGTCGTTTTTGCAGAATTTAATGTAACAAGATGCCGATTTTTATAAATTTTCATGGGAGATGCTGTCGATTTTCTAAAATTTTACTAAAATTACAACAAGTTAGAGAAAAAAGTGTAAAACATTTGCAAAATTATGCATAGTTTATGTAACATGATGTCGATTTTCGTCGTGTATTGAGTAAAAATGTCGTTTTTGTATAATTTCAAGTGACATGATGGCAGTTTTTGTATAATTTATGTGACATGATGTCGATTTTTGTATAAATTTATGTGAGACGGCGTATTTTTTTATCGCTTATTGGAAAAAAATGTCGTTTTTTGTATAATTTCAAGTGACATGATGTCAGTTTTTGTAAAATTTTAAGTGAAACAGAACATTTTTCCAACGAAATTGTGTTTTTTTATTCAGAATTATGTTACTTTGTGGTCAATTGCGTTTTTATTTTCGTCCGTTTGCATTTATACTGGAATTTTTTAAACTAAAATGCAGTTTTTATCGATATAATAACACAATTTCAGACGTTTACTTATAAAATAGGGTTCCGTGGTGAGAAGAAACAGTTTATGCCGAAAGAAGTCGCTGTTTTCGTTAAAATGTTCCAAATACCAATTTACATTAAGTTGTTATATACAAATTGACAGTGAAAAATCTGTACATTTACAATAGCATAGTTTGGTTCTTCCACTTTGTCAAAAGACCCATCTTGTAAACGTACAATAACTAAAAGTTTTACGGCTTTACTTTTATTCGCGGATTTCGCGATTTTTTATAGTAATATATTTATGCGGATTTCGCGATTTAAATGAAAAGGGTTAAGGGTTTCTAAAGTAAACATAAAGAACGAGTTGTGTTCTGCGTGTAAATTGTACAAAAAATGACTTCGCTATATAAAATAAAGTAACCAGCCTGTTTTCTATGCACGTAGTTAATTGTTAAGAACCAAATTTTAAAGTCGAGCCAGCAAAAACTGCAACGTGAGTACAGATTTCAGAGAATGACACACAATCGCCGGCTAAATAGAAAGTCTGCCTGGGGCCATAACGTCTTTTGTAATTACGCATAGGTAGCAAACGGGATGGAAAAGAGAACGCTGTAGAAAATCAATGGGACTGAGTGAGATAGCGTCACTCATATTATAAAATTAAACAAATTAATTACAGCAAAACTAGTTACAAAGTCATTTTTTAAAAATTATTAACAAGTTTCTAAGGCCCTAGACGACACAATTCCGTTCTTATATTTTATATATTCGAAAAAAATAATTTGTTTTGAATATGGAAATGTAACGACCGAACAGCGAAGGGGCATACTGTTCAAACCCTTTAAATCCCAATCATTAATTCAAAGGAAATCTGAATTGCAAATTATTTAAAACTAACATATTCTTTTGGAACTGTGTTTTCTGGTGGAAATTTCCAATAGTAGGTAGGGACAACGAGGATCTCGTTAATCCAGCCATATAGCAGGCACAAATTATAAAATTATTAATTAATTATGGCACATCCAAATGCAAAAACACTTTTTTAAAATTACTACAAGTCATTTAACATCACAAGATACACATTCCCGTTCTTATAATCTGAATTTTTGAAAAAATAGTTTGTTTAAAGCTGGGCTCGTGACACGTAAGTGACTATGTTTAATTCCTTTAACCTCGATCGCTTCGATAGCCCAGTTGGTTAAGGCTTCGTACTCGTAATGCTGCGATCGCTGGTTCGACTCCAGCCATGGGACATCGCAGGAAGCTTTTTTTAAATTAAAATAAATGTGAGAAAACCAAGATGGACGACACCCGAGAAATTAAATTCAAAACAGGGACTTAGAAAAATCTGAAAAAAATTTAAAATTCAAATATTCGCGCGAAATTAAAATGGCCTCCGTGCATGAGAGAGAGAGTAGCTTCGATGAGGGAGATGGAAGATCTACCAGTTTGAAAATCAAATATTTCCGCGAAAATTCAAAATTAAAAACGACACCTGTGAGAAGTGCGCGCTCAGAAAACAAAGATGGACGACACACCGCGAAATTTAAATTCAAAAACTGGGACTTAGAAAAAAAATCTGAAAAAATTTAAATTTCAAATATTCGCGCCAGAAATCCAAGATGGCCGCCGAAGTCCGACGCGTAATTTAATCGGAAGCTAATGCGTAATTTATTCAGTAGCACATATCAAAATTACATATCAAAATACATATGTGGTTAATTAGGTCAATCCGCGAAAATTAATTAGATCAAGCCGCGAATAAATCCGCGGTTTAATTCGCGGAATTAGAGCACCTGTCAATCATCCGATTAATTTAATCGAGCCTCGATTAATTTAATTGAACAATTAATCCAATTAGTGGTGTCCACTATACTACTCATGACTATTCGCTCTAACTTAACCATTTCCATTGAAATACATTCATTTTTGCAAAAACTACTTAGCTCAAGTTGAAATGGTTCATATAGTAAGTTAAAGCTGGACATGTGTGAGATGGAAAAGCAATAAAGAAGAACCATAGATAGTGAGACAATGTACGAGAACGATAATGTTTGGTAGAACAGTTTGAAAGCGATCAGGGTACATAACTATTCGCTCTAACTTAATCATTTCCATTGAAATAAATGCATGTTTGCTAATTGTCCTTATCTCATTTTCATATTAGAATGTTAAAGTTGAACATGTACAAGATGGCGAACAATGAAGAAAAACTATAAGCAGTAAGACTATGTATGAGTGCGATGTTATTTGATAGGAACGGTTTGAAGCGGCCCGGGTACGCGAGTGTCCCCCTTAGCGGAAATTAACTTAAAACCATCATTGAAATAAATGCATTTTTGTAAAAGTTGCTTATCTTATTTACGAATGCTTCATATTAAAATGGTAAAGTTGAACATGTACGAGATGGAGAGCAATAAAGAAAAACTATATGCAGTGAGATAATACTTGATAGCGATGGTATACGATAGAACAGTTTGGTTGCGGTTAAAAGCTGCTTATCTCCGAAATGGTTCATACTACTATAAAAATTCAGGATCTGGTCCATTCTCACAATGAGGTGATTCAGTAAATTATTGCAAAGTAAACACTGTCTTCCTCATAAAAATTAACATAATTATATTTAACATACGCTACATGTTTCGGCTTATATATTAAACCATCTTCAGGCTAATGTCAAAAGTGGACAGTCATAAAAATCGCGTTTTATAAAAATGCTCATTCTTATGTGCAAGTGCAGAGAATGTTTCGTAACCATCAAAATTTACAATATGTTCATCAAAATCCATCCGCAAATTTGATTTTTTCTTGTGGGGTAATCTTAAAAGTAAGTTGTACGAATATCATCCGGGGTATTTTCAGCAACTTAAGCATCAAATACGGGAACAAATCACAGCAATTCCCGAAGCACTGTGCCGTCAAGTTCTAAGTTCTAATAAATGCAAGACTCCGTTTGGAAAAGAGCATAAGACGCCAAGGGCAAGATTTAGATGATATTATCTTTAAGGTTTAATTTGCAAGAGTTAATAATTGTATTCCTGAGTTTAATAACTAATTCGTGGAAGAAAATATTGGATTTGGACTACTTTTATGATTATAAAATAAATAAGAAAATACAGGGAAGTAAAAGAGGAAAGTGAAGCACACTGTATATGATCGCGGCATATGGACGACGACTTCGGCTTAAGAGAATTTGCAAGGGAGACGGGAATTAATTGCTGCGAAGCCTAGAGGAAGAAATCGGTTTAAAGTCGAGTCAGCGATTTATCAATACGTTAGCCGAGAGTACGAATGTAACAGAGAGCGACGATAATGTGACATTTTAGAATTAAAGGTGAGAAAGTATAGAAATTTGCATTCACATATTTCGAAAACTTTAAAAAAACTCTTTCGGAAACTCTAGTACTCTACCTCTGGCTCGGTAGTCGAGTACGCGATAACTGGTAATGCGAATAACAATCGACAAGGATATACAAAGAAACGTGACAGATCCCTCCCAAAAGTTTTTCAGTTTTTTGCATTAATATTCTAAACAAACTGGCACCGAAATCATCATGGTAAGTTATGTCGTTCTCGAACTATAACGTTTCCATCCATCCGGCGGGACACCTTCACTAAATTTAATTTTCTGATTTTAACACTTAAGCTGTTGCTGTTCTATCCCCGTAGCGCTTCAGCCAATGACATTGTCGAATTAATCGCCTGCTCCACTTTCAACCAATGGTCGCAAACATTTCATTATTCTCCCACCATAATCAGTTTTCAGGTTTTTAAAAAGGGCCTCGCATAGTTTTCTGCGGGGAATTCCTTCAGTTGCCGCATCCAAGCAAGTTATGTAGTTGATTCCGAGTGTATTTATGTGTTTTGACTACAACGGTGCTAATTTTCGAGATATCTTCTCAATCCGCTCTGCGGAATTTAAATTACAGAGCCGAGCGATTTAACTGAAATAAGAAGTGTGTACCGGAGTTTCGTATCGTCTAGGGGCACTCCCGGATTTTCCTGCACAAGGGAGCACACTCGTAAGTTAAGTTCTTGCACGGCAGCATCGTTTGCCATTACGTGCTATCGATTTTTCTCTCGGATTCTCCAGCAGTTACGGTGGCCTCGCTTGCGTGTCCAAGCGCGATTCCGGAAGGGACATCAAGCAACACAAGCTCAGCGAGGATCTTAAAAAGATAGTGTGTAAAATTTATATTAATGTAGACGCCCATTATTTTCGCGGAAGCAAATAAAAGTGACGCATGTTTGAAAGACCTCTTATAACGTTCAGATAACGGCAAAATAATCATTATCATTTCACGAATTCATAATCCTGTAAATAGTTAAATTAAAATTACCGAATCAGAATATTTAGCAATTTGTAAAACATCATCACGTCATATAGGACCTAGGAGTCAATAATTAAGTCAGCTGTGATCATGGCACATAGTAATTTTGGTGTTTTGGAGTTAATATATTGATTTTAATTATTGTTTTCTTTGGCGGTTGTTGCATGCGTTCTTTCCTGTATTTAAGTGTAAAAAGTTCTAGGGTCTAGCTGTAGGAAATCACTTAAAGTAAGTACCATCCGGAACAACACAAGGAAGCACAGCGCTGCAGCAGTATCAACAACACACCTACGGGTGATTTTTCTTTCCACTTTTAAGAAATCGCTTAGTATTATCATTAGAAAAGTGGTGGCGCTCAGGCATTTCATCCCCTTTTAAGTTATCGAGCTCTTGCCGATTGTAACGGACAATCTCTCTCTCGACTCGCTGCCGGCAAATTTCTTTTATTACCACCATTCTGGGCGGGCTGGGCTGTAATCACCCAATATTGTTGAAATCTCGTTTTATCGGGTAATACATATTAAGTGTGGCTTTTTGGTTTCCTACACCCAATAAAAATTATATTAGAGAGAAACTCACATTAGAGGGTTTATTTTTATTATAAATTAATAATTATACAATTACAGCCACTGCTATCATTATCAACATAAAATGTGTGAACTTTGACGTTGGCACTAGGTTAAATATACAACTCCAGAAGCACTTCTATATGCTGATCTCAAATTTTGACGGCTCTACATGTCATGTTGATGCAAAGCTTATTCGTAGTAATAGGAAAACTGCCTGCTGGTAAGTGAATTACCTAATCTAATTGAAAGCGTAAAGTCCATTTAAGTTTATTTTTGTCATCACTATCGCAATTTGCAGTTTGCAACACGTTTTCATTTTTCTTATACATCGGAAAGCACACATTAAACTTTTCACACTTTGTCATGTTCTTTGTATTGTTGGTAGGAAGGTGTGAATTTAAATTTTTAGGAAGCACAGGTAACTTTGAATATTTTATAAAATTTACTTCTTTATTTGTGTTTTCTTTAGCTGCGTTGGAAGAAGGTGCGCGAATATCAGTATATGTACTTTTCTTATCTAATTCGAGACTTCCACTAGACGAACTTTCGGGGATTCTTATCATCTTCAGCATGTTCCAACGATGGGGCAGTTTCACCGCATTTTGGGTTGGCTCAGATTTTTTAAACATATTGGCCAGTTTCCGTTCTATTGTTTTTGGGGTAATCGATTTCAGTTCTAACAGCTTGTTGCGACTCAACTGCGATATAGGCACTTCGAGAGATATCGAAAGCTTGGTCGAACTAGAATGGTCGCTAGACGACATTGAAGATGCTATAGTGTCCTGAGATTGTTCATCATTGGGCTGGTCTTCGTGCAGAAAGTCTTTTATATCTGGATCATCACGTTCAGGTTGTTCGAAGCGTCTAAATAGGGTAGCGTGATCAATAGGGTTTCTATATTCGAGTTTCGATGAACTGTCCTCCGCAACATCTTCAGTCGACGTCAAATAACGTTTGTGAATTATTTTTGGAAATTCTATTCCAGTAAATTCAATACGATTGAAGACTCGGGGCTGGTGATCGTTTAGAAAATGAGCCGTTTTAGCAGCATTGGAGTGTTCAGTAGAATCGGATTCTTCGGGAATGGATTTTGGCATTGTTGATGGAAGCTTCGATGATGCCGCGGCAGCAGATAAGTTCGTCGCATTTTGTTGTCTTTTTAAAGGACGTGGTACAAAAGTGGTTTTTCTCTTCCTTGGTGGTTCTCCTTCTTGCGATATGACACGATGGCATTTTCGACAACGTTGTGACCATGACAAAACGGCAGGTTGTAATGATTTTAGGCAACTGGTTTGGTTTTGGTAAATTGGCAGTAATGGTGTGGGTGGTACGGTTCCATTATGTGTAACTATCGCTTGGGCTGTATTTGATCTTGTTAGGGAAAGTTTCTTTAATGGCGGATTAGACAAAGCATTCGAATTCATCATGGCATTTTTGCAGTATGTTAAGAATGTTGGTGAATTTGCACCTTGGCAGTTAAGCACTGTAGATATGTAGTCACTCAGTAGGTTTAATATGCTGAAATCACTAATATTAACGCGCCTTGGATTTTTTGACGTTTTCTGGAAAACTGTAAACATATCTGGACTTTTTTCGACGCTTGCTGAGCGTGTTGACGAATATATCTCCTGATTGGCACGATGTGATTTCGTTTCCGTGGAACTGGGTAAATCATTCACAAAATCGTGCGTTGCCGGTGTAACCGTAAAAGGTTCGATTTTGGTGGAAGATTTTGGTAATCCTCCCTTATATGTGTTATTTCCACGGTTTTGCGTCTCTGGTGAATTGATGGTTTTGCAGTTTATAACTAAGTGACGCCCGTTCAATGGTTCTGGAATATTATACATACTGCACACAGACTTTTCTGAACATCTCGATAAGCTTTCATCGATAACCTTTTGTAGAATTTCCAGGGACTTGCTTTCGGTAGACACCTGTGAATTTGTATCAGAAATCCAGTTTTGTTCTTGGACACTCGAATAATGAGTGTACGAGTATTTTGAATCATCTGAATTTTCGCCATGGAACAGGTTGCGATTAGCCTTTTGTTTAACGTCCAATACGGATTTTTCTGATTTGGTTTCCATTCGATGATGTGAAAGGCAGTGAGTGGTTTGATTACCTTTCATTTTTGGCACTTTCGTCTGAGTGGATGCCGTTAGAAGTATCTGTGCCTGTTTCTTATCCTCCAACGAATGCAAGCCAGATTCTTGAAAATGGGTTACCAATATGTTCGGTTTATCACCTTCAGGACACTCGAAATGTGGTGGGTCAGTTAGTATACCTGTACAGAAACTCTTTGATGGTGTAGTCTGTACAGGTGTGCGGGTTTTGCTATATATTGTTGGGGACTGGGACAAGTATGTATTATTAGACTTTTCCACATGTTTTTGACTAGCTATTTTTGACGACTGTGTGTGGGTAGGTAATTCTGGATTTTGTTCGCTTACAATCGATTTATCGTTAAGGTGCTTTCCGCAATGCCTACAACTTTTAGCAGCTGTTACCGTTTGATTCTGGCGAGACCGTTGTGTTTTTGTGTCTTGGGATAATTGGTATAGATTTTCAAAATCAACATCCGTTTTCTTTGTATCCTCTGGACATTCTGATGCAACTATCCAGGAGCTGGGCTTGTAAAATACTGGAGAAAGATTAGCGTTTTCTGTACATGTCGGTACATTAGAATTATTTAAATTAGTTTCTGTTTGCGTAAACGAATCAGTTGTTTTAGAGCGGACAGAAGCGTTTTCTTTCTTTCTCAAGACTGATAAATCTGGCAAGGATGTCGACACTGACTTATTTAATACGTTAGATTTGGATACCATCATATACTGGGATAATTTTCGGTTAACCTGTGCCAACTTGAGTTCTGATAAATTATCATATTTGGGCGTTCTTGAAGATGAGTGATGGTGAGAATGAAAAAATCCAGATTTTAAGAGTTGGTAGAATTTTGATTTGTCAGAAGTCAATACGTGCTTATTGCTGTTTGGATTTTCTATTTCACTGTATTCATTAAATTCCGACATAGATGTTGCTAAATCAATAGATTTAGCTTTGCCTCTGTCTAACAGTTGTCTTATTTCAGACAGTAAGGCCCTCTCTTCTTGCTCGTCGCTTGTCGCTTCACATACTTTTCTGGAGAGGGATGTTCTGTGAAGATTATTATCCATACTGCTTACCGCTTTATCCGTCATGTTGATTTTATTATCACACCAAATTGCTAAATCAACACATTTAGGTTTGTCTTTGTCTACCAGTTTTCTTATTTTAGACAGTAAGTCCTTTTCTGCTTGCAAATTAAAGTCGCTACTTAAGCTCGTCGCTTCACATACATTTTTGGAGAGGGATGTTCTGTGAAGATCATTATTCATATTGCTTACCGCTTTATCGGCCTTGTTGCTGTTATCGTCAGAACACATTTGGACCACTCGATAGCTGTCGTAGGAATTTGCAAGTTGGATGAGCTTTTCATTTACTGTTTCATTTTGCACAAAAAGTTTATATTGTTTGTTAAGACAGTTTAAGTGAGCAGGCAGTGCCACGTCCATGCTTTTTCGAGTAGATTTATTACTATTTGCATCTAAAAGTTTGACCAAACTAATGTGGGCGGCTGTTACTAAGTTGTCTAATTCCGAACCATCTTCCTTGTAGTTATTGGGAGTGATGATAATTTCGTAGGGGGCGCTTGGCAGGTTGTTAAATTTAGAGAGAATGTTCAATATTACTTCAAATTCAGTTAAGTTTGTTTCTTTGTCGACATTTTCCGTTTCTAAGTTTATTTCCTTGATTTCAACTTTTGGCGAATGGAATTTAACACTTGTTGCACTTGTTGGTTTAAAAGACGAGCTTTCTGCTTCCGCAGTTACAACTGTTGGATCAGTTGGTCGATTTTCTTTTGGATTAGATGTAAGAAATGGCATCTTAGATTTGATCAGACCTTTTCTTGCATTTTGACAAGCACCATTGCTAATCGTTATCTGAGATCCATCAACATTGAGCGCTTTTTTTACTTCCTGTTTTTCTTGTCGGTAGAGTTCCGACTCGTTACACCTATTGCATGATGTTGAACTACATACAAGATGCCTTGTGGCATGACCCGTTTCTTCAAAGCCTTTTCCGGACTCTTTCTTTGGCGTGGCATTGAGAAGCATATTGTTGCCTTGGAAAAAGAATTTTGTGGGTACGTGAACATAGTAAGTCTGACTTTGACGACTGAACATTCCGCACATTCCACCAAATCGCGTGGGCGATTTAGTTGTATCGACTGCTTGATCCCTATTTATTCGTGAAGACGAAGCTGTACGGCATTTTGGTAAATTAAATATTTTTGACATGCTGCTTTTACTTCCCTTTTTGCCGGCTCTTTGTAAGTCATAGTTCTGAATGAGCTTTTCCAGAGCTTTTGTTGTAATTATAAATGTCTTACACTTGCATGGACAGTCATCATCTTTATTACACATTACTGGTCGCTTCAAAAGTTCTGATGCGTTTTGTGCACATTTTAGATTACACTTCGACCGATAGCTGCTCTCCTCCGGTGTACTTGTGGCAGGAGTCGTCTTTGTTTTAGAATCTTTACATTTGATACAATTTCGGTCAATACTTTTTTCGGAGCAACTTCGGCAAATATAGACACGTGATTTTTCTTTATTTCCTTTTGGTTTGGAACTGGACGCACCAATATTGTCTTCTGGTGACTTAATGGAAACGTTCGATGCTTTTCTAGCTTGCGTTGTTTTAGAACTTGGTTTGCTCGATTTTCTACAGCTACTAGAAATACTATTAATTGAACGTGCACTTCCAGATTTTGGTAGCCTTTCAGAGTTACAAGATTGGTTACTGCGACTTGTATTGATTCCTGTATCTACTGTCTGCCTGCTAGGACTGGTGCCCACAGTTACAGGTGGTCCAATTATAATAGGATCGGTTAGGCCTGCCTGAAATCTGTCTTCTGGTGACTTAATGGAAACGTTTGATGATTTTCTAGCTGGATTTGTTTTTGAACTTGGTTCGCTGAACTTCAATTTTTTATCGCTACTAGAAAAACTACTCATTGAACATGCACTTCGAGATTTTGGAAGTTTATCAATGTTAGGAGATAGGTATACGTAACTTGTATTGATCCCTGCATTTACTGTCTGCTTGCTAGGACTGGTGCCCACAGTTACAGGTGGTCCAATTATAATAGGATCCGTTAGGCCTGCCTGAAATCTCTCTTCTGGTGGCTTAACGAAAACGTTCGATGATTTTTTAACTAGCTTTGTTTTTGAACTTGGTTTGCTCAACTTCAATTTTTTATTGCTACTAGAAAAACTACACATTGAACTTGCACTTCGAGATTTTGGAAGTTTATCAATGTTAGGAGATAGGTTACTGTAACTTGTATTGATCCCTGCATTTACTGTCTGCGTGCTAGGACTGGTGCCCACAGTTGTTAGAGGTGGTCCAATTATAATAGGATCCGTTAGGCCTGCCTGAATTGTTCTTAAATTGCTACTGGAAACGCTTTTGGAACTAAGGTTGCTGTTTTGAGAACCACATCTGGTAGGTTCCTCCTGAACGGTTCTTAGAAAAATGCTTGTGCTAGAACTGGAACGTACAAGTCGTGGCGATAAAATTACGCTTTGCGCTGATGAGCCTTTTAGTGCTTTCCTGCCACCGACACTAGTTCGTGAATCGATACTGCCAATACAACTTTTACATAATGTTTCAGTTGAGCATGTTCTATTTATTTTTCCCGTACTAATGGAACCATTCACTGACGTTTTAGATCTGTTTTTCTTGGTCGCACTACGAGATCTCGAGCTTTCCAATTGATGTCTGTCATTAATTGAAACTTTACGATCAAAACTTCTTTGCGAAGTCTTGCTGGAAGGTTTTCGAAGTATAATGGGTTTCAGCGACAATTTTGAACTAGTATTACTAAGAGAGCTTTCCATAGAATCTTTGCTGCTAGAGGGCGAGCCAACTTTTTTCTTGCTACTGCACAATTTTGAATTGCGAAATCCTTGCCTTGTTTCTGAATTGCGACTTGAAAGTGAATCGACAGAAATTTTGCTTGAAGTTTTGCTGCGAGCGGTATTCTTCTTTAATGCTGAATTAAGTTCTGGCGATTCTTGACACTCGCACTTAAACGGCTGTGCTCGTTTTAGAGCCTTCATTTCCTTTCGCTCGGCTTTTTCTTTTTGCAACTGGAGCTTCTTTAATCTCTTTTCTTCTTTTTTTCGCTGCCTCTTCTCTCTTCTTGTTTCGCTTTTATTTTCTGAAACACGGATTGTGCTATCCGCCGACAGAAGTATATCTGAACTTTCTGATCTAAGAGGAATAAGTATTTCATACACCGTTGCACTCTTTAATTGAAGCTCCATTAACTTTTTTTCGAGTTCCGCCCTTGACATGGTGGTTTCTATAAACGAAGATGTTCCTTCTTCTAAACCGTCTTTGTTATTTACCAAAAATCTTTTAACATCGGCCAGATGTAGCGGATCGTCACAAGTGCCATTTTCGTCGCGGTTGTTGGAATTTCTTAGCTGTAACAGAAAAGAAAATCTTAGGAATAACAGGTTATATACAGGTTCTTACATGCTAATTCAACAGTTGCTTCTCCTCTTCGGTCGAATTTGAGATAATTACCTTGGCTTCCGACTCTGGTTTCTTAAACACAAGCTTTTTTAGAACAGGAGGCGGGTCGTCTAATGCATATTTTGGGGTAGGTTGCTTAGCAACATACGTTTTAGGTATTATAATGGGTACCCTTAGTTCAGAAGAGGAGGAAGAAATTGGTCGTAATCTAGATTTAAATAGGTAGTATGATGGTTCTTCTGTGGAACTTGTTGCATTTGTATTACCCTCGGAGGGAAATTCTTTGTTATCTAATATAGTCGGCTCTACTTCTGCAGTTTTCTGATAATTGCTGACTGGTGCCACTACGTATGATTTACCAAACTGTGTAAATGGCATTTCCTTTTTGACTTCCTCATTGTTAAAGCAGTCTGCTATGGACAGTCCATTCTTAGTTAGAATTATAAGTGAATATTTCATCTTTACCTTCGGATGTTATTGCCTCTAATATCTTCGACAGTTTTGATTCAAGTTCCACTTCTTTCCAGAATTTATCGTTACAAGTTAATCGCTGCAGTTTTAATTGTTTTGTGTTTTCTACATCATCTACATCTATCGTTATGTTTAATTGTTTGCGCCCACAATCATTCGTTAATACCTTTAGCTTGGAATGTGTCGGTTTTTTTACGTTTTTATCCAAAATAGTAAGCTTTCGTTCCAGAGTTTCAAGAGCTTCAATTTTGGAATTGCTTGATTTAGTGGGATTATTGTCACATATTGGATCGTCTTGAATCGATCGACTTTGGATACTGAGTAGCTCAATGGGTCCTGTAGCGAATTGCGAGAGTAAATTGCGAACAAAAGAACTCCTTGCCAATGTCTCTGCTTCCAAAACTTTTTCAACGCTTCCTGATGCTGTAGTTGTTGAATACGTTTCCGATTTGACTGAAGATTGAGATTTATTCACTTTGGTGTTGGACATAGTTTTGGAACTAGAAGAAACGTCCTTAGTTACAAGATTTCTAGAAGGACCCTCTATCTCTTGTTTCTCTGGTGGGTCGTTTCTGGCCAGAGAAGCTAAGCTACTTTCAGGAGGTGTAGTCGTTTCTAGTATGGAACTCATTTTTGAAGCTTTTGAGGAAGAAGCATCAGACTTCATTCGATGCATAGACTTTTTCCTATCGAAAGATTGCACATTATGACACGTTACTTCGCTTTCAGTTGTTGTGCATGAGTTGTCAGTTTTTACTGGTGTTGTGGTTGGCGACAGAGTTGTTTCTGGATTTTCCCCGGTAGCAGGGCCTATATCTATATCAAATCCCTGTACGGTGAAAACAGGTTGGTTTCTAGATCGTAAACAAACATTTATTGAAGCTGGTGACAAATGTACATGCTTCATTCTATGCTGAAGTTTCTTGTAGGATTGCGATTGGTGAGTTTTAATATTGTTGGTTTGAGAATAATTTTCCAACATTCCAATAGCCTCATCGATTTCCCTCAAATCAGATTCAGTAAAAAATGTGCATAATGCGTGGCTTCCGGACGGTTTTGATTTTTCAGGAATATTAACAGAGTCACTTAAGTTACTTTCAAGTTCAGGTGTAAATTGAGTACTGGTAAACGTATTCGACTGGGAAGAAGCCTTAACACTGGATTCTAGAACTGATTCATGTTCAAAGGTAAATGTTTGGCCGGAAAACGTTTTCGATTCAATAGGAATCTTAACCACGTCACTTAAATCAGGTTCAGGCTCAAAAGCAAACAATATTTGACTACTAGACGTGGATGCATCGGTTCTGTTGATTTCGCGTGACAGCTGAAATACTTCCATTAAGCTGTTTAAATCTTCTGGTGAATTCAAATCATAGGTTTTATTCGCATTTATCCTCGATAATTGTTCTGTGGAAATCGGTGTTTTTCCCTTTTCCGGTGACGCAAGGTCAACACTACTGTACTCAATCTCGCGATTCGTCTTTTTATTCATCTTTTCTTGTGCATTGCTTGCTCGTTTATGCTTGGCATTAAATTTGTCATTTTGAAAATCTACTTCGAGTTTATATTTTATTGTGTCTTGCGAAGATTTTCTGTGGAGGGTACAGGTGGAAACATTGCCTTTCCGTAATTGTCTCGATTCTTGATCATTGGCAGGTTGAAAATTCAAAGAGCTTGTGTGACTAGTGGGTTGCTTAAGCGTAGGATGAGTTTCTAGCCAATTATGTGGCCAATTCGTCGCAACAGCAGTTCGACATGCGTGTTCTGATATGGAATTCTGTTCCGCTAAACCTCTTTTAACCCCCGCTTGCTCTTCATATTTGCATTGTATTCCTATACTTCTTTGGGGAGTCGTACTAATAAATTGCTGGCCAAAATTCGCTACGTGTTTGCTTTGAATATTGGTTGCTACATTTACTGTTTGAACACACTTCGATTTTCCTCTCAATTTACGAAAGTTATTTGCTGCCAACAGAAGTGCAAGGGAGTTTGGTGGTTTCTTGGTTTCTTGAGCTCTCCACAACGCTAGCTCTTTCATAAGATTGTAGGCTGTTGATGAGGGACAGTCGCCAACTGTGTCGATCGATTGTCCTTGATCAGGTTTATCATTGTTGGACCTTTTGGCAGACTGATCAAGGTTAAGCAAAGATCTTGGTTTATCACCGAAATTTTGACTGCAGCCTTGATGATGATGAGCGTGTACTGGATAAGTAACATACAGAGGGTTCATGTTTTTGCAATTGAAATTAAATAGATATCCCAGCTTAGAAGCCGGACTGGTCTTAGATTTTGAGCTTTCTGCCATAATTGAAGAAATAGACCGTTTCCAAATTGCAAAAGTTATGATAAAACGTGTTGGGAATTGAACGAATACGATTAAAATAATAACCAACATCATGTTTGCTGCCATATGAAGCACAAGGATTGCAGCAAAACCATAAATTTAATTAAACCTATGTTTTCACCCCGTACCTTAGAAGTTTTTATATAAGGGTGAAAGTTTAAAGTAGTCTCTAGATTATAAGCGGCGGATTGAAGGTAATGTATGCAGGTTTCATCACGTGACGGGAATAAATGATCATCAATGTCATTCTTAGAATGGTACTCAACGGAGTCCGAGGATGAGGAACCCTAAAAGTAAGCACTAACTAAAAGTGACCTTTTTGCAACTATTGTTTTACTTTTGCCTTGCAACCAAACAAATGTTGAAAGCAGCCTTGACTTTTCTTCGTTTCTGATTTTTGTTGGCTACTTTGGTTTCTGAAAAAATATTATTAGTGCTCGATAGAAAATGTCATTATTTATATGATTACGAAATAGAACAGCTATCTAATGGCGTTACTGCAGATGCTTTTGGGGTTACTACAAGCGTTGCCATTAAGGGGTTGCTGAGAACTACTTTAGTTCTATGTCGAATGGAGGACAATATCAACCATTTTTATTATGTTCGCTGAAACATACTGATCTAGTTTTGAGTTGCGCTGCGACGCAGTTAACAAATGCTGATCCTGCTTACCTACATTACACGAAAAAACTTCAACAGAGTACAGTACGTGTATTGTATTATTCTTCTGTTCAAAGATTAGAAACAGCGATACATTTTAATGTTTGAGGGGATTTAATTGGAATGGATGTACACAATGTGTAATCGCTAACTTGTCAATTTTGGCGTTTGTCAGAAACTGGATTTGAAAAACAAATTACTTGATTTTTTATAATTTCATTTATCATTTATTAGAAAAGGGCAGGCTAACAACTTGCGCAATTAACAGGCATGACTTTAGTGTGGCTGCAATATTCTAAAACTATATCTTAAACCAGCGTATAACTAACTGAGCGGACTGGTGTTATTTTTAGCTCGAGAAAACGTATTAAAAACATTGGTGAGGTCCTTGTTAATTCCGACTTTTATCTTTGGGTTGGCGGACCCCGGAAATCTGGGCAACCTTACTGGCAATTAATCTCGGAGGAAAATAAGTTTAGGCTGACAAGAGTGGAAGAGGATAGAGGAAGAAAACCCCATCAATCATGTGCGCATTTTTTTAAACTGAAGTACCTCAGGAGAGTCGACCCAGCAGACCAAGTTCCCTTCCCGGATTAATCCCGGGCAGCTCCACGAATTCTGGAGAGAGCAAAGATATAGCACAGTTAATATATCTGGAAAACTGTAATAATAAAGATAGGATAAGAAATAGTAAAAGAAACGGTATGGAAGAACAGAGAAAGAAAAAATACATTTGTGGTGACAATGGCGATAAGCGATGATAGAAATTTAGCCGTTTGAGTCTGAGGGTAATATAAATGTAGAAGAAATACATGTCCAAGTAGAAAATGCAAGGAAATTCGTAAAAGGAAATATAAGAATTGTGATAAAAAAGAGATAAAGCAATAGATGTTTTTAAAAAAATTTAAACGGCAACAACAAAGGATGTAGGAGAAGGTAATAGCAATGGCTATAAAGGGTACTGAGGTAAAAACCACAATGAATGAGACAGGCCATAAAAGATGTATTGAAGGCTAACCTGGATGACGATGATATAAGAGTGCATCACACAACTGACTACAATGACTGACAAGATTAATGTAGGATAGGTGAATCGCAGAAAACCATGTCAAGGCTAACGACGTGACTAATGAGGTGTTTGGTCAAAAAATTCTGGATAATATGGGATGAATGTCTTGGTGAAAATGCCAATAATCGGTTTCCCAGAGATGAGTCTGCTTTGACCTCACTGCATTTTTCAATCTTCTCAAAACTCACAGGTGGTATTTCTTGTTCAACGTCTAATCTTTTGGACTACTCGTGATGAACAACACCTTCGTGGTAATAAAGCAGTGCACACTGTGTCGACGTTGTTCGAACTTTGACGCGCATTCTTTGGCGTTTTCTTTTCTGACGTTTTCCACTGAGAAGACAGGGCTTTTCTCACAGGGTGATATCACTAGACTCATGATTCATTTCCTGTCTAAGCTTTAAAAAATTTGGTTAGAGAAACTGCTGAAAAAATTCGAATAACAAGAGGAATTCGTCAGGGGGATAGCCTTAGTCCCTTACTTTTAATATAATTAGGACCAGATCATGAAAACAGTAAACACAGTAGGCAATGGCTGTGGCATGGGTACACAGAGGATTAAAGTGGTAGGATCCGTAGACGATGCCGTAATTAAATCAGAAACGGGGGATGATTTGCAGAGGATGTTTCACGTTTTTCAGTGAATGGCTTCCAAGTATAATATGCAAATAGACGTTGATAAAACCAAAACCCTTACAATAGCAAAACAGCCCACTCGTTGCAAACTAGTAGTGAAAGATCGGACCATAGCGCTAATGATGAAATGTACGTACCTATGAGTTGAGACATCTAGCTAAAGTGACATATATGAAGAAGTCCGAATGCAGATCAATAAAGCAGCTTCACTGTATGGTTGTTTAAAAGATATAATTTGCAAAAATTAATACACATATGGGAAAACCAAGATATACAAGATCAGCGTGCGACCACTGATGCAATACAAACCAGAGCAGATACAGCAAGAACTAAGCAGTTTCTACGCACTAATGAAATTATAATACTGAGATAAATAGCTGGAAAAACTATGTACGACAGAGTCAGTAACACCGAAATTCGTGAAATATGCAATACAGAGAACATAGTGAAATTGGGAAGAAACAGACGAAGAATGTGGCGACGACATGACACAAATACCACACAGACGAAGACCGCCATGAAAACCACAGAAGCGCTGACGGGATTGTTGGACGTCTTCGTCACTTCAACCAGGCTAACCGTATATAACAAGTCCAAGACCTAATTCAAGGAAGAAGAAAAACAAGAAGAATAAATGCTGAACAAGGCATAGTAGCTATAGAAAGATTGCAACTAAAAGAATAATAATGCGACGAACACAAAGACAAGCGCAAATAAAGTCATTTTGTCAAGTAAAGAAGAAGTCTGACAATAGATTTGTAGGTAAGTATACTTGAAATCTAAATTATAGAATTTATTGCAGATATTACCTATTTTCAGTGTACTTAAAAAGTATAGCCAACACTTAAATATTAAAAATTATTAAAGACAAAATGACAGATTAACACGAAATATCAAAGTCAGATAATTTAATTTACTTAATCGTACAATCAATTTGTTCTCCATTTTTCTGCATTGAAATTTCTTCAGGGGATTCTAATTCTACATCGAACTGAATGTTTGATTCAGAGTCAGACTCTTCCCATGAAATTATAACAAGAGGAATGGCATGCATACTGTGGTATGTTAGAATTTAGATTGCTGTTCCTTTTGTCACTTGTTTATTGTCAGATTGACACAACTTGTGTACTGTAGTTTTTAGTCGAATAAAGCCTTAATTCCGAGGGTTTTCTTACTACAATTTATTCGATTAAAAAAAATATGTTAGAATTTAGATTGCAGTTCCTTTTGTCACTTGTTTATTGTCAGATTGACACAACTTGTGTACTGTAGTTTTTAGTCGAATAAAGCCTTAATTCCGAGGGTTTTCTTACTACAATTTATTCGATTAAAAAAAATTTGCATTATGGACAAGTTTTTACGACCTGAAAGATTCGATACAGATCCAAACACCGCTAAGGCTTCCCAAGAATGGATTCATTGGTTGACGACATTTGAAAATTTTGTCGCACCCGTCGAGAAAGCCAGAGAGGAGGATAAACTAAAACTACTAATAAATTACCTAAGCCATTCAACCTACGAATTTATAACAAACTGCGATTCCTACAAGAAGGCGATCAAAATTTTAACTGACATATACGTCTAACCTAAAAATGAAATATTTGCTCGCCATTGTCTCTCAACAAGAACTCAACAACCAGGTCAGACAATAGATCAGTTTTTAAATAATTTAATAAGCCTCGCTAAAGACTGCAATTTTCAAGCTGTAAGCGCTGAAGAGCATAGAGATAATTTTATACGAGACGCTTTCATCAATGGACTAAATTCCCCTCAAATTCGCCAGCGTTTGTTGGAAAATAATACTTTAAACCTAAAGAATGCTGTTAGTCAAGCAAGGGCACTGGAAACCGCTCAGAAACAATAACTAGCTTATTCTTCACCCGAATATATGACTTGTTCATCACAAGAAATTAAACCCGAAGATGATCAAGAGATATTACGTACCTCATCTCTTGCTGCATCTGCTGCTGCTACTGCCACGAATGGTAAATGCTATTTTTGTGGAAATAATCGACACCCACGAAGCATGTGTCCTGCTAGAGAAGCAATTTGCAGAGGTTGTTCCAGGCAAGAACACTCTTCTAAAGTCTGTCAAAATAAAAAACTGAGACTACTGCGTCAGTTGCTCCTATATCTGGATTAATAGATGCAGCACCTCAATGCTTGGCAAAATCATTAACGAAAATTTTTATAAATAATACTCCAACTGATGCTTTGATTGACACCGGAAGTTCGGATACCTATCTAAGTGAACAATTCGTCAAAGAGCAGAATATAACTCTTTTCCCAAGCTGTGGTCAAATTTCAATGGCTACAACCTTTTTATGTTCACAAATAACTGGCCATTGCCTCGTTTCTATAAAACTTAAGGATAACCTTTATGACAAAGTCAAAATACAAGTATTACCAGATTTATGCTCCGATGCCATTATTGGACATGACTTGTTGTCTCAACATTCTAAAATTGAAGTTAAATTTGGTGGATCAAGACCCCTGTTGTTAATATGCAGTTTGGCTGTAGCAAAAGTCGACGCTCCATCACTTTTTGGTAATTTATCTTCTGACTGCAAGTTCATAGCAACGAAATCCAGACGACATTCAGAAGAAGATGCACGGTTTATCGGAGTAGAAATAGAAAAACTTGAGGGAGTTATAGAAGAAAGCAACTCGCCTTGGAGGGCACAAGTGCTCGTCACGAAAAACGAAAACCATAAGAAACGCATGGTCATCGATTATTCTCAAACAATAAATCGATTTACATACTTAGATGCTTATCCTCTTCCAAATATTGAACGGATAGTTACGTCAGTTTCCAAATACGAAATATTCAGTACTATCGATTTACGTAGTGCTTATCACCAGGTCCCTATTCAGGAACAAGATAAAATGTACACAGCATTTGAAGAAAATGGACGACTATATCAATTTACTAGAATACCGTTTGGAGTTACCAACGGAGTAGCATGTTTTCAACGAGTTATGGACAGCATTATTAAAAAAGAAAATCTGCTAGGAGTTTACGCTTACTTGGATGATGTCACTGTATGTGGAAACTCACAACAACATAATGAAAACCTAAAAAGATTTATAGAAGCCGTTAACAAATACAATTTAACTATCAACACAGAAAATAGTAGTTTGTATACCAAGGCACTCAAGTTTAACTTTTTATCACGAATGTGGATTTAGTTGCCGAGACCCGTAGGGCCAAGGCAAGTAAACCACATGAGGGATAAAAAGGAACTCCAGTGACGAAGTATACACTATGTTTTATTTGAAATCGAGAAATCATGAAATTACAACATTTTAACCAACCTTTGTAGGTTATGTTCGGTCGATTGACCGTCCCCTCGCCACCTACAAAAAAATCGTAAAACAATGGATTACTTCACTGCCGATTACTCGTATTTTAATGACGATTTCGGCGTACTTCACTGCCGATTTCAAATAAAAGCAGTTTTAATAAGAAATCGATTAAACTACTAGGATATTTAATAGAGAATAAAACGTTGAAGCCAGATCCAGACAGATTAAAAGCACTAATAAACATTCCTGTACCTAAAGATTCCAGAGCGTTGCAAAGGGTGCTTGGTATGATTACGCATTACTCCAGGTGGATACCTAGATTCTCTGAAAAAATTCATAAGCTCGTTCAAACTAAAACCTTCCCATTAACATCTTTAGCTGTTTCAGATTTTTAAAAAATAATACAGGATATTTCCCAATCCGTAGTAATGGCCATCGACCCAAACATACCCTTTACAGTCGAAACAGACGCCTCAGAGCATGCCATTGCTGCTACACTGAGTCAGTCCGAACAACCAGTAGCATTCTTCTCACGGACGCTATCGAAAATTGAGCAAAACATTCGGCAGTGGAAAAAGAGGCTTACGCAATCGTTGAAGCTTTACGAAGATGGCGCCATTATTTGATGGGTAGACATTTCCGACTCATAACTGATCAAAGATCTGTCTCTTTTATGTTTGATATGAAACATAACAGAAAAATTAAAAATGAAAAGATTCTTCGATGGCGTTTAGAATTGTCGTGTTACAGCTATGATATCGTATACCGTCCTGGAACAGAAAACACAGTTGCGGACACTTTTTCAAGAGTTTGCGGTTCCAGCAGCGGAAACACCCTTTATGATCTTCATCAAGCATTGTGCCATCCAGGGGTAACAAGAATGACGCATTGGGTCAGATCTAGAAACCTTCCATATTCAGTACTTGAAATAAGAAAACTCACTGCTCACTGCCCAGTATGTGCTTAAGTTAAGCCAAAATTCTTCAAAAACACTAATGCCTATCTCATTAAAGCTACTGCTCCATTCCAGCGATTAAACGTAGACTTTAAAGGACCATTACCGTGAGTAACACGAAATAAATACCTATTAACAATCGTTGACGAATACTCACGCTTTTCTTTTGCAATTGCTTATTCTGACATGACTTCTACTTCGATTATCAAGTCTCTCAATCAACTTCTTTCCATATTTGGAATGCCCCGCTATATTCATTCTGATCAAGGACCATCATTTATGTCCAAGGAGTTAAAATCATATTTGCATGATAAAGGTATTGCTACAAGTCGTACTACTCCATATAATCCTGAGGGAAACGGTCAAGTCGAAAGGTATAATAAAATCCCGATGATTAAAAATAACTCAATTGGAGGAAGTACTAGGAAAAGCCCTTCATTCAGTCCGTTCTCTTCTCTCTACTGCAACTAACTGTACGCCTCATGAGAGGATGTTTCAACACCAACGAAAATCAACTTTTGGAAATTCCATTCCTTCATTTCTTTTGTCACCAGGCTAAAAAACCATGTAAGAAATAAATATGGCCCTTTGTAGAGGAAGCTGAATTAATTGAAGCAAATCCACAATACGCCTTGACCCGCTGTCAAGATGGGCGGGAATCTACAGTTTCGTTAAAGCATTTGGCTCCACGAGGCGATGTTACTTTACTAAAAGAAATTACCACTTCTAATGTAAGTGAACTATTAAATTCTTCAAATCAGATTGAAGATATTGAAAGCTGCGGGACTTCGCAGAATAAAATAGAAGCTAATATTTCCGACCTTGTTCCTGAAGACAATGAATATTGCGATCATAATGATCATACAGAAAGTTTGCATAAACCAAGCAGAACAAGGCGATCGCCAAAATATTTAGAAGATTACCAGCGTTACTAAATAGGGAGGGGTAAATGTGGTATGTTAGAATTTAGATTGCTGTTCCTTTTGTCACTTGTTTATTGTCAGCTTGACACAACTTGTTTACTAGTATAGTAAAATTGTCGGAAAAATACTCCGTCACCTTAAAAAAATTGGCCGAGGCGATTCCTCTTGCCCAGTGGTTTAGGGTCATTAGACAAGTGTAAAACCAAAAAGGCGTCACCCCACCCCTTGCCAAACAGCCGCCATCTTGATAACAATTGAATTTGTGTTTTCTCGCGACCCATTGGTCGCATAGAAAAAGGTATTGAACAAAAAATGTGGGAAATAAAATTCTACACATTTTTGATCCCTGCCGCGATACCGAGAAGTTGGTATTTCAAACGGTAGAGGGCGACAAGGTTACCAAAAATCTGTTTCCGCCATTCTAGCTCTGTGGGGGTGGTTTTTTCCGAAAATTGCAAATGTGAAAGTTGTAGTGCTTGAAAAAATATACACGAATCTCTTTTAATAATGGAATTGATTTAAATAGTCTCCGAGTGACAGCCCTTCAAAGTACGCGCAGCGTGGGAAATGTACGATATATTCCGGCTCAGCAAAGTAACCATTTCTCTTTTGCGAGATAAAATCGTCACGTCACTCAAGTAGTTTCAATGTGAATAGGTTTTCACAACCTACAGAAATTCTACACATATTTGGTCATTGCCGCGATACCGAGAAATTGGTATAGGTAAAAGAAATGAAAATGATGGGAAAGGAGTATATGAGCCCAGAATGATATCATTTGGCTCAGATCCATAAAGCTCTTAAATTTGCTGGTGTAATATTTATTATATAATATGATAATTACAATTGTTTGTAAATTTTCCCACAGGAATGACCAAAATTCAACAAATTGACAATTGCTTTACCACGTGCCATTTTTGCAAAAATAATACAGACACCCGACTGTCTATATGTTATTAAACAACAAACAGCTTGTTTCACTTCTAAAACATGCTACGGTGAACGAAATTATATTTTGATCGTTTGGGCCAAATGAAATGAATCGGTAATTTATGTTATTCAATTTTGACAATTTAAAGTGACATTATTAACTCCATAACCTTTATAAACAGTCTATGGTTCACAAGTGAAATAAAAGTGTTTTAATTCACTAGAGATTTAAAAAAGTTTAATTCACTCGAGAATTAAAAAAGTTTCACTGAAGAACAACATATTTTTATTATCTACAAATATTTACATTCAATTATTCTTTCTCTTTGTAGTGTGTAATATATAATTACTAAAATTTAGATCAAATCGACAATGAATGGGCAAATTTATATCTTAGTTTAAATATTTTTTAAATTTTTTATTCAAAATTTCGTCAAAATTTAATAAAAACATATATACGCCACGTGAATTAAACATTTATTAACTCAAAGATATGATCTCATTCGCACTACGTGCTCGTGAGCTCAACATCTTTTCGTGAATAAACAGATGTTTAATTCACTTGGTGTATAATATTTATTAAAATTAGTGTTTCCCGACTACTTTTTGTAATTTGTTATTGTTGAAGCTGTTATAATACTGCTAAAAACGTTTACAATTACGATTAAGAATATTGACCAAGAAGATTTTCTTTTGTGGGTACAAAATAAAGATACTGGAAAAATCTTAACTGTGTCCAATGATTTGATTCTGGGCTCGTATATTGAAAGTAATTTCTTTTTGCATAAGCCCTAAGATATATTGTCGTCTACTCAGACACGTTTTCTTTTTTTGGAGCTGTTTCTTCGTCTTGGTTCGGAGCCTCGGACACAACCGAGTCATTATCGACCATGATAGAAATGTTGCTTGAAGTTTTATTGAAAAAAGAGCTCACAAATTGTTATAAACGCAATCTGAAAAATTTTTGGAAAAAATCCGTGAATACGATTGCGAGTGCTGTTTCGTGATTGTATTCTGTTTAAAAATGGATAATAGTACCAGCGATAATAGTTTTCTTTATGTTAATCAAATGGCAGACATGGCATCTCGTTAGTTATAATAAGTGCGGGATATAAATAATTTACTTCTCTCCACTTCTCCGCGCTGCGCGGACTTTGAAGGGCTGTCACTCGGAGACTATTTAAATGAATCACATTATTAAAAGAGATTCGTGTATATTTTTTCAAGCACTACAACTTTCACATTTGCAATTTTCGGAAAAATCACCCCCACAGCGCTAGAATGGCGGAAACAGATTTTTGGTTAATTGTCGCCCTCTACCGTTTTAAATACCAACTTCTCGGTATTGCAGCAAGCATCAAAAATGTGTAGAATTTTATTTCCAACAGTTTTTGTTCAATAACTTTTTCTGTGCGACCAAAGGATCGCGAGAAAAAACAAATTCAATTGTTATCAAGATGGCGGCTGTTTGGCAAGGGGTGGGGTGACGCCTTTTTGGTTTTACACTTGTCTAATGACCCTACACCACTAGGCAAGAGGAATCGCCAATTTTTTTTAAGGTAAAACGACAATTTTACTGTACTATACTGTAGTTTTTAGTCGAATAAAGCCTTAATTGCGAGGGTTTTCTTAGTACACATACTATAATGCCCCCTGTATGTTTTTCCAATCATTCTGATTCTTTTTTGCAATGACGAATGTTATTTTGCCACATCTACGCAGTGACACTCGGAAGTGCTTCTTTCTTTGCAACCTTATCTTTCGACAAAGGGGACGAATTTATATGTACCATTGCAATAGGATTATATTGGCAATGGTATGGAGGGGTAATCTAAGAACATTATAACTTTAATCATTGAGTATATTGTCGACAATGTAGTGTTTTTCTTATGAAGCCAAAAGTAGTTGTATCATGCCCCAAAGTATATTTTTGCATTTCTCTTATCGAAGCCAATCCTATTTCTCCGTAACCATGCCTCCATTACAGATATACGAGAGTTAGAAGTGGGTGGTTTATCAACACGCATGGAGTGATATGGAGCATTGTCCATAATCACAACACACTTTCCATTCAGTGCACTTAATAAAGGAACCAATTAATTCTCCACCCATTTTCTAAAAATCTATCATTCATATTTTTATGATAGTCTTTATATTCAATTGTGTTGTCCAAAATTAGTCTAAACATCCTGCAGAACATCCAGTATGTAATATAGTGATTTTTTTGCTCTTACTTCAAATTTTTCCCGGATTTTCCAAATATAAAATTTATTTTCTTTTTAAAATCTCACTTTCTTGGCCTGTAAATGATTCTGTTCGGTAAAAATGTTTCCGCTGTTGACTTTCTTGTGTTTTTAACCCATTCTTCTAATGATCCTATACATTGTAGGTTTTTAACCTCGTAGCCTAATTCTTCTTGTGCAAATTTTAATACATCCTTCAAATTATAATACTTCCCCATTTTGTGTAGATCCCAAATTTTTCATCTCACATCCTCTCTAAAGCCGTAGCTAATCCACAAAATATTGCGATGATTTTCTTCCTCGCTATGAAGTTCCGCTACTTTCTACGGCACTACCGTTTTCGTAGGCAGTAACAATTTTTAAAATTGTTATGTAGGACACCTAAAAATGTTGTTTTTTAACACCTCAATGCGTATTAACTTGCTCATTTGATAAAACTTAGTACTTGCTAATTTCTTACAGAGGCGGAAAAATTTTATTATATATTTTTATCTCCTCTGAAATGTGTTTACCTCCTTCCATTTTGAGATTTCAAATAGCAATGACAATCTGCATCAAATAATATTTTAATATGGCACTTTGACTTTAGTAACTTTTAGCAACTACGATAAGATACACCGTTAAGTTAATTTCAAATCAGGGCCTGCTCTGAATTCTATCATTTCGATTTCAAATATATTAGTGGTAGTTAGTATAGTCTATTTTTTTTACTTTATGACTCAGAGCAGGCTTAGCATTTAAATTATTTTATGGAATGGAGGTTAAAAAGAATACGAGCTCATTTTCTGAAAACAGCGTTTTAGCATATTTCGTCGAAGTTGCTGAGAAATATAAATCCACGCTGAATATTTACACAAGACGAAATTAGCAAATTTATAAATGAAGTCCCGGATAAGAAATATCTTGCGACTAAGGTAAATACATAAATTTGCATTTGTTGCAATTATTAATGTATTTAATGTTGTAGGTGGCCGTTATTGTAAGTGTAATGGGATGTTGTCGATCTATCGATTTATATTGTACGAAACTGCAACATGTTCATGACCACGGCAGTACTTTCCTCGTTGATATGCCGCATACAAAAAATAAAAATCCACGTCAATTTTCTATAACTGGGCCATATTACAATATTGTAAATACCTATAAAAGTCTACGCCCACGTCATGCTGCAGCCGAAAACTTTTTTCTGAGTTATCAACATGGCAAATGCACTGTCCAAATAATTGGAATCAATAAGTTTAGATCATTCGGTAAACAAATAGCAGAATTTTTTAACTTGCATAATGCACAAAAATACGGAGGGACACCGTTTAAGAAGATCGTCGGCAACAATTTTCAGAGACGGAGGTGTTACGTGTTAATACCCTGCATCTAAAATTTGACGGAGGTTGGAAATCGACCTCTGTTGCAGAAGGATACGTTGAGAGATCACTTACAAATAAAGTGAGCACTGCCAATACCGTTTTACAGCAACTTCAGCCATCTACTTCGTCAGATATTATAATTCAATTCAAAATTCCGATATTACTAGATCTACAAATGATAAATCAGTTTCTAATAATGTGGTTCGACCTGTTAATGTTAATACTGTTTCAAATTCCGAAAATAATGATTCTAATTTAGATATAGCAAATATACCTGCTATTAATTTTACAAATTGTAGGAACTTTACTGTAATCTACATTTAAAATGAAATAAAGTTGTTGTAAATAAAATAGCGTATTTCACTCGCATATAATAACTATTATTACACTCAAATGGCTTCGCATTGCCAAAACAAGAAACCTTCGTAAAACATTTTAACGGCAAAAGCATTTGCCCTTAATACATTATTACTGATAAAAATTCGGCCATTAAAAAGAGTTCATTTTGGTTTAAATATCATGCATCTGCGTAGTATACAGCTGGTTGAAGGGAAACTGTAACCCGGTATGATGTAATGGCTAGGATACCTGATGCTCGCTCAGCAGGCCCATCGGTAACTTTATTTAAAAATTGAATTGTATTTTATATCTTCACGTACAATTATTACAAATAAATATATTATTATTACAAATAATACTGTAACAGATGAATTTTTTACGTAATATGTACTTTTTGCTTAATGTATTACAGAGTTAACATTTGACTAGAATCAGTTAAATAGCATTTGGTTCCTGTTTGTTCTCTGTACGCCTGAAATTTCACAGATTTTCTGTTTAATTATAGTGACTGAAAGGCTAAGAAGCTTTTTTTACTTAAAATTATCTTCACCGGTAAAAACATCTGTCTGAGTTTTTGACCCACGCCTGCTTAGATCACACCTGCTCAGGAGAGAAACAAACCCTTCTATAAGTTGAATTGCTCAGGTAGACCTTTTTACATTGGAAAATTCGAGTTCGTCTACTCGTATATTTTCTAGATAGCAGCACTCCGCAGTGCAATAAAAAGAAAGGAACAATTGTGGGTGGTTTCTTAGTCAAAATTACAGATTAATACTAATTGTCAAAGTCAGATAAGCAGGTTATAATTGAACATTTATTATTCTCGTGCTAATTTTAATACATCCTGCAAATTAAAATACTTTCCCTTTTTGTGGAAATGCCAAATTTTTCACCAGATCCTCCCTAAAGCTGTAATACAGCATATATTCCTATGGTTTTTTCCTGCTTTGAAGTTTTGCTATTTTAAACGGCATTATCTTTTTCGTAGATAGTAACAACTCTTCAAATTGTTATGTAGAACACCTAAAAACGTTGTTCTACATCTTCAGGCACATTAATGTATTTGGTAAAACATAAGTACTTAGGGAGAAACCGTCTGCAATCATGTTGCATAAGTGCGATTTGCTTTCTGTCGAGCCTTATTCTTTCCGGATATGTTTTTACCTCTTTCCATTATGTAATTTCAAATAGCTATGATAATTTGTGCCAAATATTTTAATTTGGCATATTGACTTAAGTAACTTTTAGCAAGTACGATAAGATACACCATTAAGTTAATTTCAAATCAGGGCCTGCTCTGAATTCTAAAATTTAGGCTTGCAATAAGCAAGTCTTTGGTTCGAATCCATGGACAGGCGGAACTTTTTCCGGCTGGTGTATGAGGTACAGTAACAAGACTACACACATGACCTGGAGGGAGGTAGTACAATAGGCCTATTGAGGCCGCACTGCGCTTGAACCTAGTTCACTCTCCACTAAAAAAAGTAGAAAAGGCAGACTGGGTGACGTTAGAGAATCTAGATGTCATATGTCATTTAATCTTTAATTAGAGGAAGAACACGAACATTTAGTAACTATCCTTTTATCATGTTGGCAGCTGATATTTTAACATTAATGTTAAACCTATCAGAGGCGTAGAACCAATAGCCGAAACGGTTGTCAAACATTGTGTTCGAAATTGCACTAATACTGATTTGGAACGAATCAATTTATTCAATTCTTATGGTTAAAGTTGTAGCTTTCATTATTCATTTCAGATGCATAAAATAGAATTTTATCCCATTTCATATGGTAATGTACTTCATTCCTACATGTAAAATCGTTTAGTAATGTAGTACTTTGCACCATAGCAACCATTACATCATAGCAACAACGATTTGTTTTACGTTTTTAATCTTCTGTGTGGCAATGTTCGCGGATTTCTTTGTTTCTCACTCTGTCCATAACGTCTTGTTTACTATTTTTTGCAGCGTTTTTATTTTTTTTTATCTACGGGAGAAGTGACTACGATAAAAACTATTAAAAATAATTTTCGGCTACAAGCCCTTGTTTAATTAGATTTCAGAAATTTATGTTGCTACCCTCGTAATTATCTAATACGAACGAGTTTTTTCACTTTTAATTTAACACTTAGTTTAACTACAAAATGGTTACGTTTAACCGGTTAACAGTTGTATTTCAACGTGTTAAATACCGGCCCAAACGATTAAGTAATGTTATTCTTTCAGTTCTCTAGAAAGTGCTTTAGTATTATCATGTTTAGAAAGCACTTTTGTAAGACAGAAAAGTTAAATCCTTCGTAGCACTTGTCTCCGGAACAATTACCTGTCAATCAGATTTTTACAAATTTACCCCATGCTTGTGCAACTTTGTATCCCTACAATAAATCACAGTAGGCCATAAAGCATAAACTATATATTAAAACGTACGTCTAAACCACTAAAGTAGGGATTACGGCGTTTTAGTCGTTTCGTAGGAAAATTTAAAACGTGCCAAAGCTACTGTTCATAAGACTGACTGACAGTTGCGTAAGCAGCCCTCTCTATTATAAATCAATCGCTTTAGTTCTTTAAACTTGAGGATTACCGGATTTACTGCATCCTGCTATTCCTACCTTTTGGCAACCTGTGGGAAACTCGCCAATCTACGTCAGTTGCCCACACTTTGTTTTAGTTTCGCAGTTCAGCACCCGAAGACTACGTTTGTATTTATGTGTGCTAAAGATGTAAGCAGACATAAACATACGTGATCATTGTTGAACATCTACTATAAAGTAAATATTTTGATCGGACTGCGGACAGTTTAATTGGACGAGCTTTCGTGCTGGTCTTAACTTCTAGTTAATCCAAGGTTAACATAAAACAAGCTTAGTATCGTTGTTTAATATTTGCTAACAGTAACAACGGCGTGCTGAAATCAGGGTTACTAAGTTTCAGTTAGTAGCTCGACGCTAACATTGTCGATCAATTAATTGTTTTGGTTTTATAAACGGTATATATTAATTATTTGTCTATAAGTAAAAGTAGTGTTATTTTGAGCTAAGTTGAACGAATCTCCATAAAAATCACAGAATTATATGGATTGGTGTTAACAGAATTTTCGGGTTATGTTTGTTTAATGAGTTAGTTTGTTGTTTCTTATGTTTGATATGTATTGTTCTTGTGTCATATTTAATACAAAGTGCAAGATAAGGTAGACAATATATGACTTTTACAATATATTTAACCTAAAAATAAAATTATTTTACAAAGAACAGTTCCCACGCTCTTGACATGAAAAGCTTAATATAAAGTTTAAATACATAATTTAATCATTTATCTAGACTATCTAGAGTATACATACAATCTCCTTAGATTAGTAGTAGCTTAATAAATGTATATAATTTTTAAACGATGAAATAGTGAAAAAAAATACGTACCTAATTACCAAAGCAATTTATAAAAATACGAAAAATACTTTGATTAGATTTACTCATTTGTGGAGGATGATAATGTGAGTTATATTTATAAAAAGGAGCATGGAAGATTAGAAGTAATAAATTAGCAGAGGAGAACTGTTCATATTAAGTTGTCGAAAATATTCGTGTTACCGAACTGTATATGAAAACGGATTTCGAAAAACCTATCGACTGCCTTATTATGAGGCGAGTTTCGGACCTACGAGGGATGTACAGCATTTATTGTCTCTAGCATAGAATACAACATTATTTTTCAACATACGCCCCTTAAACGTGAAGACACTTATTCCACCTATGTTCAAGCATTTCTTGAAAAACTCGGAGGCTTGATCACAGAAGAAGTCCTGCACTGCTGTCATAAGAGCATCATCGCTCTCAAATTTTGTTCCCTGAAGACTCTCTTTTAGCTTTGGAAATAAATAAAAATCACAAAGGAGTAGGGTGGATGCTCTATAACTTCAAACCCTGCGTTATGAATTGCATTCATAGAAATAATGCTCTTATGAACTGGGGCGTTGTCTTGATGAAAGAGAATTCCGAGTGATAGTTTTCCTCTTCTTTTTTCTTTAATGCAGTCACTAAGTTTTGTAACTAATGCTGCATAATATTGACCAGTGATTGTGTGGCCACATTCCAAAAAATCTACCAGTAAAGATCCTTCGGCATTGTGAATGTTTTCTTGAGTACACGCAGAATGCGGCCGACCAGTACCTTTTGCATGTTTGCGGGTTGTTCTGCCACATTTGAAAGCTCGAGACCAATTTTTTACTACTTGATAGGAAGGAGCAGAATCTCCAAGCATGCCAATCATATCTGTATGAATTTCTTTAGGTGTTAAACCTTTCTTTTGTAGGTACTTGATGACAGCATGAAGCTCACGTTTTTCCATTTTCCAAAATCTTCGTGCAACCACTACTTTCAACTTGTACAACTTTGAAACTATTAAAGCTCAACTAATCAAATTTGGCACTATACAGTTTGTTTGACAAATCGTGCTTACAATAAGAGAGAATAAGTTTATTGAGATTTTCGTCTTGTTCAGATGAGGATTACACAGAAGAATAACATCTTTGCCCGTTTATGATATTTTCTCCAACACATACCTATGTATAAATTCACAATGTTCCTCCTCCCAGCAGGCTATGCTGAGGTGACATTTTTGTTGGCACGTATGCCACCATTGGTGTAATTAGGATTTTCGGCTGGGGAGGGCCAGGCCCTCCAACCAACCATCGTCAATACCTATGAAGATATGAACTTGCATAGATTACTCTTCGCATAAAGTTATTTTTTTGTTTTATATACTGTATATAATGCTGTATGTCTAAGTAGTATATCAATAATTATTTTAAGGTTCATAAACAACATGCAAGAACGTATAGACTACCTATCCCAACCTAATGAAGTACCTTTTTTTAAAACATCACTTTCTATTGTTTTCTCAGTTACGGTTTAAGTGAATAGCTTCTTGAAAACATCAATATCTTTTTCATTGCTATTGTGATTACCACAAAATTCTCTTTGCTACGTAAAACAGTAGGTACTAAACTAACATTCTGGAGTGTACTCTTGAAAGTAATAAAGTGAACTCTAGTCAAAACAAACATCTAATTAGCAAGTTGCCATAAGTATAAACTGGATGAGATGAAATGTATATGTATATAAAAAGACAATTGCAATTGTCTTTTTATATACATATACAGGGTGACACAGCGGACATGTAACAGCCCATAAGATTTTTATTTATTAGAATTAAATTCTGAAATTTGGGTGATGCATTTATCATAAGAGCAACCTTTTGATGACTAAATAAAACAATTTTTTTCACTTCCGGTTTAACCGGAAGTAACCCTGAATTTTAAATTTTAAATGGCACCCTGTATATATTTTTAGCCTATCTGAACCGCTATAAAATTCTCTTTTCAACTGTGTGTCACAATTTGACATTTGATTTCAAAATGGCTGCCAAAATCAATTTTTCTCCCAAACTCTTAGTTGGCCATGACATGACACTTGGAAATTATCAGCATGTAAAGGACTTTGAGATGTAAAAATTAAGGTGTAAAAATATTTGTGATTTTGATACTTTTTATCTAATTAATAAGAGTTACGAATAAAAGATAATTTTTCAAATTTTCGAAATGTAAACGCTTAATTTCTCAAAATCGAAAATAGGAAACTCCAACTTTTATTTAATGTAACTGTAGAACAAATATTTTCTGTTTTATATAATTTATCAGAATTGGTATGAACAACTTTTTTATTATTAAAAATGCAAAATTATACATATCTACATTGTTTCCAAAATACGTATATTATTAGTATCAATAACAAACTAAGTAGGCTGTGTAACATCCTAGCATATTATTGATGTTAAAAACAATTCTAGAGGGCTACGGATGGAATATGGCTGGAAAAGTTATATTATTTGTTTTGGTTTCTCTCGTTTAGCGTTATTCTGTTAATTTATTTAAAGTATTTTGGCTTTTAAAAGAATATTCTCGATATTATTTATTCTTTTAAATAATGTATTCTAGAGATGAAAAAGTTGATATGCTCTTAATTGACGGTGAGGTGAGAAAAAATAGTAGAGCGGCTGCTCGACTGTATGCGGAAAGATTTCCGGAAAGAAACCATCCTGCGAATAACTATTTTTGGAGCCTTGAAGAACAATTTAGACAAGAACCAGATTTAGAATAGAACCACCTTATTATCGACGAGCAAACGGAAGTAAATGTACTAGCAATGGTTGAAGTGGATCCAACAGTTTCTGTACGAGAGATTCAGAGTCAGATTGGTGTTAATTGAGAGACGGACCGTCGGCGCCGTATTTTAAAAAAGCACAAGTACAAGTCCTACAAATACCAAATACACCATCATTTGTTTCAGAATGATTACCAAAGAAGAGTGAATTATTGAAATTGGTCTTTAAATAGGTATGACTTAAACAATAATTTCCATCACTCAATTCTCTTCTCTGACGAATCTCGGTTTACTAATTTGGGTCTATTTAATTGAAATAATACCCGGTATTGGGCTCAAGAAAATTCAAGGGTTATGAAAGAAGGTGCGTACCAAGAGCGATTTGGTTTCAACGTCTGGTTAGGAGTAATTGGTACAAGAATAACTGAACCAGTAATTTTCGATGGTCGATTAACGTCCGAGAGATATTTAGAATTTTTACAAACACAAGTTGAAGGTTTTCTGCAAGAAATACCTCCTAATGTGGATCAAGTAATTTTTCAGCAAGATGGCACCCCAGCGCATAACGCAAGAAATACCGTGAATTATTTAAACGAAAGGTTTGGCGAAAAGTGGATTGGTACAAATGGTTCCAATGGGTGGCCTCCAAGATCTCCGGATTTTATCCCACTCGATTTTTTTATATGGAATTACCTTAAGGAAAGGGTTTATAGAACTCCAGTAGTAGATCGAGAAGACTTAGAATTAAGAGTTAGGAGGGCCATTAATAATATAACACAACAGCAACTTGAAAACGTGCTTTTAGCAACGGTTAGGAGAACTCGTCTATGTAGAGATAACAACAGACAACATTTTGAACATTTACTGTAATTTTTTTTGTATGATTATTGTTTAGTTCAGCTTTGTGTTATAGTAGGTTAAATTTTTTATTACATTTCTTTGTGTTGTACCGACAAATTGTCTTTTCATTCCATGGATCTTAGATATGTTTAACACTTTTGTTATCCCTATGGTGGGGTATTACTATGCCTACTTACTTGGGGCATTATTGTTACATGTACTTATACCTATTATAAGTATTTACGGATCATTCTAGATATGTGTAATTTTGAATTTTTAGTCAAAAAGTCAGTTGTTCATACAAACTTTAATAAATTGTATGAAAATGTACATGTTTATTATACATTTCTATAAAATAAAAATTCTAGTTTTCTATTCTGGATTTTGAGATATTAAGCGTGAAATAAATGCATTTCTAAAGTTTGAAAAATGGTCATTTATTTCCAACTCTTATTAATTAGATAAAAAGTATCAAAATCACAAATTTTTTTACACCTTAATTTTTACATGTCAACGTCCTTTACATGTTGATAATTTGCAAGTGTCATATCATGGCCAACTGAGAGTTTGGGAGAAAAATTTATTTTGGCAGCCATTTTGAAATCAAATGTCAAGTTGTGACACACGGTTGAAAACAGAATTTTGTAGCGGTTCAGGTAAGCTAAAAATATATACAGAGTACTATTTAACATTTAAAATTTAGGGTTACTACCGGTTAAACCGGAAGTGGAAAAATTAGTTTTATTTAGTCATCAAAAGGTTGCCCTTATGATAAATGCATCGTCCAAATTTCAGAATTTAATTCTAATAAATAAAAATGTTATGGGCTGTTACATGTCCGCTGTGTCACCATGTATATTGATTTATTTATTTATAGACAACTCAAGAGAAACTAAAAGCAATGGTACACAATTAACTGGGGAAAAGTAATATTCAGACGAAAAAGTCTTTTCAAGCTATTAGCAAAACTAAATTGTATTTTTGCACGAATAATGTTTTATCTTGCATATTATTTTTTATCAACACCATCTATCCAAATTATGGTATTTATGCTATATAGTTAATTTTTATCATATTATGGCAATGCAATTGGACAAATTCTACAAAAACCATTGACTACAAGCATTATCGCTAAATTGAATTGTGTTGGTACATAAGCTTCTGATTATAATTTTTGCAGTGAGGTTAGATTATTTTAAAATTGAAGTTCTGACTATTATAAACCTGAAATGCGATTTTATAAGTTTGTTTTAACTAGAAAGGTTTTGCACTGAGGAAATTTCAGTTTATAATAGCCAGAACTACAATATAAATAATTAAGATGACAACCAGTCAACATGAAACTTAACCTCACTGCAAAAATTATAATCAGAAGCTTATGTACCAACACAATTCAATCTGGTGACACTGCTTAGTGCTAGTGGTTTCCCTATATTGCACTTCCGCATGAAAAAGGGTAAAAGGTTTTACTCAGAACTTCACTCCCAATTAGACTTTGTGACACTAAACAATTTTAAAAATCAGTTAAAGCAAAAATAAACATTTTATTATTTTAAGGTGCTCATTCTGTATATTTTGGGCCCAAAATATGCCCTGTTTTGTCAACAGTAAAAGCCTGAGCTATATGGAAAGTATTACTTTAATTTAAGTAATAGCTCTCGAGTTAAAGCAAAAATAGGCAGAATTTTGTTTTTTAATGTGCTCACACTGTATATATTTTAGCGAAATTTTGTTTCATGCCAGGAAGGCATATAATTGGCATGCAAAACAAAAAGTGTCTGGGTTATACCGGCAATAGACAGACGGACGGAATTGAGAAAACTGTACAGTACATTAAAATTACAGTTCATATATTTCATTTGAAAATAAACGAATTTACCCATTGTGTGGGCGTGGCGTGTACTTAGAAACCACAGGTAACAATCAAATCCTCATGGAAACGGCAAGATTACATTGTGCATTAAAATAAATTTACTATATAATAGTTTTTGAAGCCAAAATAAATAATACAACCGGATGAAAATTAAAAAAAACGTGTGTGAATCGTCAACGACCCGCTTAGTTTAACTGGGTTAATAAAAAAACAACACTTCTATTTTTCTAAAGTACCAAATTAAAATGAAACTATTTGCAATATTCTTAAAATAAAGCAAGCATGTTACATTTAGATTTCGCCTATACATGTTCGCAAGGCTACGTTTTTCGATGTCTGTAGTACAGGATTTAAATTTCGCGCGCTCCCCGCCTGTTTGCGTTTTATTTATCGGCAGGAGCAGCGACATGTACTTGTTTTAGCACCTTTTGAATTGTCCAGTGGTTTTGCGGGCATGCAGTTTATGTTTGGTGGAATTTGCCTTCGTTGATGGTGGCGGCCTATACAACCCTGGCTATTTGCTGAGAAATTCTTCTCACGTCAATTCTGGCGGATTAAACCGCTTTGCCGACCCATTTCTACGCGTGGCCCAAATTGATGTGAGGTAAGTTAATTGAAGCTTTTCATGCAGTGATTTGAGGCATCCCTGATTCTATTTTCGGTTTTTCTTCTTTATAACCCCAAGTTTGAAGCTCCTCATAATGGTTATTCTCAGATCGAAGGCGTCAAGCTTGACCCTGTGTGGGTTTTGAAAAGCACCTGCCGTTCCCGACCTTCTTATGGGCTGTTTGGAATTTTACCTTACACGATTCTGTGCCAGCTACGCAACCTTCCTAGTGGGCTGAAAGGGGCTCACCAAAAGAATAGAGTAACATGTTTGATTTCGCTTTATTTCAAACCAATTAATACTGGGGGCCGTAAGCCGGTGCTGTGTAACTCGTTTGATTGCTACAGTTACCTGCCGTCTGGAGGCTTTAGTTTGGGACTCTCACTGTTATGTACGATATAGGCCTACTTGCGTCCGGCTCATTTGCGCTCACCGCCAGTTTTGGCCCAATTGCGCCCCAGAAAAATATCAACAGTAATCAAGGTCTCATTTGCGCCTATGCTTGCAACTCATTAGTCATCAGGACACTCGAAGTTGCCCGACTAGTAAGGCGGTTTCCTTCCTGCAAAATAGTTATTACAAAAATACTAAAATTAACAGTTTTTCGCTTAGCTGTCCTAATTTCTATGCGTTTCTGTTGGTGCTTTAATTTTTGTGTGTATTTGAAATTCATTTTAAAACATTAATAAGAGCTGTGCACTGATGTCAAATTTATTGATTAATTATTCATATTATTGTACAGATTAGCGCATTTTATCAGCGTGTCAGTGACACTTAGTTTTTGAACATGATGTTATCAGAATTAAACAATATACTAACTAAACTGATTGTTGGTATAAATGGCACAACATTTGTATTTTGTTAAGGTAGCAACTTATACGTACCTCATTTATAAAAAGTTACTTTACACGCTGATAAAATGCGCTAATCTGTACAATAATATGAATCATTAATCAATAAATTTGACACCAGTGTAACAACTCTTATTAAAGTTTTAAAATAATTCTCAAATAAACACAACAATTAAAGTACCAACAGAAACGCATAGAAGTTAGAGCAGCTAAGCGCAAAATTGTAAAATTCGGTGTTTTTGTAATTACTATTTTGCAGGTATGAGACCGCCTCACTAGCCGGCCAACTTCCGGTGTCCTGATGACTTGCAAACATGGGCGCAAATGATACCTTAATTACTAATGGTATTTTTCTGGGACGCAAACCATTTATTGGATTTCACGTTTGTGCAATTATTCCACCTGTTTTTAAATTAATAGATTTAATTAATTAAGTACTTTATGCATTATTATTTCGTATTTCAACTGTTGTATGCGAATCTTTATTGTGATTTCTTTGTGTAAGGAATACAGGGGAGGTTTGAAGAAAATGAACTAAAGGTAAGTTCACTGATGCTGCTCGCTGGTTGAACTCAAGCACTGCAACCCCCTTTTAAGCTCCGTTTATTTGTTTCGACTTTTGGTGTGAACGGATTTACCAACTAAAGTGGTGGCCCTACATATTTAACTCCTGTATTTCGTTTACCGGATCATAGCCCTAATCTAAGATCGTAAAGAACCCTCCCTTTTCCCTGAGAGTTTTAAGCCGGCAATATTTGTTACAGCCCATCGTAACGGGGTTGGAGCAATGAATCTGCGTGATTTTCCCGATTGTGTAGATTTTATGAAGTAACAAACTGACGGTTTTGTTTTAAAGAGCACTTACGTTGTAACAAGTTGATTCTGCGTCGCTAATACTGCTTTAGGCTGTAACAAAACACCAACACAACCAAACAACTTGCAATTCAATATTAATTTAAGCATGCATAAACATTATTTAGCATTACTTTTAAAGCCTTTCACAGTAAACTTCTACTTAATTGGATTACATTTGCATATTTAATTTATTAAATGTGAAACCCTCTTGTATTGATCTAAAAGCAATCTGTTAACATTTCTCTTCAGTTATTTTTTTTATTATTTTTTTTATCAAATATTAACATTTCTAACTATTCAACATAATTAATTTATTTAGTTTAATTATTTTTAAAATATAACTGCTGGATTAAACAGAATCGCTTGCGGTAGAGGGTAGAGGTTACATTGGTACATAAATGTAATCAACGTTGTAACCGAATTCTTCGTTTGGTATACGAATTTTTCCTGCCTTTGGTTGTGTTAGTTTTGTGACATTAAAATAGTTAAGAGTCAGTAAATAATTATGCTTGTTACCATAAAAAACGTGGTTCCAGAAAAGCCTATTCACTACAGAAGAATGTAAAAGAGCTGTTAAAAAGGTAACATTTGGAAAGCGTTCGGATTACAGTCGATGATTGATATGTTATCCTCAATAGCCCAAATCGCTATTTTTAGAGGCATATCTTTAGGCAAAATTCATTAAAATTAATCAAATTATGTTTTGATCAATCCGACAGACGTTTCCTGAATTAGTTTTTTTTGTATGCTTGGAAGCGGGTGCATTGTATAATAAAAATCAGACTGATTAATAGCTAAAGGCTGATATACTTACTTATGTGTAATAATGGTTGCAATATCCTAGATTATAGAACCGAGGAATTTGTTGATGCATGTAATAATTAAATGTATTATCTAAACACTCTGAATTGTGAGGTAAGTTGGCTGAGTTTTGGGGCTTGTGTATTGATTATTATGGGAAAAATCTAGTAAATTGCAACATTAAATAAAATATTGAGAAATATGTAAAGCAAAAATCTAGGATATGTAAAATATGCGTTTCGTAATTTATATCAATCAACTATAATTAATGTGTTGTCGCACGTGGTACTGTAATGATGGCCAGTTTTATTTCTAAGAACTATTAATACATCGACGTTGTTTTCCCAGTTGTAGAGTCGAAAATGAAAAACTGATTAGCAACTGTAAAAATGAAAAAAGTTACCGTTTGAAAAAGTACCTTAGGTCAGTATCTGCGTTGGTATCGCAACAAGGACAGCGTTGTTTGATTTAATTAACTTTTCCGCAAGAAAAGTTGTTTCCAGCTGTTAGTCGCGTGGAGCTGGCCATCACGTGTTGCCCGACGAACGCATGTTCTAGCTAAAGGCTAATGTATGCGAAATTATTCAAAAACAAACAGATAGACTGAGCAGCATCTGGAGCACTTTGCATCACCGTTCCTGCGGAAGAACGCTGTTTAGCAATTTGCTGACTCTTCCGATTGCCATTAATTTGGATTCCGCAGCCCACTCTCGGTCAAATTTAAGTTTTCTACATTCCTGAAGCTGGTACGAGAGCCTGAGCGCGACGAAAAGTCCTATCTAATTACATATTGTCCTAGTTTTGCATGCTGTGCTAGCAACCTTCAGGCAACATCTCGGATGTCAAACGCCTGGTCACTTAACTTACTTTCTGCTAAACTTGGTACACCTTGTACGGCTTTATCTGCGTGAAACTTCCTACAACTGTGCAGTCGCAGGTGTTGGCTGACACCAAAGTTTGACACGAAACAGCCATATTTTTGTATGCTAATGAAAATCTTTCTATACTCTACTACTGTATTCCTCTAAAGCACTCTAGTTTTTTTCCAAAGTTTCTTAAATAGTGTCTTGTTGGAGGTAAACATTCTATTTCTAAGAAAAACAAAGTATATTTTTATTATTAGCTATGTTTTATAACATACCTAATTACAAACTCAAACAGTGGGTGGTCAGTACATAAAATAAACACACAAATATTATATAAATACAGGGTGCCCATTTAGTGAACCGGTCTCCGATTACGCCTTTGATTAGATCTACGGGGTTGAAGGGTGCACATTTTAAAATTATTTTGACATATATAAAGGATATCCCAAAAAAGTTTGGCTTAAAAAATTATTAATTTTTTAAATTGAACACCCCGTATTTCTTTACGACTATTCAAATCCCTATCAGTTTTATGTTCAACTCTAGTTACTTCGACACGAAGTGTACGAAGTATTGAAATTCCCTCATATCGAAAACCACTCTGAGTCAAATATCTCTAAAATTCGCGTCAACCGACTAATGAACCCACTATACCAAATCTTCGTCTCGACTGTGCTGATATTTTGGTGAAGACCCCAGCCCACTAGATCCCTCCCCCCCCCGGTCGCCAGGAACCTTCCTGAAGTCTTGGATCGTTTTCATACGATAGGTCCTCCGAAAATGAAGGCAACATCAAGTTTTGAGGTATGGTCGAAGGCAAAATGATGCTGAGTGTCGAAGTATTCTTGGAAAACACCGAAGGGCGCTTTCATGGGTGGGGGGTACCGTAATTTTTTTCTTTTAATTTGCATGCAGCGGTTCCAACTTATGAACTTTTTAGGATTTTTTGTCAATATCAACCTTTCATTATTTAAAACATCATATTTTCCCCACTTTCGAATATTTATTCCCTGAAAATGGAGGGTGTCGGCATATAGGATACAAAAATAATAAGTTTTATAAAAACAGGATATTTAAATACAGGCTGTTCAAGTTTCCTTTATTTTGACCCAATCATGTAGTATTTTAATCTAGAAAGCGTACGAGAAATTAAGCTTTTAATAAAAAATGTATACTATTTGGCGACCGAGAGAAACAAAGAGGAGTATAGGAAAACCCCCAAAAAGGTGGGTAGACGATGTGAAGAAAATAGCAGGCGCCCATTGGCAGAAATGCATGGAAGAGGTTAGAAGAGCCTTATGTCCTGCAGTGGACAAGAAAATAGCTGAAGAAGAAGAAGAAGAAGAAGATTTGAAGCATGATTTATAATAATGCTGCTAAAAACCGATTTGACGGTTAACCGGATTTCGGTTAACCGCGATTTTTCGTAAATCGAACACCGGTAAACCTGTTATCCAATAATCTGATTTTAAACCGGTTAATAAACTGGCTGTAAACCTGTTTAAGAAGCGGTTTGTAAACATGGTTAAGAAACGGTTTAAATTGGTTGACGAAGAGGTTTGAAAACATGTTTAGAAACAGGTTTAAAACCAGTTTATAATGTAGCATCCCACAGTCAGCGCTACTAAAATGCACTAATTCTAAATTGTAACAAAACTTGAAAGTCATGTAGCTTATAATACTTGGAAGAAGTACAGGTTGCATAATCATCACCTAGTAATTAATTTTAAACAGTGGGCTAATTTGGAAATTAAAAAAGAATAAAAGAGAAATGCTATTTCCTGTTTTGTAATAAAAACAAATTAGGTCTTGATAGCGTCCAGCGACGAATAAGTTAGGAGTTCTTTCTCAGCTAATGGACATATGAATTTGAGATCTCCAATCTGTAAGATTATAATTAATCTAATTTTTCATTCTATTATATGGTAATGATTTTTCAGACGAATAGATTTTGAAACAGTTTTTTGGCTTCGCCTAATTGTTTCGCCAGTTATCCAATTATTTCAGGCTTAACCTGTATATTTTTATTTGAATTATAAATCCTTTACATTTCGAATTCTTAAATTTTCCAAACCAGCGCATTTTGTACCTGGTTCGAGTTCTTTCTTTCGAGCGATGAACGCTCGACCCCCGCTATCTCTTATCAGAGTGCGAGCCTTCCTTTGGGAACGAATTTTTCGTCCGAGCACTTGCTGTTCTCGCCTCGGCCCGCCGTGTTTTTCGTGGCTGAGGTTTGATTTTAATTAAGTCAAATTACGTGCGCTCAACCGATTTCAATGAGCTTTGTGTTCCTAAGGGCTGATTATGATCAGGTACGATGGCGCTTTTCGGTTTTGTTATTTCCATAGTAATTACATTTTTTCTTCTTAGCTCTTAATTACCAGTTTTAACCACGAGTTTATATCGGAGGCCAAGGCCCTAGCCTTATCGCATTTTCGACACCTGCTGGGTTCGGCGTATTTGCTGCCTTTTGAGGATGCTTCCGCAGCAATTTTCGGCGCATCCACGGCGATTTCAACAATGGTTGTAGCCGTTCACGTCCAGCTTATGTTTCGAAGTTAGTTAGTGCTACTCCGGGATTACATATCAACGTATCTTCAATACCTGGATTTTACATTTATACATTTTAAACCCGTAATTATTTGGAATTTAAATTCACACGTTCCGCAATTATTAACATGTAATGTTCAATTTCATACATGCTCTTGCTTTTTACATTTGAATTTTTATGCTTATAGTTAATTATGCTCAGTATTTAAAGCTGCAATTTTGATGTGGATTGACCCTCTGTAAAAGGTACGCTTTTTTATTTTCAATAGCCTAAACAGAAGGATTTATTAATTGATGTGATAAACTTATCTCACGAATAATTTGTTGTTAAAGTTATTAAAATAACCCGAAAGGGGTTCTTGATTTTATGCGTTTCGCAACCTTCAGTTAACGTACACAATTTTGTTATCACATTATTTGCATTCTAATCGTTCTGATAATTTACTACTGTCACTACAAGACTATTTTATTGATTACTAATTAAACGTTAGTCGCTTGCAGTTTATTTCCTCTTATTATTTGAAATCTTTTGATTTCTGGCGCCCATTTCCTTTCCTTTTTTGAAGACATTCCAGGGTACACAGCTGATGGTTTGAACCTACGACCCAAGGCCGCCGAAATTTGAGTTAGTTAGGGCCATCGCGGTGAGTAAAGAGTTTTCAGAGCTGCCGTGGTGTATAAACTGTAGGGGGGTTGATCTGCGATTTTTACTACCATTGCTTAATTTTATTAATTAATAGCAGGTCGGCTTCTTTATTGTTTCAATTTAATGCATTGAACATATTAATGATAGAAAAATCAGTTACAATTTAACTGGTAGGTACAAACATCGGTAATTATTATTTATCCTAACGGAAGCTTCTTTAAGTCAGCTTTTTATTTCACGTGCAATTATTTATTGTCTATTGGCACTAAACGCAGTGATTCGGATTGGATGGGATACACGGCGTCTCGGCGAAGCCTTCTGAGTGCCTAATTTGAAGTAGACGATGATATTTGACCAGCACTAAATATCTTTAGGAATTCCTCACCACCAAACGCGCTTCATTCCGGCCACGAAAATGTTTCCTGTTAACTGGAAATTCAACTCGATAAGCAAGGCAGCGGTTCCTGGCTGCATAAGATCAGCTGCTCCCTTAATAGGTTAGTCCTAAACCACAGAGATCTATATGAAACACTTCAATTAAGCAACAACCAGAAATATGTCAAAATTATAAGTTTAAGTAAACATATGAAATTTAATTTACCTTAAATAACTTCCTCAGAATGTAGTAAGTAAATTTGATTACCTTTTCTGTAGAAATGATAAAAGAAACCAAGTGAACAGCCACAGGTTAGGTTTTAGAAACGTCATCTAGGGTTTAATGTTATATATAATCTGTAACCCCTTATACCGTCTACACAGTGTCGGGGTGGCGGGTGCACCGAGCCGCTGAGAGTATGTGCACTTTTAAATTCGGCGGAAATAATTGAGGTAGTGGAGCCTGTCTGGCTAGAACACTACGCCCGCTCTCTAGATTGTCACCCAACCAAGTTCTGACCAAGCAGACTGGTGCTTAACTTTTATAAGTGTCGTGAGATGTGCAACGCCTCTCAGCCGTACTGCCCGCAGGGTTTAATGTTATACTATATACAGTGTGGTCCATTAAGTGTGCAACAAATGGGAAATTTTTTTATTAGTTGTACAATCGAAATTTAAATACCGCCAAAAGGTAGTGCATGTTTGATAACCAAATCAGATGCCCTTAGAATGGCTTCACGTCAAACAATATACAGGGCAGGACAGAAAATATGAAGTTCGTTCAAGAATAAAGTTACCTTATTTCAAAAAATATAGCAAAATTCTATTAAGAAAAGTTGTTTAGAATCAAAAGTTATGCTCAAATACAAAGTCACGGCCTCCTATTCGAATTTTGATTCTTTTTTGAAAATTTTTGTATTACCCCCGTATGATACATATTTTTATTATTCTGATTTTATATGTATTTAAAGTAGCCACAACCACATCACTTTTAAATAACTTTTAGCAACTTGAAGCGTATTTGTAAAATTTACTTGGATTTATATTTTTTTAGGTAAGCGTCCACTTCATGTTTGTTGCAACGATATTTAACAGAACTTTAGAATTTCGCAAATATTCTTTTTAACAAGGCAAATGCTTTACTAATAATAATTTACATATGGAAAAACTCTCGATAAAATCAGAATAATAAAAATATGTATCATACGGGGGTAATACAAAATTTTCCAAAAAAGAATCAAAATTCGAATAGGAGGCCGTGACTTTGTATTTGAGCATAGCTTTTGATTCTAAACAACTTTTCTTAATAGAATTTTGCTATATTTTTTGAAATTAGGTAACTTTATTCTTCAACGAACTTCATATTTTTTGTCCTGCCCTGTATATTGTTTGACTTGAAGCCATTCTAAGGGCATCTGATTTGGTTATCAAACATGCACTACCTTTTGGCGGTATTTAAATTTCGATTGTACAACTAATAAAAAAATTTCCCATTTGTTGCACACTTAATGGACCACACTGTATATGTGTCAAATAATGGGAATTTCGTATACTTTGGAAATGTGAATTGAGTTATCCGATAAAACATTTAACAAGTATTCGCGATTAAAAATAGGTTAAGAGGGTATACAGAGCTCTTTAATTTATCTTACCTATATGCACAGAATTTTAGAAAAAAAAAATCGTTTTTAGTTAAACTCATATATAAATAAATAACGTAAGCCATCAATTGATATAAACTATAATTCGATATTTCAGTATAAAGTGTCATTTATAAATCGCCATAGTAAATAAATAAAAACCATAAATTACAAAATTGGATGTGTATATATACTGCTCCACAAATGAACTGGACCATTTGTCTGTATAGGTGCAATTTTTAAAAATATTTTCCAAAAGGACAGTCATGGCATTTTTGGTAACCTTTCAGGGTTGTGTCACTATAAAATGCATTTATTTTCATAATTTTGTTTAAATGAAACTAAATTCATTAATAACATACTATCATTTGAAAATGTTGAATTTTGATAGCACATTGCATACAAAGTATGCTAAATCGTTTCCAAAAATTTTTAAACGTTCCGAGGAGACTCAAAAAACTATTAATTTTCTTTTTTGTTCTTCCCCTTATTTTTGTTAAATATAGTTTTTTATTATTTTTTATTTTTTTATTTTATTAATATGATTTTGATAATGCGTCAGTTAATACTTGAGAATAGTGAAATTAAATATGCTTAATATGAGTATACTATAAAACCAAAACTATTATATATATTTTTGTGACATAATGTAACAAATACAATTTTTATAGGTGGTCCAGTTCATTTGTGGAGCAGTATATTATTTATATATTACACTTTAATAAAATTGTTGGCGCCCAATACTTCTTTCTTAGCGTGAACCTAAAACCTTTATGCAAAATTGAAGTGAACAAAAATCCCACATTTTTTCATACCCCTATCGCAGCCGAGAATTGAGCTAGTCGGAGCTATGTGAGCCTTCTAGTTGATACAATAAGGCGGTTTAAAAACCGATTTATTGATTAATTTAGAAAGTTGTTCTTAAAAATTAAAATGTGATTTTAGCTTCCACATGTTATAAGTATAACTAATTTTACGTTTGTTAGAGCACTTTATAAATCGATTTTAATCCGGTTTATAAACAGGTTTTGAACTGGATCGTAAACTGATTTAGAAACCGCATTTAAACAGGTTTACAAAACCGGTTATACTCAGGTTTTCGGTTAACTGGTTTATCGGTTTTCAATTTATAAAAAGACCGTGGTTAATCGAGAGCCGGTCTACCGTCAAATTGGCTTTTTAATCAGCACTATTAAAAGCCATGAAGTACACATTTGTGGAGATTTTTATTGAAAGCTTAATTTCTCAAACGCTCTTTACATTCAAGTACAACATGTTGGGGTCAAAATAAAGAAAATTTAAGGCTCTATTTATTCGGGTAATAAAATTAAAGTGTTCCATTAAAAAATTGAGAAAATAAAGATTGAAGATACTGATATTTGAGCTGGTATTTTGACCACCCTGTATTAAAATATTCCGTTTTTATGAAACATTACTATTTTTTTATCCTGAATGACGACCGCTTCAATTTTTATGGAACATATATTCAAAAGTGAGGAACATGTGACGTTTTAAATGAAAACTTGATATTGACAAAAAAATACTAAAAACGTTCATAATTTGGAGAGAATAAGAACAATATAAAAGTTAGAATTGAACGTAGAACTTATAGAAGCTTAAATAGCCATACAGAGATACAGGATGTTACATTTAAAAAAGTAATACTTTTTTGAGCCACACTTGTTTGGGACACCCTGTATAGGTCAAAATAATTGTAAAATGTGCCCCCCTTCAATCCCATTAGGGAAACCTTAATCAAACTTTTTATCGTAAATAACTGAAATCGTAATTAAAGATTGGGACACTAAATAGACACACTGTATATGTCCATTAATATTTTACGATATTTGAATTTAACAGTGTTTCAAATATTCTAGAGCTATTGAGGGTTCTTTATAACGAATAGCCGCCATTATTGATATGTTAGTTACGCAATTTCTTTACTCTGACGCTTAACTATATTCACTATAGTAACTAAATATTACTTATCTAAAACTAAAGTAAAAACCAATAACCAAGAGGTAGCTACAAATCAACAAGACATTAACTTTTAACCTTGGGATTTTAAGAGGCATAGAGAAGATTAAACAATATTTACTGAATTCATTGCATTACAAGCTTCATCCAGACAAATAAGACACAATCACCGAACCTACATACCATTCAGGTATAACTCGTTAAGCGTGATGGCAAGGCGAATTGAGCCGGGACGACGATGAGTGAAAATCTCAATGTTAAGATGTAGATAATTTTTGTTGAAGAATTCAGATAGCGTTAAGTAGACTGGCAATTTTGTCACTATACTAAGCGTGGGACTTCCTGATGATTGATTTTTGCTCGTTAAACTAGCCAGCACTAAAACCTAAAAGTCTACAGTTTATATTACTGCTGATAATGTTAAGAGTTATTTTTCATATGGTTTGCAGTTTAGATCTAATTATAAATGGAAGCTCTGCTATTTTAGATCACATTGTTTGGAAGATCTTTTCACAAAACGTTTTCTATTTAGTTGGGATTTCTCTTGCCATATTATATGTTGTAACAGTGATACTAGCACTACTATATCCTATGAAATTGTATTTTAAGAATAACTTGAAAAATATTAATCCAGTTGTAATGAAATTTATATCTCAACCAAATAAATAATCTGCAATGGAAAAGGGCCCACTTCGTTGGGTGGCATAAACTTGCTATAGTAAAAGGGTCCAATAATTTCAAATATTCTTTTACTACAAAAAAAATTAACTTCGAATAAACGTACACTTTTATTTCATATTTCATATTTCAATTTAAAATAAATGGTAAAGCAATCAATTCCAGAGCTAATCGGCCTTTTTACTACTAAACGTCTCCCTTCAATGTAAAGAAATAATACGCATGGTTATTTCACGGTTATCAATAATGTAAAGTATCCCGTAGACTCGCTTAAATTTTATCAAGCCACAATGTAATAAATAAATGGGACACTTTGCATCAATAAAAACCAACAAGTTGCATCCGAAAAAAAATCACTAACCTCGGAACGCAGTGTTAAACGTTCCACTCCAGCTATCCCTTGTTTGTGACTTGAGCCACTATTGCATTCCCTGCCACAGAAATCAAGGCATCATCGTCGATGACAGCACATCCAAAATTTTCTTGAAGCGAAGCCAGCCAGGGAAACGTTTTTAGCAGCTCGTCCGTTGCTTTCCACGTCCAAAATCCAAGAAAGACACCCAAAGATATGATGATTTGTAATTACCCAATGCTAACGTAGATTGTTAATTTCCCCGTATTTGTTTAAGGTTAATTACTGTTAAGATCATCTAGAAAATGTGTCCGAAATAAAAAATGCCATTCGTAATGGAAGACACATAATTATTGCCAAAATTAAATTTATTTTACAAGTGAGTATTTACATAACAATCTTATTATTATAACCTCAGTTCAGCTTTAATTCAAAAACAATTTAAATGTAAAAAATACCCTAATCATAAAATGGGCTGCTAGAAACAAAAGACAACGCAACCCTTGATTGGTCTATTTGACATAGAACAAAATCAACAGCTATTTTAAGCTCGTACGTGACCCCCAAATTGAATTGTACACTTATCTTAATAACTATTAATTACAATTAACGCTCTAAGATTCATTAATAAAAAACTAACTAGTATGATAATCTTTGTAAAATTACACACATTTTGAGTCTAAACCGTAAACCAAACGTGTTGAAATTACAGATTTTGGCTCACATTTATTTTATCTGGAAACTTACAGTAAAATAAACTTCACTATTATTTCTACTCCCTTGTTTCTTTCTATTTGTACAATTTCACTTAAATCGTTATTTTATTTCTCAAGGAAATTTCTCGCCACAATTTTGACATTTAATCAAAATTTATTTTTACATTTTTCTATCACTAAACCCATTTGTAGAGTCGAATAAAAATTCAAATTAAGTTCTCTACCTTCTACACCTAATGTACATACAGGCATACATCATGTTTTTCTTAACAGAATTATAAAATCCTTTTTTGCAGGTGTTAGATTTACATTTTTTGCAAAAATTGAACACAAAATCGCAAAAACCCAGAGCTAACGTATGCAACGGAAAGATCGGCTAACAAACCAATTTCCTGCTAATTTTCAACCTATTGCTGAATGATCGTAGAAAATGCAAGATCAGGTGTGATTTGAAGTTATAATAATAATTTTTTGGGTAAATATAGTAAAACCGCTACTAAAACTAATTAATGGTAGCATCCTATACTATGTACAGAACTTGTTAAACTATTACAATAAAACACTCAAATTGTTTTAGATTTGATTCGCTAACCTCACCTGTCACTTTTGGTTTAACTGACGGTAAAATCTTTTATATTACAAAATTTAGCTTGTTGGTATACTAAATCGTTTAAACCCCAACTTATTTCGGTTATGTTACTATACATATATTATTTAAAAACAAACCAGACCAGTTGGAAAATAGTTAAATTGGCAATATAGTCGAGTCAATAAAGCCTAAAAATCGACCAAACTTCTTAATTCTCAACAACAGCTCCGATTTTGATCAACTTTTTTTTTAAATTTTTGTTTTTTAATATTATTCAAAATCAGAAACATCCCAATGTCAGGAAATAATTTTTTATATTATTTAAACAATAAAAAAACGAATTTATGGGAAAAATTATTTTTAAATATTTTTTTTCGCAGTATTTGTGAAAATATTAATTGTTTTTATTGAAATTCATTGTCAACAATGTCTCCCGCACTCGTGGTTAACATGTATTTATATTTTTTAACAATAATAGCAACATTTACGTAAAAAATTGATGTTTTAAATGTTTTTTCGTAATATTACAAGAAAGTGAAGAGTTTTTATTGAAAATTTAGTATAAATAATATTTTAGACAATTTAAAATAATAATTATTTATATTGTTTAAACAATGATAACAACAATTATATATTTTTTTTTAATATTATGGCTGGCAGTGGTCTAAAAGAAGTACTTTCAACTGTACATGCACATAAAGCTTGTGATCAAATACTATCAGGACATAATTATTCAAGAGCAGTGCGTGCTCACAGTTTAGTGCAACTAGTTCTTTCAAAAATTATATTTGATGATCTTAAAAGTGATGAAGAATTTGCCGAATTTGAAAGAAATTTTAAAGATTCTGCGATATTTTACAATTTTCATTACACTGAAATGGAAAATAATGAAATATTTATCAAATTAGTGAATTTCTTGAAAAAAAAAATGATTCTCCTGAAGAAAGAGGTAACACTTGTAAACTTTGGATTACCTATTTTCGTATGATATCTCTTGTCAAGGATTTTATAGCTGCTGAGAGAATGGGAGACTGGAATTAACATTTGAGAACTGTCGAGTTAATGATTCAATTTTTTCACGCTGCAAGGCATTTTCCTTATGCAAAATCAAGTGAAATTTATTTGCAAAAAATGCGTCAATTAGAAGACCAATTAGATCCGGTCGATTTTGAAAAATTTAAACAAAATCACAGCGCCAGAAGGTCAGATGTTTTATTTCTCACAATATCGACAGATCAGACAATAGAGCAGACACTAATGAAATCCATGAAGGTGGATAGGGGACCGTTTAGACGTGGAGCAACTCCAAGTGTAGTTTTCAAATGGATCAAATCAGCCATATTTTCAACGGCTGTAGTCGAAGGAGTGGAAGAAATTTGTGAAGTGTCATTTACATCATCATTTCAACATGTTGACGCCAGCGATGTAGGATAAATGAAGATTGTACAGATGTACATATAATTATAGAATTTTTTACAATTCACAATCCATTTCCCGATGTACAACAAGTTATGGGAATTTCTACAGGAATTGTAGGTGATGATACCATAGATTGTTATAAAGCGTTTAAAGTTGGAGTCAAACTAAGAAATAAAACAAACGGCTTCAACTTTAAAGACATAAAAATGACAATAAAGGACACCGTCAAATCTTTATTAAACATGAACAGTAAAGTTAGAGTGAATAATAATGAAATTGCCGTCGATCCAAATTGAATCTTTCAACGAATATGTTTAAAAAAAAAGATAATGACGAACTTAGACATTATTTTGACTACGAGTTGGCCCCTTATACTCTTTCCCTGTTTGATAATGCCGGAATGAGAAAAACTACAAAATCATCGTTATACGATATTTTTCAACAATATAAAACGAATGTTATTGATGTTAATAATTTTTTTTATATCATTGATGGCGGTATGTTACTACACAGATTGAATTGGGACCAAAATCAAAAATTTTCTTTCATTTGTCAAAACTACATCAAATATTTACGTAACAACTATGGCACTAATGTTAAAGTTGTATTTGATGGGTATAATACTGATGGCACTAAAGCGTCAGAAAGGAATCGTAGATATGTCGGTAATGCCTCGATTGATTATTTATTTGATGATGATATGTCTTTACAAACCACTAAGGAAAAATTTTTAGCTAACAGCAAGAATAAAAATAGATTTATTAATCTTCTTTATAAGAAGCTCATTGAAAATAATTTTGAATGCACTCAAGCAGAAGGTGATGCCGATCGTTTAATTGTTCAAACAGCTTAGATTGCCTTTCTCCTCATATCGTTGTTGTAGCTGAAGACATTGATGTATTGGTATTATTAATGGCGTTATCGCCAGATAATAAGGAATTATTTTTTTTAGACCACCGAAAAACAATATATTACCAAGAGTTTACTCATCAAAGACAGGCTTAAATGATTTTCCAAATATTAAAAAGGAGCATCTTCTGTTTATTCACGCTTTTATAGGATGTGATACATCAGCTTTTTATAGAAGAGGTAAAAATCATTTTGTAAAAATTTTCAATAATAATGTAAAGTTACGTGCCGCAACTGAAGTATTTATGCTTGAAAATCAACGTGAAGAAGTACTTTTTAACGAAGGTATATTTTCTATTCTCGCACTGTATGGTGCAAAAACTTCAAACAACTTAAACGAATGGAGGCATAAACGTTTTATAATGCTCGCTTCAAAGACGGAAAGCGTTCAAATTGCCTCACTTTCTCCAACAGAAGATGCAGCTCAGCAGCATATTAAAAGGGCTTATTTGCAAATACAGCAGTGGAAAAATAATTCACTAATACCTCCCGAAAAATGGGGTTGGAAAAAAGAAAATTATTTAATACCAGTGCAAATGACGCAACCAGCAGCACCGGACAACATTTTAAACATTATTTTTTGCTCATGCAAAACCGGATGTGGGGCAGCATGTGGATGCAGAAAAAGTGGTTTGCATTACTCCCCTGCATGCATTGTTTGTAGTGGCAATGATTGCAATACTCATCTACCAATTGAAGAGGAGCGAGAATTCGAAACTGAGGATTTAGACGCCGATTAGATTTTTATTTGTCTACTGTATTATAAAACAATATAATATTCTTTAATAAAGTTTTCATGTAAATATTTTTAAATAATGACACTTTTATAAGTAACATAAATAAATAAAAAATATTCAGAAAATTATGTATACTATTCATTTGTGTACTAGATTTGCAATAAAAACAATTTGATTTTTTATAAATATCGCCAGAAAAAATAAAAAACATATTTTTCATAAAAATTTCATTGTTATCGTTATTTAAAAAATATAAATAATTACTAACTCTGATTTAAATAAATATATCTTTCCGTAAGATTTTAATAGAAACAGTTCAGTTTTCTATAAATATGTTGAAATTTTTTTTATATAAATGTTGTTATCATTGTTTAAACAATATAAATAATTATTATTTTATATTGTCTAAAATATAATTTATACTAAATTTTCAATAAAAACTCTTCACTTTCTTGTAAATATTACGAAAAAACATTTAAAAAATTATTTTTTTCCGTAAATGTTGCTATTATTGTTTAAACAATATAAATACATGTTAAACACGAGTGCGGGAGACATTGTTGATAATAAATTTTTAATAAAAACAATTAATATTTTCACAAATATTGCGAAAAAAAAATTTAAAATAATTTTTTCCATAAATTCAGTTTTTATTGTTTAAACAATATAAAAAATTATTTCCTGAAATTGGGATGTTTCTGATTTTGAATAATATTTAAAAACGCACATTTTAAAACAAAAATGATCAAAATCGGAGCTGTTGCTGAGAATTAAGAAGTTAAAACCGTCATTGACTCGACTAATAGTAATCCTCCGATCATATCGATAACGATCATACGAGTAAATAGAAATCAAGTAATTCAATAGTTTTAAGTGTGACTGGTTCTTTAAATTGTAACATCCATTATATTTAGCGAGAGTATTTGAAAATTCAAAATATTAATGCATTTTCATCCGAATGCCTTGCAGTAATAATTCATCTCGTAATTCGCATCGCGTGTGAACTTTGCCTTGCGCTTTTGTTAACGTTTATCCATAGCAATACATCATATCGTATCACATATCTTATTTACTTCTATGGGGCTCCAGTTTTTAATGGGATACATAAATGTTGAGTAAATACTACCAGAATCATTGTGGATACGTCGCAAGTAATGATAACAAGAATATGTAGTGATTAAAGTTAGAGATAATACTGTTGTTGTTATTATTATTATTATTATTCACATATGTAGCGAGGGCAACACTTGTCAGACGCCCTTTTTGCACAAGCGCGACCGGCGCCGGCGCAGGGATGCGCCAGTACGATAGTGACGCTAACGTGTAAACAACTGTTTTGTGTTATTTACGTAATCTAAGTTCCTTGTTTTGTTTTAGTTATTTTACTTCGTTGATCACTATTTTCACAAGGTGTCAGTGCTAAATGAAGGTGTTAAGTTGATAGTGGTGTTTAATTGAATGCCTCTACACATATTATTATTATTATACACATGGGTAATTACTAAAACATTAAAGGTCCTTATAGAGAAGCAAGTAGATTTAAAAGATACTGCAAAATTAATCGCTACGATAAAGGTTCTACATTAATACTGAAAACTATGGCGGTAGATATAAACTAACACGATCTAGCGTTTGCTCATGCGCTTTATTTATTGGCATTGTCATGAATTGGAAATTATTTTCTTTTAAAACAAAATGGAGTGAAGTCAATCCGAGGACGTAAACATACTTGGTGTTTTTACCAGTAGTTACTGATCTCTAATTGTAAACAATTATTTTACATATAGAGCGAACAATTACTCTTGTTCCATTTAGTAGTCCTTTGTAAACATTTAAATTGATGTATGTCTTATTAGTGCCATCTAGTACATTGTATGTTGTTTATTCGTGATACGAAATATACAAAAAAGTCCATAACAACCAGCGCATTATGAGTGGTACATAAATAACTACCATGTCTTACTAGTAAGTACATTATTGTTTATTAATAATTTGGATACAAGCCATATAGTCTAAGAGCTGGTGACATTTTTTAGTTATCATTTAGTTAAGGCCTATTTTTTGAGAAAATGGCGGGGGAGGCATGTATAAGTGTCATCTCTAAGGATTATCGTTGATAGCAGTATCGGAGGGAGGCAGAACACCCCAAATGTGCACTGTCAGTATATGTCAAATTCGGGGTTAGCAGGTTAGGTTTTGTATCAGTTTGTGTCAAAACTGGTGGAAAACCTAACCTGATAACCTCGAAATTGACATAGACTTACAGTGCTACCAACATATTACCTGGAAGCTTATCGCCCTCGGATGAGCATAAGCAATGGCCTTAGTACATAAATAAATATTATAGCCTAAATGTTGATCATAGAGGTGAGAATTTGATGCAATCCCGAACGGTTATTTTTGTCTTCATTCGTGTACTGGTCCTCGAGCAGGATGCCTACTTCTGGAGCGGGCGTTGTTTTCCGTTTAGCTCACGCTACTGGCGTGAATCACGTTCAGTTATTTCCGGGCGAGGGCAGAAGATCTAAAGACATCAAGCAAACCGGCTTGCGTGTTTTCATCCTTGTGATAGTAAATAGCCGTCAGAAGTAATTTTACGGCTGTGACTTTTGTCATACTTATACCCTTGGTGTGCCGTCTTTCGTTATCGTTAATCGAGTTACTATTGGACTCCGCAAAAATCAACTTTTATCTGATTCAGTTACGCATTGTCGCAAAATTTTTTGGTAACTTGATTTTTTCTCGACGTTAGCTAATTTCCGATTTTTGACCAAACGTCGTCGTTCTCGTACTCGGTGGGTCACCATTCTGTCAGTTTTCACGTTATTCCCTCCGACCATCGCCACCCATCTAAATCGCCGTTTCGAGCTGATGTATGTCGTCATACCTGCAGATTTGATATTGCTAAATTGCTGCATTACACAATCGCCCAATTACTGTATATATATAATTTCGTGCATCAATATTATCCTTCGTCGTAGATACAATAGCTACGTTACTTTTGTTTTGAAAGGGACATCTATGTGGCTTACATAGGTGTTATTGGTAATTTATTGTTTGTCTATGGGACACCATGTTTGAGTTTTCTCTTTTTGGAAAGGCTGAACACCGATTGAACAAAATCACTTTTCCACAGAATGCAATACCGTGACGCCAGCTTTAGGGATTTTCCCTCTCAACATTTATGCAATTGGATAGTTTTCGAGTAATTTTAGAAAAACTAAAAAAACCGTATTTTACACCGTTTTTGCTTATGAAAGCGTGTTTCCGGTCAAAATTCTTGTTGGCAAACCTGATGTTCGTGTACAGCGACCCAAAAAACATATAGGAATCAAATATAAAAAACTGCACCAAAACTTTTCTCTATTTTCTACCATTTGACTGGACTATAACTTCGCAGCGCTCTCGGGATTGAACGATTGGTCGGAGAAAAAAACCTCAAGTACATAAAATGTAGAAATTTTATCTTCTTTGATTTCATATAACTAGGTTCAACATTTACGAAAAATGGATAGCTTTCGGGTAATTTTAGAAAAACTAAAAGAAACCTATTTTACACCGTCTTCGCTTAAAAAAATATGTTTCCGGTTAAAATTCTTGTTGGAAAACCTGATATTCGTGTACAGCGACTCAAAAAACATATAGGAACCAAATATCAAAACTCTACCAAAACTTTCCCCTATTTGATTGGACTATTAATTTAAGAAATGATATTCATTAAATTAATTATAAATTTATTTAAATACCATTGTTGGTAGAAGACGTAACTGAGCTTGTCTAATTGACTCAAAAATTCGTGCAGGCAGCTGGAACACCCCTTTCTAGATCGGCAACAATCGTATAGTTAGGTATACTTTATTTTTGGTTACTTTTACATGTCCACATTTAAATTCAAATTCCTAAAAGGCCAATCAATACATCAAATAATAAACTACCAATTTCGTTGGAATGACTTCATTACTTCCGTCTCCAATGGAGATCAGGCATTTGTTAACAATAAGTGCTGCATTGAGATATAGTATACTGGGTTACAGCAATAGATTTTCATACCTCGTGACTTCGCTGAGAATAGAACTAAGTACTTCAACTCTGCTAAGCATACTTGCCATTGCTACCACTAAACCACATAAAAAGTCATACTTTTGATAAAAATTATTTCGTTAATAAAAAATATATGGAAAATAGCAGAAGGAGCTTTAGCCGCAGAATTGCAAAAAATGAAGTAATTATCAGTAGAAAATATAACAAGTGCTTGAAATATTTCCATAGGGAAATTTTTAAGCACGCGTTATATTTTGATAGAAAATATCACGAATGAAAAAACACAGTAAAGAAAACATTTTTATTAAAAAAATTACGAAACTAATATCTAAGTACTAATAGTTTACGGTTTTTTGTGATGACAGTGACATAAGTGGAAATTTTCCGGTAAATTTCCGATTATCAATTTTCGCCGTTACCATGGCAAATTTCTAACTAAATTTGCATAAGGGATATTGTCACAGCTATTTTGCTTTTGCATTCGTTAGAATAACGACTATGGGACATACAACGTTTAATCATTATCATCACTAAACTCTATTAAAACTTGGTTTCCCATAATTAACAACCATTTTCGAGAATGTAGACTGTTTAATTTCTTGTTGGAATTCTTCACACAATTTTGTCTAGTACTTTTTATATTTCTTTAATGGTCTGCGGCTGTGTGATCGACATATTTATGCCAAAATCTGTTGTTTCGTTTCATTCTGGACAACTTAGGTTTAAGATTTGTCTTCAAAACACGCAAACCACGTTTCTCCTTCCCCATAGTTTTAATGTCATGCCGTGTCCATATTTTATTTTCATTATGTCGCGTGTTTATGAAACCGTTAATTTCGAAGCAGAAACCAATTTTCAGGAAGTGGCTTTAGCTGTACGTCAATTTATCGGAGTAGAATTCTTTAGCGAGAATTATATTCCTATACCGTCAAGACATACCATTTCGCTTTGCGCATTGCCTACAACCACAAAGACGTGTTAAACATGCATGGTACTTTTCTAATATTTACTATTATGAACTACTAGTGAAACCCCCGAACTACGCTAATTTAAGAGAGATTCATTAATTTAAATTTAAAAAGGATGCATCTGCCGGGAATCGAACCCGGCCGCCCGCGTGGCAGGCGAGCATTCTACCACTGAACCAAGCTGCTTCGTTGAATAAAGCGCTTGCTATAATGGTATATAGTGAATCACCCGAGCTACGCTTAGCTTCGCTATTTACAACGATTTAATTAAGTGTAAAAATTTGCAAAATTTTAAGCTTTCGTACAATTTAATTGGCTCAGTATCTTCGGAGGAGATAGCGAACAAATATACAAAGAGATCACCGATTTTATGGTATAGGATTTGCCTACATACAAATAAGTGAAATAGGATCTTTGACAAGCATCAAGTTATCTTATAAACCAAGAGGGTGAAACGATGTTGGAACAACCAAGAGTTGTACTTATACTCGATATCGAGTGATAGCATTATTATTAATGTTGGCTAGTGATAACTGATAAACGACGGGTTCATTTTGAAAAAGGCGATGTTTTCCAGGTAATCTCCATGAATTCGTACACGGATTTAGCCTAAATTAGAAATTAGGTCTGTCTTGTCCATTTTCTCTGCTTGTAGGATCTCAGGTGGCATAGGGATAAACTAATTGAGCATTTCACCAGATATATATTGCAATGGTGGCTTGGCTTATCGTAATTTTTACAAGCCCCACAGTTAGTTTCTTCATAATTATGTAAAAGCTAATAACGTTGACACGCCTTTTATTTAATTAAGTAATATTACCTCTACTCTTTTCTTTCAAATTAACTGATTTAATTTGAAATTTTATATATTATTCTGTTTAATAAATGTAACGCATTTGAGACTCTAAAAGGGGTGGTTCGTTAATCTAGTGTCTGTTCTTTGATATTCTAATTTTATAATGACTTTTAATTATTGACTGCTACTAAATGCTAGTTTGACTTTAAACAACTATCAAACAATAATCACCCATCTAATTGTTTTTTTATTCAATATTCTTCAATAGAACGAATTAAAACCAACCTGAATTCCTCTTATTTTCACTGCTAGTCACCTCAAAATACTACTGCTCCTGACGTTCACAGCTCAACTTATTGACAGACCAGCCTCGATGCTCCTCCAACGTCCAACAAACTCCAACCTGTTAAAACCCTGGCTGCTTGCAGAAATGGTCCTGTTCCTTACACTCTTGTATGCTACTGTCAACCTAACAGCTTCCTGGTAAGTTCCCACTAACAGATGGTACCCAAACTAATGTTCTATTTTCCCCAGCTCCTACTTTGTAAGAATCGACCAAATAGAACAATCCAAATCAATCAGTCACATCAGCAACTCCGGTCAAATGATCGACTCGTCCTCCATACAATCACAAATCCTATAATTAATATAAATTATTCTTTGTATGTAGTAAATTATCCAATTCCATTTAAAATATTATTATATTCTTCTTAGTTGTATCTAATTAAACTATATTTCATAATCTCTTCAATGACTGTATACTTGTATTATTTCATAATTATATTTTCACTTATTTTCACCTCGTAGATTTGTTAATACCTTTTCAATTATATTATACCAAATTATTCTTACAAATAAAGGCAGAATTTCAAGTTTTTCCAAAATATGTCTACATAATTTTAGTTTGTTATTTTTACTACTATTCAAACAAAATTACTTTATGCTAGTTACAATTATTACTATACACTCTTTTAAATTAAATGATCTGATTTATACCTACTACATTTCTATATTCTAATAGTAAGCATATTTGTCACATGTAACATTAGCTTATCTTTCATATTAACTTCCACCACCATAATTGAATACTCAATTGCTATAATTTTCAAAATAAATTCTAAATTGTCTCAAATTTAACTTCCATTACTCAATTTCTAACTTAACAAACAACCTTATTCAAAACTTTTTAAATTTTGATTGTATTAATCTACCAAATTTTATTTATTTTAATTTTTATATAATAACTGACCTTTGTGTATCATAATTATATATATATTTATGAACCCATTCGAGTCTCCATTAATATTTAACCATAAACCCAGCGTGACATACTACTGCACAGCAATTATTGTGGTTTGTTAGATTACAGGTTTGTCAACCGTTATTGTAATTTTTAAGCTAAATTTGACAGAAAATTAAATCTCTAACTATTCACGGTTGTTAAAGTAAAACTTTGCAATTTAAAAATGAAATTTGAGTTATAAATACTAATCATTAAAAATTTGAATAATTCCAGAGTAACGCAGAGGTTGCATGTTAAAAAATAGTTATATTATGAAATCACATAGAATATACATTTTTTTAAACTAGATAGCTTGATAGTAAAATTGGAATTATAAATCAGACTCACAAGTGTTGCATTCATTCTAAACATGAAAACTTCACCCAAGAGCTGTAAATCGAATATAGTGTTCTATCATCTCAAATGGTTGAGTTTCTACATCCTAGCAAGTATTATCTTGATTTAGTATAAATTATTGGAAATGCATTTACTATTACTGGTTATTTAAACTAATGGGAACGACATTCAAATATGACGATCAAACCTCACAGTTTCGCGAAACAAGTTCCTTATTCATCGACAAATTATCAGTGATTACGTAATTAAAGCGTTGCCTAGGTGATAACAATAACAGTAAATAGATAAGATGTCACGAACAAAAAACACTCACATAACACGTCCTGCCGGAAAAAACAGACGCCACTTGCAAATCGCTAAATCCAATCTTTTAGGATACTTTCCTAACCTTTATGTTGCTTTCCAAATGGAAACCAGGACTTAATTCGAGACCCAGCAAGTCCCACGATGCATGGGCTCCTCTTTCTTTGTTGGCCTGGATATATAAGCCGTGATGCTTTGCAGAATTACTCCTGTAGCTCGACCGCTTCGAAACCGCCTCCAATTCAGTCGTAGCCCCTAACACCTAAGGCTCCAACTGCTTCCCATGAAGGGTCGCTGCCTACCTCTAGCTCACAGCGCTGCAATTATACTGCTCGAACCTCGTACACAGTCGCAGAGAACCAGCTTACCACTCGATGGACAAATTAAACTAATTTTATAAATCTCTGCACAGTTGCTACGAATTAATGCAACCTAGCCTATCCACAGGGTATATAATTAATTTCAAACACATTGGGAGAAGGGTAGTTGTTCACGTATCAATAATTATTTATTGGAGAGCCAAAATTAACACCACTTCAAAGCTTGGCTTCCATTTCTCCAATTGTCTGTTTTCTTCGACCTTAAATTGTTATAGATTATTTCTAAGCCTGCTCTGATTACATTTTGTTGTTTAAATCAAGGCTAACACTATTTGTATACAATTTGCACAAACTAAATCAGGACATTCCTGGAACGTTTTATAAATAATTATTGATATGCTTGAAATGTTATTAATTGCTTTAAAAATCATAAAGGCTTAAAATGTGTTCATAGCAATAGATATACAACTTCAAATTCAAAATTGATATTTGAATATAACTATTATCCCACATAACTTCCAAGTTTAAAATTTGTACACATGAAATTTCCTATTAAAAACCGTTAGTGCTAACAGGTGTATTAACTCCAATTCTATATAGAAATTATCTGAACAATAGTTTTCTCATCTATATTTAAATTTAAACATTCATAACCATTTTATTTGAAGCTTGAAACCTATAGTATTAAAATTTACTGCCTAAAATAGTCTTATTTAATAATTTCTAATTAGTAATTTACTAGACTTTACTTTGAAAGCAACTGAAATAACTGAGAATGAAGTAATGGAATTTCAAATAATTAAATCCAAGAAAGATTAAAGGAATATTTTCAAGCTAATGAAGTGTTATTAAAACATCTAGCTGTTATTTTACTTTAAGATTAATTTATCCTTTAGGATATTCTAAAGGAGCATTCAAGTTTCCTATTTCCCATATTTATTTTATACTCTGCTCGAGCTGTGTTTATATTTACACACTTTCCGTGTGGGCTCGATAAGCTAAGTGCTCAGTTAATGTAGGAGGATCCATTTCAAACCTATTTTATGTATCAAAAAACTGTGAGAGGGAACATCTGAACTAACCATTGGTATTGGTTGCAAAAGCAATATTTAACTAATATAAATGCGGAAGCTGAAACAAGATTGTTTAGGTAATGTTAAAGTTTCTAATTGACAATATTGAAGTTAAGTGAATATTAGATATTCACAACATTTCTGTCCAAGTTTTTGAAGTAAAGTTATAATTTTTGGAAATAGATGAAATCGGGAAAATGAGTTCTCGTTTTAGGCGATAATAATTATATTGTAGTATTCAGACCATTTCGATTTCAGGAATTTCATATGAATATGATTTGGAATAGACATGAGTTTTTAAAATGATTCCTTCTTCTTTTCCGATTTTTGGGCGTCTATCGCCTTCCGGTTTCCAATATTTTTTTTCATCTTTCCATATTTCTTCTTTATCTCCAGCTTTCTCGCAGCTGTCCTCTTTTCCTGCGTTTTCGAGAAAACCATTCGATCGCTTGCTTCAGAGTGTTTCATCCAGCCTCTGGAGATGTCCGTACTACCCCAGTAATAATTTTAGGATAAATATTTTCTGACCTTGTATTGCTTTCTGCGATGGCAAATAGGACTTAAATCGAGCCCGCAGCAAGTCCCGCGACGAATGGCGGCCCTTATTCTCCGTTGGCCTGCTCTAACAAGCCCAGATGCCTTTCCCAATGCCGCCTGCAGCTCGATTGCTCCAAACTGCCCCCAACACAGATCCTTGCTACACACCTAAGACACCGCTGCTTTCAACGAAGGTCACTACATAGTTCCAGCATTCAGGGCTCCAACTAATTTGCTAGGATCTCCGAACGAAAATACAGGTACCACCCGATGCAGTATTCAGAACACTTTTAACCTCTGCAGAGGTGTCAGAATCAAAAGTAAATCCTCTACAGCCTATCAAAAGACACTAATTTGAAACACACTGAATTGGGAAAATGGTATTCATTTATGTTTAAATTGCTTTCTCCTGGGGAAGCCAAAATAACACCACCAAGCTTCGCTTTACTTCCCCTCCCTTCCTAATTGTTCTTTGTTTACATTGTTATTATTTCAGAGCCTGATTTGCTTACTTTTTTACTCGAATCAAGATTAACACTATTTTTAATGCCGTTTTACAAATTATGACTTATGACTATATAAAACAATGATTTTATTACTAAAGGTTATGTACATTTATGTTTACTTTTCGACATAATCACGT
>OW679200.1:123497243-123655326 GCA_940337035.1 Agriotes lineatus | reverse complement strand
GAAAATGCCCACATAGAAACATAAAACTTAAGTTGCACTTCTATTGTGTTTTACGAGTACCAGTATTGCAAATAAAATATCTCTATGCCCTTGATAGAGCAATTGGATGCTGAATTCGCATTAATATAGCATTTAATAAGTGCTGTTGCGACTTCTGTGGAGTTTTATCACATTTTATTGTATTTTATCCGTATTCATTTCACCCATCAACCACAATATGTACAATTTACTACAGCTGGCTCTGCTAATAACACTCTGAGGTGTTCGTAGAGTGTGTATTTTTCAGATTATGCACTTGGAAATGGCCACATGGAACCATAAAACTTAAGTTGCACTTCTATTGTGTTTTACCATAACCAGTATTGCAAAAGAAATAATCTCTATGCCCTTGCTAGAGCAATTGGATGCTGAATTCGCATTAAGATAGCATTTAATAAATGCTGTTGCGACTTCAGTGGTGTTTTATCACACTTTATTGTATTTTATCCGTATTCATGGCACCCATCAACCACAATATGAACAATTTACTACAGCTGGCTCTGCTAATAACACTCTGAGGTGTTCGTAGAATGTGTATTTTTCAGATTATGCACTTGGACATGGCCACATTGAAACATAAAGCTTAAGTTGCACTTCTATTGTGTTTTACGAGTACCAGTATTGCAAAAGAAATTGTCTCTATGCCCTTGCTAGAGCAATTGGATGCTGAATTCGCATTAAGATAGCATTTAATAAATGCTGTTGCGACTTCAGTGGAGTTTTATCACACTTTATGGTATTTTATCCGTATACATGGCACCCATCAACCACAATATGAACAATTTACTACAGCTGGCTCTGCTAATAACACTCTGAGGTGTTCGTAAAGTGTATATTTTTCAGATTATGCACTTAAAAATGCCCACATAGAAACATAAAAGTTAAGTTGCACTTCTATTGTGCTTTACGAGTACCAGGATTGCAAATAAAATATTTCTATGCCCTTGATAGAGCAATTGGATTCTGAATTCTCATTGAGATAGCGTTTAATAGGTGCTGCTGCGAGTTCCGCGGACTTTTATCACATTTTATTGTAATTATCCGTTTTCGTGGCACCCATCAACCACGATATGAACAATTTACTACAGCTGGCTCTCCTGATAACACTCTAAGGTATTCGTGGAGTGTGTATATTTCAGATTATGTACTTGAAAATGGCCACATTGAAACATAAAGCTTAAGTTGCACTTCTATTGTGTTTTACGAGTACCAGTATTGCAAAAGAAATAATCTCTATGCCCTTGCTAGAGCAATTGGATGCTGAATTCGCATTAAGATAGCATTTAATAAGTGCTGTTGCGACTTCCGCAGACTTTTATCACATTTTATTGTATTTTATCCGTATTCATGGCACCCATCAACCACAATATGAACAATTTACTACAGCTGGCTCTCTTAATAACACTCTGAGGTGTTCGTAGAGTGTATATTTTTCAGATTATGCACTTGAATATGCCCACATAGAAACATAAAACTTAAGTTGCACTTCTATTGTGTTTTACGAGTACCAGTATTGCAAATAAAATATCTCTATGCCCTTGCTAGAGCAATTGGATTCTGACTTCACATTGAGATAGCGTTTAATAGGTGCTGCTGCGAGTTCCGCGGACTTTTATCACATTTTATTGTATTTATCCGTATTCGTGGCACCCATCAACCACGATATGAACAATTTACTACAGCTGGCTCTCCTAATAACACTCTGAGGTGTTCGTAGAGTGTGTATTTTTCAGATTATGCACTTGGAAATGGCCACATGGAACCATAATGCTTAAGTTTCACTTCTATTGTGTTTTAGGAGTACCAGTATTACAAAAGAAATATCTCTATTCCCTTGCTAAAGCAATTGGATGTCGAATTAGCATTAAGATTGTGTTTAATAGGTGCTGCTGCGACTTCCGGGGACTTTTATCACATTTTATTGTATTTTATCCGTATTCGTGGCACCCATCAACCACGATATGAACAATTTACTACAGCTGGCTCTCCTAATAACACTCTGAGGTGTTCGTAGAGTGTGTATTTTTCAGATTATGCCTTTGGAAATAGCCACATTGAAACATAAAACTCAAGTTGCACTTCAATTCTGTATTACTAGTACCAGTATTACAAAAGAAATATCTCTATTCCCTTGCTAAAGCAATTGGATGTCGAATTAGCATTAAGATTGTGTTTAATAGGTGCTGCTGCGACTTCCGGGGACTTTTATCACATTTTATTGTATTTTATCCGTATTCGTGGCACCCATCAACCACGATATGAACAATTTCCTACAGCTGGCTCTCCTAATAACACTCTGAGGTGTTCGTAGAGTGTGTATTTTTCAGATTATGCACTTGGAAATGGCCACATGGAACCATAAAGCTTAAACTGCACTTCTATTGTGTTTTACGAGTACCAGTATTGCAAAAGAAATATCTCTATGCCCTTGCTAGAGCAATTGGATGCCAAATTAGAATGAAGATAGCGTTTAATAAGTACTGTTGCGACTTCCGGGGACTTTTATCACATTTTATTGTATTTTATCCGTATTCGTGGCACCCATCAACCACGATATGAACAATTTACTACAGCTGGCTCTCCTAATAACACTCTAAGGTATTCGTAGAGTGTGTATATTTCAGATTATGCACTTGAAAATGGCCACATTGAAACATAAAGCTTAAGTTGTACTTCTATTGTGTTTTACGGGTTCCAGTATTGCAAAAGAAATCATCTCTATGCCCTCGCTAGAGCAATTGGATGCTGAATTCGCATTAAGATAGCATTTAATAAGTGCTGTTGCCGATTCCGGGGACTTTTATCACATTTTATTGTTTTTATCCATATTTGTGGCACCCATCAACCACGATATGAAAAATTTACTACAGCTGCCTCTCGTAATAACACTCTGAGGTGTTCGTAGAGTGTGTATTTTTCAGATTATGCACTTGAAAATGCCCACATAGAAACATAAAACTTAAGTTGCGCTTCTATTGTGTTTTACGAGTACCAGTATTGCAAATAAAAATCTCTATGCCCTTGCTAGAGCAATTGGATGTCGAATTAGCATTGAAATAGCGTTTAATGGGTGCTGCTCTGACTTCCGGGGACTTTTATCATATTTTATTGTATTTTATCCGTATTCGTGGCACCCACCAACCACGATATGAACAATTTACTACAGCTGGCTCTCCTAATAACACTCTGAAGTGTTCGTAGAGTGTATATTTTTCCGATTATGCACTTGAAAATGCCCACATAGAAACATAAAACTTAAGTTTCTATTGTGTTTTACGAGTACCAGTATTGCAAATAAAATATCTCTATGCCCTTGATAGAGCAATTGGATTCTGCATTCGCATTGAGATAGCGTTTAATAGGTGCTGCTGCGAGTTCCGCGGACTTTTATCATATTTTATTGTATTTATCCGTTTTCGGTGCACCCATCAACCACGATATGAACAATTTACTACAGCTGGCTCTTCTAATAACATTCTGAGGTGTTCGTAGAGTGTATATTTTTCCGATTATGCACTTGAAAATGCCCACATAGAAACATAAAACTTAAGTTGCACTTCTATTGTGTTTTACGAGTACCAGTATTGCAAATAAAATATCTCTATGCCCTTGATAGAGCAATTGGATGCTGAATTCGCATTAAGATAGCATTTAATAAGTGCTGTTGCGACTTCTGTGGAGTTTTATCACATTTTATTGTATTTTATCCGTATTCATTTCACCCATCAACTACAATATGAGCAATTTACTACAGCTGGCTCTGCTAATAACACTCTGAGGTGTTCGTAGAGTGTGTATTTTTCAGATTATGCACTTGGAAATGGCCACATGGAACCATAAAACTTAAGTTGCACTTCTATTGTGTTTTGCGAGTACCAGTATTGCAAAAGAAATAATCTCTATGCCCTTGCTAGAGCAATTGGATGCTGAATTCGCATCAAGATAGCATTTAATAAATGCTGTTGCGACATCAGTGGAGTTTTATCACACTTTATTGTATTTTATCCGTATTCATTTCACCCATCAACTACAATATGAGCAATTTACTACAGCTGGCTCTGCTAATAACACTCTGAGGTATTCGTAGAGTGTGTATTTTTCAGATTATGCACTTGGAAATCGCCACATTGAAACATAAAGCTTAAGTTGCACTTCTATTGTGTTTTACGAGTACCAGTATTGCTAAAGAAATTGTCTCTATGCCCTTGCTAGAGCAATTGGATGCTGAATTCGCATTAAGATAGCATTTAATAAGTGCTGCTGCGACTTCCGCAGACTTTTATCACATTTTATTGTATTTTATCCGTATTCGTGGCACCCATCAACCACGATATGAACAATTTACTACAGCTGGCTCTCCTAATAACACTCTGGGGTGTTCGTAGAGTGTATATTTTTCAGATTATGCACTTGAAAATTCCCACATAGAAATATAAAAATTAAGTTGCACTTCTATTCTGTTTTACGAGTACCAGAATTGCAAATAAAATATCTCTATGCCCTTGATTGAGCAATTGGATTCTGGATTCGCATTGAGATAGCGTTTAGTAGGTGCTGCTGCGAGTTCCGCGGACTTTTATCACATTTTATTGTATTTATCCGTTTTCGTGGCACCCATCAACCACGATATGAACAATTTACTACAGCTGGCTCTCCTAATAACACTCTAAGGTATTCGTAGAGTGTGTATATTTCAGATTATGCACTTGAAAATGGCCACATTGAGACATAAAGCTTAAGTTGCACTTCTATTGTGTTTTACGAGTACCAGTATTGCAAAAGAAATAATCTCTATGCCCTTGCTAGAGCAATTGGATGCTGAATTCGCATTAAGATAGCGTTTAATAAGTACTGTTGCGACTTCCGGGGACTTGTATCACATTTTCTTGTATTTTATCCGTATTCTTGGCACCCATCAACCACGATATGAACAATTTACTACAGCTGGCTCTCCTAATAACACTCTAAGGTATTCGTAGAGTGTGTATATTTCAGATTATGCACTTGAAAATGGCCACATTGAGACATAAAGCTTAAGTTGCACTTCTATTGTGTTTTACGAGTACCAGTATTGCAAAAGAAATATCTCTGTCCCTTGCTAGAGCAATTGGATGCCGAATTAGCATGAAAATAGCGTTTAATAAATGCTGTTGCGACTTCCGGGTACTTTTATCACATTTTATTGTATTTTACCCGTATTCGTGGCACCCATCAACCACGATATGAACAATTTACTACAGCTGACCCTCCTAATAACACTCTGAGGTGTTCGTAGAGTGTGTGTTTTTCAGATTATGCACTTGGAAATGGCCACATGGAACCATACAGCTTAAGTTGCACTTCTATTGTGTTTTAGGAGTACCAGTATTCCAAAAGAAATCATCTCTGTACCCTCGCTATAGCAATTGGATGCTGAATTCGCATTAAGATAGTATTTATTAAGTGCTGTTGCGACTTCCGGGGACTTTTATCACATTTTATTGTATTTTATCCGTATTCGTGGCACCCATCAACCACGATATGAACAAATTACTACAGTTGCTTTTCCTAATAACACTCTGAGGTGTTCGTAGAGTGTGTATTTTTCAGATTATGCACTTGGAAATGGCCACATGGAACCATAAAGCTTAAGTTGCACTTCTATTGTGTTTTACGAGTACCAGTATTGCAAAAGAAATAATCTCTATGCCCTTGCTAGAGCAATTGGATGCTGAATTCGCATTAAGATAGCATTTAATAAATGCTGTTGCGACATCAGTGGAGTTTTATCACACTTTATTGTATTTTATCCGTATTCATTTCACCCATCAACTACAATATGAACAATTTACTACAGCTGGCTCTCCTAATAACACTCTGAGGTATTCGTAGAGTGTGTATTTTTCAGATTATGCACTTGGAAACGGCCACATGGAACCATAAAGCTTAAGTTGCACTTCTATTGTGTTTTACGAGTACCAGTATTGCAAAGAAATAATCTCTATGCCCTTGCTAGAGCAATTGGATACTGAATTCGCATTAAGATGGCATTTAATAAGTGCTGCTGCGACTTCCGCAGACTTTCATCACATTTTATTGTATTTTATCCGTATTCGTGGTACCCATCAACCACGATATGAACAATTTACTACAGCTGGCTCTCCTAATAACACTCTGGGGTGTTCGTAGAGTGTATATTTTTCAGATTATGCACTTGAAAATTCCCACATAGAAATATAAAACTTAAGTTGCACTTCTATTCTGTTTTACGAGTACCAGAATTGCAAGTAAAATATCTCTATGCCCTTGATAGAGCAATTGGATTCTGGATTCGCATTGAGATAGCGTTTAGTAGGTGCTGCTGCGACTTCCGCGGACTTTTATCACATTTTATTGTATTTATCCGTTTTCGTGGCACCCATCAACCACGATATGAACAATTTACTACAGCTGGCTCTCCTAATAACACTCTAAGGTATTCGTGGAGTGTGTATATTTCAGATTATGGCCTTGAAAATGGCCACATTGAAACATAAAGCTTAAGTTGCACTTCTATTGTGTTTTACGAGTACCAGTATTGCAAAAGAAATAATCTCTATGCCCTTGCTAGAGCAATTGGATGCTGAATTCGCATTAAGATAGCGTTTAATAAGCACTGTTGCGACTTCCGGGGACTTTTATCAAATTTTATTGTAATTTATTCGTATTCTTGGCACCCATCAACCACGATATGAACAATTTACTACAGCTGGCTCTCCTAATAACACTCTAAGGTATTCGTAGAGTGTGTATATTTCAGATTATGCACTTGAAAATGGCCACATTGAAACATAAAGCTTAAGTTGCACTTCTATTGTGTTTTACGAGTACCAGTATTGCAAAAGAAATATCTCTGTCCCTTGCTAGAGCAATTGGATGCCGAATTAGCATGAAAATAGCGTTTAATAAATGCTGTTGCGACTTCCGGGTACTTTTATCACATTTTATTGTATTTTACCCGTATTCGTGGCACCCATCAACCACGATATGAACAATTTACTACAGCTGGCCCTCCTAATAACACTCTGAGGTGTTCGTAGAGTGTGTATTTTTCCGATTATGGACGTGAAAAGGGCCACATGAAACCATAAAGCTTAAGTTGCACTTCTATTGTGTTTTACGAGTACCAGTATTGCAAAAGTAATATATCTATGCCCTTGCTAGAGCAATTGGATGCCGAATTAGCATGAAGATAGCGTTTAATAAGTGCTGCTGCGACTTCTGCAGACTTTTATCACATTTTATTGTATTTTATCCGTATTCGTGGCACCCATCAACCACGATATGAACAATTTACTACAGCTGGCTCTAATAATAACACTCTGGGGTGTTCGTAGAGTGTATATTTTTCAGATTATGCACTTGAAAATGCCCACATAGAAATATAAAACTTAAGTTGCACTTCTATTGTGTTTTACGACTACCAGTATTGCTAAAGAAATTGTCTCTATGCCCTTGCTAGAGCAATTGTATGCTGAATTCGCATTAAGATAGCATTTAATAAGTGCTGCTGCGACTTCCGCAGACTTTTATCATATTTTATTGTATTTTATCCGTATTCGTGGCACCCATCAACCACGATATGAACAATTTACTACAGCTGGCTCTCCTAATAACACTCTGGGGTGTTCGTAGAGTGTATATTTTTCAGATTATGCACTTGAAAATTCCCACATAGAAATATAAAACTTAAGTTGCACTTCTATTCTGTTTTACGAGTACCAGAATTGCAAATAAAATATCTCTATACCCTTGATAGAGCAATGGGATTCTGGATTCGCATTGAGATAGCGTTTAGTAGGTGTTGCTGCGAGTTCCGCGGACTTTTATCACATTTTATTGTATTTATCCGTTTTCGTGGCACCCATCAACCACGATATGAACAATTTACTACAGCTGGCTCTCCTAATAACACTCTAAGGTATTCGTGGAGTGTGTATATTTCAGATTATGGCCTTGAAAATGGCCACATTGAAACATAAAGCTTAAGTTGCACTTCTATTGTGTTTTACGAGTACCAGTATTGCAAAAGAAATAAACTCTATGCCCTTGCTAGAGCAATTGGATGCTGAATTCGCATTAAGATAGCGTTTAATAAGTACTGTTGCGACTTCCGGGGACTTTTATCACATTTTATTGTATTTTATCCGTATTCTTGGCACCCATCAACCACGATATGAACAATTTACTACAGCTGGCTCTCCTAATAACACTCTAAGGTATTCGTAGAGTGCGTATATTTCAGATTATGCACTTGAAAATGGCCACATTGAAACATAAAGCTTAAGTTGCACTTCTATTGTGTTTTACGAGTACCAGTATTGCAAAAGAAATATCTCTGTCCCTTGCTAGAGCAATTGGATGCCGAATTAGCATGAAAATAGCGTTTAATAAATGCTGTTGCGACTTCCGGGTACTTTTATCACATTTTATTGTAATTTACCCGTATTCGTGGCACCCATCAACCACGATATGAACAATTTACTACAGCTGGCCCTCCTAATAACACTCTGAGGTGTTCGTAGAGTGTGTATTTTTCCGATTATGCACGTGAAAAGGGCCACATGAAACCATAAAGCTTAAGTTGAACTTCTATTGTGTTTTACGAGTACCAGTATTGCAAAAGAAATATATCTATGCCCTTGCTAGAGCAATTGGATGCCGAATTAGCATGAAGATAGCGTTTAATAAGTGCTGCTGCGACTTCCGCAGACTTTTATCACATTTTATTGTATTTTATCCGTATTCTTGGCACCCATCAACCACGATATGAACAATTTACTACAGCTGGCTCTCCTAATAACACTCTGGGGTGTTCGTAGAGTGTATATTTTTCAGATTATGCACTTGAAAATGCCCCCATAGAAATATAAAACTTAAGTTGCACTTCTATTCTGTTTTACGAGTACCAGAATTGCAAATAAAATATCTCTATGCCCTTGATAGAGCAATTGGATTCTGAATTCGCATTGAGATAGCGTTTAGTAGGTGTTGCTGCGAGTTCCGCGGACTTTTGTCACATTTTATTGTATTTATCCGTTTTCGTGGCACCCATCAACCACGATATGAACAATTTACTACAGCTGGCTCTCCTAATAACACTCTAAGGTATTCGTGGAGTGTGTATATTTCAGATTATGGCCTTGAAAATGGCCACATTGAAACATAAAGCATAAGTTGCACTTCTATTGTGTTTTACGAGTACCAGTATTGCAAAAGAAATAATCTCTATGCCCTTGCTAGAGCAATTGGATGCTGAATTCGCATTAAGATAGCATTTAATAAATGCTGTTGCGACTTCAGTGGAGTTTTATCACACTTTATTGTATTTTATCCGTATTCATGGCACCCATCAACCACAATATGAACAATTTACTACAGCTGGCTCTGCTAATAACACTCTGAGGTGTTCGTAGAGTGTGTATTTTTCAGATTATGCACTTGGAAATTACCACATTGAAACATAAAGCTTAAGTTGCACTTCTATTGTGTTTTACGAGTACCAGTATTGCAAAAGAAATTGTCTCTATGCCCTTGCTAGAGCAATTGGATGCTGAATTCGCATTAAGATAGCATTTAATAAGTGCTGCTGCGACTTCCGGGGACTTTTATCACATTTTATTGTATTTTATCCGTATTCCTGGCACCCATCAACCACGATATGAACAATTTACTACAGCTGTCTCTCCTAATAACACTCTGAGGTGTTCGTAGAGTGTATATTTTTCATATTATGCACTTGAAAATGCCCACATAGAAACATAAAACTTAAGTTGCACTTCTATTGTGTTTTACGAGTACCAGGATTGCAAATAAAATATCTCTATGCCCTTGATAGAGCAATTGGAATCTGAATTCTCATTGAGATAGCGTTTAATAGGTGATTTTGCGAGTTCCGCGGACTTTTATTACATTTTATTGTATTTATCCGTTTTCGAGGCACCCATCAACCACGATATGAACAATTTACTACAGCTGGCTCTCCTAATAACACTCTAAGGTATTCGTGGAGTGTGTATATTTCAGATTATGTACTTGAAAATGGCCACATTGAAACATAAAGCTTAAGTTGCACTTCTATTGTGTTTTACGAGTACCAGTATTGCAAAATAATTAATCTCTATGCCCTTGCTAGAGCAATTGGATGCTGAATTCGCATTAAGATAGCATTTAATAAGTGCTGTTGCGACTTCCGCAGACTTTTATCACATTTTATTGTATTTTATCCGTATTCATGGCACCCATCAACCACAATATGAAAAATTTACTACAGCTGGCTCTCTTAGTAACATTCTGAGGTGTTCGTAGAGTGTATATTTTTCAGATTATGCACTTGAATATGCCCACATAGAAACATAAAACTTAAGTTGCACTTCTATTGTGTTTTACGAGTACCAGTATTGCAAATAAAATATCTCTATGTCCTTGCTAGAGCAATTGGATTCTGACTTCACATTGAGATAGCGTTTAATAGGTGCTGCTGCGAGTTCCGCGGACTTTTATCACATTTTATTGTATTTATTCGTATCCTTGGCACCCATCAACCACGATATGAACAATTTACTACAGCTGGCTCTCCTAATAACACTCTGAGGTGTTCGTAGAGTGTGTATTTTTCATATTATGCCTTTGGAAATAACCACATTGAAACATAAAACTCAAGTTGCACTTCAATTCTGTATTACTAGTACCAGTATTACAAAAGAAATATCTCTATGCCCTTGCTGAAGCAATTGGATGTCAAATTAGCATTAAGATTGTGTTTAATAGGTGCTGCTGCGAGTTCCGCGGACTTTTATCACATTTTATTGTATTTATTCGTATCCTTGGCACCCATCAACCACGATATGAACAATTTACTACAGCTGGCTCTCCTAATAACACTCTGAGGTGTTCGTAGAGTGTGAATTTTTCAAATTATGCACTTGGAAATGGCCACATGGAACCATAAAGCTTAAGCTGCACTTCTATTGTGTTTTACGAGTACCAGTATTGCAAAAGAAATATCTCTATGCCCTTGCTAGAGCAATTTGATGCCGAATTAGCATTAAGATAGCGTTTAATAAGTACTGTTGCGACTTCCGGGGACTTTTATCACTTTTTATTGTATTCTATCCGTATTCGTGGCACCCTTCAACCACGATATGAACAATTTACTACAGCTGGCTCTCCTAATAACACTCTAAGGTATTCGTAGAGTGTGTATATTTCAGATTATGCACTTGAAAATGGCCACATTGAAACATAAAGCTTAAGTTGCACTTTTATTGTGTTTTACGAGTTCCAGTATTGCAAATAAAATATCTCTATGCCCTTGATAGAGCAATTGGATTCTGAATTCGCATTGAGATAGCGTGTAATAGGTGCTGCTGCGAGTTCCGCGGACTTTTATCATATTTTATTGTATTTATCCGTTTTCGTGACATCCTTCAACCACGATATGAACAATTTACTACAGCTGGCTCTCCTAATAACACCCTGAGGTGTTCGTAGAATGTGTATTTTTCAGATAATGCACGTGAAAATGACCACATGAAACCATAAAGCTGAAGTTGCACTTTTATTGTGTTTTACGAGTTCCAGTATTGCAAAAGAAATCATCTCTATGCCCTCGCTAGAGCAATTGGATGCTGAATTCGCATTAAGATAGCATTTAATAAGTGCTGTTGCGACTTCCGGGGACTTTTATCACATTTTATTGTTTTTATCCGTATTTGTGGCACCCATCAACCACGATATGAACAATTTACTACAGCTGCCTCTCCTAATAACACTCTGAGGTGTTCGTAGAGTGTGTATTTTTCAGATTATGCACTTGGAAATGGCCACATGGAACCATAATGCTTAAGCTGCACTTCTATTGTGTTTTACGAGTACCAGTATTGCAAAAGAAATATCTCTATGCCCTTGCTAGAGCAATTGGATGCCGAATTAGCATGAAGATAGCGTTTAATAAGTGCTGTTGCGACTTCCGGGGACCTTTATCACATTTTATTGTATTTTATCCGTATTCGTGGCACCCATCAACCACGATATAAACAATTTACTACAGCTGGCTCTCCTAGTAACACTCTAAGGTATTCGTAGAGTGTGTATATTTCATATTATGCAATTGAAAATGGCCACATGGAACCATACAGCTTAAGTTGCACTCCTATTGTGTTTTACGAGTACCAGTATTGCAAAAGAAATAATCTCTATGCCCTTGCTAGAGCAATTGGATTCTGACTTCGCATTGAGATAGCGTTTAATAGGTGCTGCTGCGAGTTCCGCGGACTTTTAACACATTTTATTGTATTTATCCGTATTCGCGGCACCCATCAACCACGATATGAACAATTTACTACAGCTGTCTCTCGTAATAACACTCTGAGGTGTTCGTAGAGTGTATATTTTTCATATTATGCACTTGAAAATGCCCACATAGAAACATAAAACTTAAGTTGCACTTCTATTGTGTTTTACGAGTACCAGGATTGCAAATAAAATATCTCTATGCCCTTGATAGAGCAATTGGAATCTGAATTCTCATTGAGATAGCGTTTAATAGGTGATTTTGCGAGTTCCGCGGACTTTTATTACATTTTATTGTATTTATCCGTTTTCGCGGCACCCATCAACCACGATATGAACAATTTACTACAGCTGGCTCTCCTAATAACACTCTAAGGTATTCGTGGAGTGTGTATATTTCAGATTATGTACTTGAAAATGGCCACATTGAAACATAAAGCTTAAGTTGCACTTCTATTGTGTTTTACGAGTACCAGTATTGCAAAATAATTAATCTCTATGCCCTTGCTAGAGCAATTGGATGCTGAATTCGCATTAAGATAGCATTTAATAAGTGCTGTTGCGACTTCCGCAGACTTTTATCACATTTTATTGTATTTTATCCGTATTCATGGCACCCATCAACCACAATATGAAAAATTTACTACAGCTGGCTCTCTTAGTAACATTCTGAGGTGTTCGTAGAGTGTATATTTTTCAGATTATGCACTTGAATATGCCCACATAGAAACATAAAACTTAAGTTGCACTTCTATTGTGTTTTACGAGTACCAGTATTGCAAATAAAATATCTCTATGTCCTTGCTAGAGCAATTGGATTCTGACTTCACATTGAGATAGCGTTTAATAGGTGCTGCTGCGAGTTCCGCGGACTTTTATCACATTTTATTGTATTTATTCGTATCCTTGGCACCCATCAACCACGATATGAACAATTTACTACAGCTGGCTCTCCTAATAACACTCTGAGGTGTTCGTAGAGTGTATTTTTCATATTATGCCTTTGGAAATAACCACATTGAAACATAAAACTCAAGTTGCACTTCAATTCTGTATTACTAGTACCAGTATTACAAAAGAAATACCTCTATGCCCTTGCTGAAGCGATTGGATGTCAAATTAGCATTAAGATTGTGTTTAATAGGTGCTGCTGCGACTTCCGGAGACTTTTATCAGATTTTATTGTATTTTATCCGCATTCGTGGCACCCATCAACCACGATATGAACAATTTACTACAGCTGGCTCTCCTAATAACACTCTGAGGTGTTCGTAGAGTGTGAATTTTTCAAATTATGCACTTGGAAATGGCCACATGGAACCATAAAGCTTAAGCTGCACTTCTATTGTGTTTTACGAGTACCAGTATTGCAAAAGAAATATCTCTATGCCCTTGCTAGAGCAATTGGATGCCGAATTAGCATTAAGATAGCGTTTAATAAGTACTGTTGCGACTTCCGGGGACTTTTATCACTTTTTATTGTATTCTATCCGTATTCGTGGCACCCTTCAACCACGATATGAACAATTTACTACAGCTGGCTCTCCTAATAACACTCTAAGGTATTCGTAGAGTGTGTATATTTCAGATTATGTACTTGAAAATGGCCACATTGAAACATAAAGCTTAAGTTGCACTTTTATTGTGTTTTACGAGTTCCAGTATTGCAAATAAAATACCTCTATGCCCTTGATAGAGCAATTGGATTCTGAATTCGCATTGAGATAGCGTTTAATAGGTGCTGCTGCGAGTTCCGCGGACTTTTATCATATTTTATTGTATTTATCCGTTTTCGTGACATCCTTCAACCACGATATGAACAATTTACTACAGCTGGCTCTCCTAATAACACCCTGAGGTGTTCGTAGAATGTGTATTTTTCAGATAATGCACGTGAAAATGACCACATGAAACCATAAAGCTTAAGTTGCACTTTTATTGTGTTTTACGAGTTCCAGTATTGCAAAAGAAATCATCTCTATGCCCTCGCTAGAGCAATTGGATGCTGAATTCGCATTAAGATAGCATTTAATAAGTGCTGTTGCGACTTCCGGGGACTTTTATCACATTTTATTGTTTTTATCCGTATTTGTGGCACCCATCAACCACGATATGAACAATTTACTACAGCTGCCTCTCCTAATAACACTCTGAGGTGTACGTAGAGTGTGTATTTTTCAGATTATGCACTTGGAAATGGCCACATGGAACCATAATGCTTAAGCTGCACTTCTATTGTGTTTTACGAGTACCAGTATTGCAAAAGAAATATCTCTATGCCCTTGCTAGAGCAATTGGATGCCGAATTAGCATGAACATAGCGTTTAATAAGTGCTGTTGCGACTTCCGGGGACCTTTATCACATTTTATTGTATTTTATCCGTATTCGTGGCACCCATCAACCACGATATAAACAATTTACTACAGCTGGCTCTCCTAGTAACACTTTAAGGTATTCGTAGAGTGTGTATATTTCATATTATGCAATTGAAAATGGCCACATGGAACCATACAGCTTAAGTTGCACTCCTATTGTGTTTTACCAGTACCAGTATTGCAAAAGAAATAATCTCTATGCCCTTGCTAGAGCAATTGGATTCTGACTTCGCATTGAGATAGCGTTTAATAGGTGCTGCTGCGAGTTCCGCGGACTTTTAACACATTTTATTGTATTTATCCGTATTCGCGGCACCCATCAACCACGATATGATCAATTTACTACAGCTGGCTCTCCTAATAACACTCTGAGGTATTCGTAGAGTGTGTATATTTCAGATTATGCACTTGAAAATGGCCACATTGAAACATAAAGCTTAAGTTGCACTTCTATTGTGTTTTACGAGTACCAGTATTGCAAAAGAAATAATCTCTATGCCCTTGCTAGAGCAATTGGATGCTGAATTCGCATTAAGATAGCATTTAATAAGTGCTGTTGCGACTTCCGCAGACTTTTATCACATTTTATTGTATTTTATCCGTATTCATGCCACCCATCAAACACAATATGAATAATTTACTAATGCTGGCTCTCTTAATAACACTCTGAGGTGTTCGTAGAGTGTATATTTTTCAGATTATGCACTTGAATATGCCCACATAGAAACATAAAACTTAAGTTGCACTTCTATTGTGTTTTACAAGTACCAGTATTGCAAATAAAATATCTCTATGCCCTTGCTAGAGCAATTGGATTCTGACTTCGCATTGAGATAGCGTTTAATAGGTGCTGCTGCGAGTTCCGCGGACTTTTATCACATTTTATTGTTTTTATCCGTATTCGTGGCACCCATCAACCACGATATAAACTATTTACTACAGCTGGTTCTCCTAATAACACTCTGAGGTGTTCGTAGAGTATGTATTTTTCAGATTATGACTTTGGAAATGGCCACATTGAAACATAAAACTCAAGTTGCACTTCAATTCTGTGTTGCTAGTAAGAGTATTACAAAAGAAACATCTCTATGCCCTTGCTAAAGCAATTGGATATCGAATTAGCATTAAGATTGTGTTTAATAGGTGCTGCTGCGACTTCCGGGAACTTTTATCATATTTTATTGAATTTTATCCGTATTCGTGGCACCCATCAACCACGATATGAACAATTTACTACAGCTGGCTCTCCTAATAACACTCTGAGGTGTTCGTAGAGTGTATATTTTTCAGATTATGCACTTGAAAATGCCCACATAGAAACATAAAGCTTAAGTTGCACTTCTATTGTGTTTTACGAGTACCAGTATTGCAAATAAAATATCTCTATGCCCTTGCTAGAGCAATTGGATGTCGAATTAGCATTGAGATAGCGTTTAATAGGTGCTGCTCTGACTTTCGGGAACTTTTATCACATTTATTGTATTTTATCCGTATTCGTGTCACCCATCAACCACGATATGAACAATTTACTACAGCTGGCTCTCCTAATAACACTCTGAGGTGTTCGTAGAGTGTATATTTTTCAGATTATGCACTTGAAAATGCCCACATAGAAACATAAAACTTAAGTTGCACTTCTATTGTGTTTTACAAGTACCAGTATTGCAAAAGAAATAATCTCTATGCCCTTGCTAGAGCAATTGGATGCTGAATTCGCATTAATATAGCATTTAATAAGTGCTGTTGCGACTTCCGCAGACTTTTATCACATTTTATTGTATTTTATCCGTATTCGTGGCACCCATCAACCACACTATGAACAATTTACTACAGCTGGCTCCCTTAATAACACTGTGAGGTGTTCGTGGAGTGTATATTTTTCAGATTATGCACTTGAATATGCCCACATAGAAACATAAAACTTAAGTTGCACTTCTATTGTGTTTTACGAGTACCAGTATTGCAAAAGAAATATCTCTATGCCCTTGCTAGAGCAATTGGATTCTGACTTCGCATTGAGATAGCGTTTAATAGGTGCTGCTGCGAGTTCCGCGGACTTTTATCACATTTTATTGTATTTTATCCGTATTCGTGGCACCCATCAACCACGATATGGACAATTTACTACAGCTGCCTCTCCTAATAACACTCTAAGGTATTCGTAGAGTGTGTATATTTCAGATTATGCACTTGAAAATGGCCACATTGAAACATAAAGCTTTAGTTGCACTTCTATTGTGTTTTACGAGTACCAGTATTGCAAAATAAATAATCTCTATGCCCTTGCTAGCGCAATTGGTTGTTGAATTCGCATTAAGATAGCATTTAATAAGTGCTGTTGCGACTTCCGCAGACTTTTATCACATTTTATTGTATTTTAACCGTATTCATGGCACCCATCAACCACAATATGAACAATTTACTACAGCTGGCTCTTTTAATAACACTCTGAGGTGTTCGTAGAGTGTTCATTTTTCAGATTATGCACTTGAATATGCCCACATAGAAACATAAAACTTAAGTTGCACTTGTATTGTGTTTTACGGGTACCAGTATTGCAAATAAAATATCTCTATGCCCCTGCTAGAGCAATTGGATTCTGACTTCGCATTGAGATAGCGTTTAATAGGTGCTGCTGCGAGTTCCGCTGACTTTTATCACATTTTATTTTATTTATCCGTATTCGTGGCACCCATCAACCACGATATGAACAATTTACTACAGCTGGCTCTCCTAATAACACTCTGAGGTGTTCGTAGAGTATGTATTTTTCAGATTATGGCCTTGAAAATGGCCACATTGAAACATAAAGCTTAAGTTGCACTTCTATTGTGTTTTACGAGTACCAGTATTGCAAAAGAAATAATCTCTATGCCCTTGCTAGAGCAATTGGATGCTGAATTCGCATTAAGATAGCGTTTAATAAGTACTGTTGCGACTTCCGGGGACTTTTATCACATTTTATTGTATTTTATCCGTATTTGTGGCACCCATCAACCACGATATGAACAATTTACTACAGCTGGCTCTCCTAATAACACTTTGAGGTGTTCGTAGAGTATATATTTTTCATATTATGCACTTGAAAATGCCCACATAGAAACATAAAGCTTAAGTTGCACTTCTATTGTGTTTTACGAGTACCAGTATTGCAAGTAAAATATCTCTATGCCCTTGCTAGAGCAATTGGATGTCGAATTAGCATTGAGAAACCTTTAATAGGTGCTGCTCTGACATCCGGGGACTTTTATCACATTTTATTGTATTTTATCCGTATTCGTGGCACCCATCAACCACGATATGAACAATTTACTACAGCTGGCTCCCCTAATAACACTCTGAGGTGTTCGTAGAGTGTATATTATTCAGATTATGCACTTGAAAATACCCACATAGAAACATAAAACTTAAGTTGCGCTTCTATTATGTTTTACGAGTACCAGTATTGCAAACAAAATATCTCTATGCCCTTGATAGAGCAATTGGATTCTGAATTCGCATTGAGATAGCGTTTAATAGGTGCTGCTGCGAGTTCCGAAGACTTTTATCACATTTTATTGTATTTATCCGTTTTCGTGGCACCCATCAACCACGATATGAACAATTTACTACAGCTGGCTCTCCCAATAACACCCTGAGGTGTTCGTAGAATGTGTATTTTTCAGATTATGCACGTGAAAATGGCCACATTGAAACATAAAGCTTAAGTTGCACTTCTATTGTGTTTTACGAGTACCAGTATTGCAAAAGAAATATATCTATGCCCTTGCTAGAGCAATTGGATGCCGAATTAGCATGAAGATAGCGTTTAATAAGTGCTGTTGCGAATTCCGCGGGCTTTTATCGCATTTTATTGTACTTTATTCGTCTTCGTGACACCTATCAACCACAATATGAACAAATTACTGCAGATGGCTCTCCTAATAACAATCTGAGGTATTCGTAGGGTGTGTATATTTCAGATTATGCACTTGAAAATCGCCACATTGGAACATAATGCTTAAGTTGCACTTCTATTGTGTTTTACGAGTTCCAGTATTGCAAAAGAAATCACCTCTATGCCCTCGCTAGAGCAATTGGATGCTGAATTCGCCTTAAGATAGCATTTAATAAGTGCTGTTGCGACTTCCGGAGACTTTTATCACATTTTAATGTACTTTATCCGTATTCGTGGCACCCATCAACCACGATATGAACAATTTACTACAGCTGCTTTTCCTAATAACACTCTGAGGTTTCGTAGAGTGTGTATTTTTCAGATTATGCACTTGGAACTGGCCACATGGAACCATACAGCTTAAGTTGCACTTCTATTGTGTGTTAGGAGTACCAGTATTGCGTAAGAAATAATCTCTATGCCCTTGCTAGAGCAATTGGATGCTGAATTCGCATTAAGATAGCATTTAATAAATGCTGTTGCGACTTCAGTGGAGTTTTATCACACTTTATTGTATTTTATCCGTATTCGTGGAACCCATCAACCACAATATGAACAATTTACTACAGCTGGCTCTGCTAATAACACTCTGAGTTGTTCGTAGAGTGTGTATTTTTCAGATTATGCACTTGAAAATGCCCACATAGAAACATAAAACTTAAGTTGCACTTCTATTGTGTTTTTCGAGTACCAGTATTGCAAAAGAAATAATCTCTATGCCCTTGCTAGAGCAACAGGATGCTGAATTCGCATTAAGATAGCATTTAATAAGTGCTGTTGCGACTTCCGCAGACTTTTATCACATTTTATTGTATTTTATCCGTATTCATGGCACCTATCAACCACAATATGTACAATTTACTACAGCTGGCTCTCTTAATAACACCCTGAGGTGTTCGTAGAGTGTACATTTTTCAGATTATGCACTTGAATATGCCCACATAGAAACATAAAACTTAAGTTGCACTTATATTGTGTTTTACGAGTACCAGGATTGCAAATAAAATACCTCTATGCCCTTGATAGAGCAATCGGATTCTGAATTCTCATTGAGATAGCATTTAATAGGTGCTGCTGCGAGTTCCGCGGACTTTTATCACATTTTATTGTATTTATCCGTTTTCGTGGCACCCATCAACCACGATATGAACAGTTTACTACAGGTGGCTCTCCTAATAACACTCTAAGGTATTCGTGGAGTGTGTATATTTCAGATTATGCACTTGAAAATGGCCACATTGAAACATAAAGCTTAAGTTGCACTTTTATTGTGTTTTACGAGTACCAGTATTGCAAAAGAAATAATCTCTATGCCCTTGCTAGAGCAATTGGATGCTGAATTCGCATTAAGATAGCATTTAATAAGTGCTGTTGCGACTTCCGCAGACTTTTATCACATTTTATTGTATTTTATCCGTATTCATGGCACCCATCAACCACAATATGAACAATTTACTACAGCTGGCTCTCTTAATAACACTCTGAGGTGTTCGTAGAGTGTATATTTTTCAGATTATGCACTTGAATATGCCCACATAGAAACATAAAACTTAAGTTGCACTTATATTGTGTTTTACGAGTACCAGGATTGCAAATAAAATACCTCTATGCCCTTGATAGAGCAATTGGATTCTGAATTCTCATTGGGATAGCGTTTAATAGGTGCTGCTGCGAGTTCCGCGGACTTTTATCACATTTTATTGTATTTATCCGTATTCGTGGCACCCATCAACCACGATATGAACAATTTACTACAGTTGGCTCTCCTAATAACACTCTAAGGTATTCGTGGAGTGTGTATATTTCAGATTATGCACTTGAAAATGGCCACATTGAAACATAAAACTCAAGTTGCACTTCAATTCTGTATTACTAGTACCAGTATTACAAAAGAAATATCTCTATGCCCTTGCTAAAGCAATTGGATGTCGAATTAGCATTAAGATTGTGTTTAATAGGTGCTGCTGCGACTTCCGGGGACTTTTATCACATTTTATTGAATTTTATCCGTATTCGTGGCACCCATCAACCACGATATGAACAATTTACTACAGCTGGCTCTCCTAATAACACCCTGAGGTGTTCGTAGAGTATATATTTTTCAGATTATGCACTTGAAAATGGCCACATTGAAACATAAAGCTCAAGTTGCACTTCTATTGTGTTTTACGAGTACCAGTATTGCAAAAGAAATAATCTCTATGCCCTTACTAGAGCAATTGGATGCTGAATTCGCATTAAGATAGCATTTAATAAGTGCTGTTGCGACTACCGCAGACTTTTATCACATTTTGTTGTATTTTATCCGTATTCATGGTACCCATCAACCACAATATGAACAATTTACTACAGTTGGCTCTCTTAATAACACACTGAGGTGTTCGTAGAGTGTATATTTTTCAGATTATGCACTTGAATATGTCCACATAGAAACATAAAACTTAAGTTGCACTTATATTGTGTTTTACGAGTACCAGGATTGCAAATAAAATATCTCTATGCCCTTGATAGAGCAATTGGATTCTGAATTCTCATTGAGATAGCGTTTAATAGGTGCTGCTGCGAGTTCCGCGGACTTTTATCACATTTTATTGTACTTATCCGTTTTCGTGGCACCCATCAACCACGATATGAACAATTTACTACAGCTGGCTCTCCTAATAACACTCTGAGGTGTTCGTAGAGTATGTATTTTTCAGATTATGCCTTTGGAAATGGCCACATTGAAACATAAAACTCAAGTTGCACTTCAATTCTGTATTACTAGTACCAGTATTACAAAAGAAATAACTCTATGCCCTTGCTAAAGCAACTGGATGTTGAATTAGCATTAAGATTGTGTTTAATAGGTGCTGCTGCGACTTCCGGGGACTTTTATCACATTTTATTGAATTTTATCCGTATTCGTGGCACCCATCAACCACGATATGAACAATTTACTACAGCTGGCTCTCCTAATAACACTCTGAGGTGTTCGTAGAGTATATATTTTTAAGATTATGCACTTGAAAATGCCCACATAGAAACATAAAGCTTAAGTTGCACTTCTATTGTGTTTTACGAGTACCAGTATTGCAAATAAAATATTTCTATGCCCTTGCTAGAGCAATTAGATGTCGAATTAGCATTGAGATAGCGTTTAATAGGTGCTGCTCTGACTTCCGGGGACTTTTATCACATTTTATTGTATTTTATCCGTATTCGTGGCACCCATCAACCACGATATGAACAATTTACTACAGCTGGCTCCCCTAATAACACTCTGAGGTGTTCGTAGAATGTATATTTTTCAGATTATGCACTTGAAAATGCCCACATAGAAACATAAAACTTAAGTTGCACTTCTATTGTGTTTTACGAGTACCAGTATTGCAAATAAAATATCTCTATGCCCTTGCTAGAGCAATTAGATGTCGAATTAGCATTGAGATAGCGTTTAATAGGTGCTGCTCTGACTTCCGGGGACTTTTATCACATTTTATTGTATTTATCCGTTTTCGTGGCACCCATCAACCACGATATGAACAATTTACTACAGCTGGCTCTCCCAATAACACCCTGAGGTGTTCGTAGAATGTGTATTTTTCAGATTATGCACGTGAAAATGGCCACATTGAAACATAAAGCTTAAGTTGCACTTCTATTGTGTTTTACGAGTACCAGTATTGCAAAAGAAATATATCTATGCCCTTGCTAGAGCAATTGGATGCCGAATTAGCATGAAGATAGCGTTTAATAAGTGCTGTTGCGAATTCCGCGGGCTTTTATCGCATTTTATTGTATTTTATTCGTCTTCGTGACACCTATCAACCACAATATGAACAAATTACTGCAGATGGCTCTCCTAATAACAATCTGAGGTATTCGTAGGGTGTGTATATTTCAGATTATGCACTTGAAAATCGCCACATTGGAACATAAAGCTTAAGTTGCACTTCTATTGTGTTTTACGAGTTCCAGTATTGCAAAAGAAATCACCTCTATGCCCTCGCTAGAGCAATTGGATGCTGAATTCGCCTTAAGATAGCATTTAATAAGTGCTGTTGCGACTTCCGGAGACTTTTATCACATTTTAATGTACTTTATCCGTATTCGTGGCACCCATCAACCACGATATGAACAATTTACTACAGCTGCTTTTCCTAATAACACTCTGAGGTTTCGTAGAGTGTGTATTTTTCAGATTATGCACTTGGAACTGGCCACATGGAACCATACAGCTTAAGTTGCACTTCTATTGTGTGTTAGGAGTACCAGTATTGCGAAAGAAATAATCTCTATGCCCTTGCTAGAGCAATTGGATGCTGAATTCGCATTAAGATAGCATTTAATAAATGCTGTTGCGACTTCAGTGGAGTTTTATCACACTTTATTGTATTTTATCCGTATTCGTGGAACCCATCAACCACAATATGAACAATTTACTACAGCTGTCTCTGCTAATAACACTCTGAGGTGTTCGTAGAGTGTGTATTTTTCAGATTATGCACTTGAAAATGCCCACATAGAAACATAAAACTTAAGTTGCACTTCTATTGTGTTTTTCGAGTACCAGTATTGCAAAAGAAATAATCTCTATGCCCTTGCTAGAGCAACAGGATGCTGAATTCGCATTAAGATAGCATTTAATAAGTGCTGTTGCGACTTCCGCAGACTTTTATCACATTTTATTGTATTTTATCCGTATTCATGGCACCTATCAACCACAATATGTACAATTTACTACAGCTGGCTCTCTTAATAACACCCTGAGGTGTTCGTAGAGTGTACATTTTTCAGATTATGCACTTGAATATGCCCACATAGAAACATAAAACTTAAGTTGCACTTATATTGTGTTTTACGAGTACCAGGATTGCAAATAAAATACCTCTATGCCCTTGATAGAGCAATCGGATTCTGAATTCTCATTGAGATAGCATTTAATAGGTGCTGCTGCGAGTTCCGCGGACTTTTATCACATTTTATTGTATTTATCCGTTTTCGTGGCACCCATCAACCACGATATGAACAGTTTACTACAGGTGGCTCTCCTAATAACACTCTAAGGTATTCGTGGAGTGTGTATATTTCAGATTATGCACTTGAAAATGGCCACATTGAAACATAAAGCTTAAGTTGCACTTCTATTGTGTTTTACGAGTACCAGTATTGCAAAAGAAATAATCTCTATGCCCTTGCTAGAGCAATTGGATGCTGAATTCGCATTAAGATAGCATTTAATAAGTGCTGTTGCGACTTCCGCAGACTTTTATCACATTTTATTGTATTTTATCCGTATTCATGGCACCCATCAACCACAATATGAACAATTTACTACAGTTGGCTCTCTTAATAACACACTGAGGTGTTCGTAGAGTGTATATTTTTCAGATTATGCACTTGAATATGTCCACATAGAAACATAAAACTTAAGTTGCACTTATATTGTGTTTTACGAGTACCAGGATTGCAAATAAAATATCTCTATGCCCTTGATAGAGCAATTGGATTCTGAATTCTCATTGAGATAGCGTTTAATAGGTGCTGCTGCGAGTTCCGCGGACTTTTATCACATTTTATTGTACTTATCCGTTTTCGTGGCACCCATCAACCACGATATGAACAATTTACTACAGCTGGCTCTCCTAATAACACTCTGAGGTGTTCGTAGAGTATGTATTTTTCAGATTATGCCTTTGGAAATGGCCACATTGAAACATAAAACTCAAGTTGCACTTCAATTCTGTATTACTAGTACCAGTATTACAAAAGAAATAACTCTATGCCCTTACTAAAGCAACTGGATGTTGAATTAGCATTAAGATTGTGTTTAATAGGTGCTGCTGCGACTTCCGGGGACTTTTATCACATTTTATTGAATTTTATCCGTATTCGTGGCACCCATCAACCACGATATGAACAATTTACTACAGCTGGCTCTCCTAATAACACTCTGAGGTGTTCGTAGAGTATATATTTTTAAGATTATGCACTTGAAAATGCCCACATAGAAACATAAAGCTTAAGTTGCACTTCTATTGTGTTTTACGAGTACCAGTATTGCAAATAAAATATTTCTATGCCCTTGCTAGAGCAATTAGATGTCGAATTAGCATTGAGATAGCGTTTAATAGGTGCTGCTCTGACTTCCGGGGACTTTTATCACATTTTATTGTATTTTATCCGTATTCGTGGCACCCATCAACCACGATATGAACAATTTACTACAGCTGGCTCCCCTAATAACACTCTGAGGTGTTCGTAGAATGTATATTTTCAGATTATGCACTTGAAAATGCCCACATAGAAACATAAAACTTAAGTTGCACTTCTATTGTGTTTTACGAGTACCAGTATTGCAAATAAAATATCTCTATGCCCTTGCTAGAGCAATTAGATGTCGAATTAGCATTGAGATAGCGTTTAATAGGTGCTGCTCTGACTTCCGGGGACTTTTATCACATTTTATTGTATTTTATCCGTATTCATGGTACCCATCAACCACAATATGAACAATTTACTACAGCTGGCTCTCTTAATAACACACTGAGGTGTTCGTAGAGTGTATATTTTTCAGATTATGCACTTGAATATGTCCACATAGAAACATAAAACTTAAGTTGCACTTATATTGTGTTTTACGAGTACCAGGATTGCAAATAAAATATCTCTATGCCCTTGATAGAGCAATTGGATTCTGAATTCTCATTGAGATAGCGTTTAATAGGTGCTGCTGCGAGTTCCGCGGACTTTTATCATATTTTATTGTACTTATCCGTTTTCGTGGCACCCATCAACCACGATATGAACAATTTACTACAGCTGGCTCTCCTAATAACACTCTGAGGTGTTCGTAGAGTATGTATTTTTCAGATTATGCCTTTGGAAATGGCCACATTGAAACATAAAACTCAAGTTGCACTTCAATTCTGTATTACTAGTACCAGTATTACAAAAGAAATAACTCTATGCCCTTGCTAAAGCAACTGGATGTTGAATTAGCATTAAGATTGTGTTTAATAGGTGCTGCTGCGACTTCCGGGGTCTTTTATCACATTTTATTGAATTTTATCCGTATTCGTGGCACCCATCAACCACGATATGAACAATTTACTACAGCTGGCTCTCCTAATAACACTCTGAGGTGTTCGTAGAGTATATATTTTTTAGATTATGCACTTGAAAATGCCCACATAGAAACATAAAGCTTAAGTTGCACTTCAATTGTGTTTTACGAGTACCAGTATTGCAAATAAAATATCTCTATGCCCTTGCTAGAGCAATTAGATGTCGAATTAGCATTGAGATAGCGTTTAATAGGTGCTGCTCTGACTTCCGGGGACTTTTATCACATTTTATTGTATTTTATCCGTATTCGTGGCACCCATCAACCACGATATGAACAATTTACTACAGCTGGCTTCCCTAATAACACTCTGAGGTGTTCGTAGAATGTATATTTTTCAGATTATGCACTTGAAAATGCCCACATAGAAACATAAAACTTAAGTTGCACTTCTATTGTGTTTTACGAGTACCAGTATTGCAAAAGAAATTTCTCTATGCCCTCGCTAGAGCAATTGGATGCTGAATTCGCATTAAGATTGCATTTAATAAGTGCTGTTGCGACTTCCGGGGACTTTTATCACATTTTATTGTTTTTATCCGTATTTGTGGCACCCATCAACCACGATATGAACAATTTACTACAGCTGGCTCTCCTAATAACACTCTGAGGTGTTCGTAGAGTGTGTATTTTTCAGATTATGCACTTGGAAATGGCCACATGGAACCATAAAGCTTAAGCTGCACTTATATTGTGTTTTACGAGTACCAGTATTGCAAAAGAAATTTCTCTATGCCCTTGCTAGAGCAATTGGATGCCGAATTAGCATGAAGATAGCGTTTAATAAGTGCTGTTGCGACTTCCGGGGACTTTAATCACATTTTATTGTATTTTATCCGTATTCGTGGCACCCATCAACCACAATATGAACAATTTACTACAGCTGGCTCTGCTAATAACACTCTGAGGTGTTCGTAGAATGTGTATTTTTCAGATTATGCACTTGGAAATGGCCACATTGAAACATAAAGCTTAAGTTGCCCTTCTATTGTGTTTTACGAGTACCAGTATTGCAAAAGAAATTGTCTCTATGCCCTTGCTAGAGCAATTGGATGCTGAATTCGCATTAAGATAGCATTTAATAAGTGCTGCTGCGACTTCCGGGGACTTTTATCACATTTTATTGTATTTTATCCGTACTCGTGGCACCCATCAACCACGATATGAACAATTTACTACAGCTGGCTCTCCTAATAACAGTCTCAGGTGTTCGTAGAATGTGTATTTTTCAGATTATGCACTTGAAAATGCCCACATAGAAACATAAGACTTAAGTTGCACTTCTATTGTGTTTTTCGAGTACCAGTATTGCAAAAGAAATAATCTCTATGCCCTTGCTAGAGCAATTGGATGCTGAATTCGCATTAAGATAGCATTTAATAAGTGCTGTTGCGACTTCCGCAGACTTTTATCACATTTTATTGTATTTTATCCGTATTCATGGCACCTATCAACCACAATATGAACAATTTACTACAGCTGGCTCTCTTAATAACACCCTGAGGTGTTCGTAGAGTGTATATTTTTCAGATTATGCACTTGAATATGCCCACATAGAAACATAAAACTTAAGTTGCACTTCTATTGTGTTTTACGAGTACCAGTATTGCAAATAAAATATCTCTATTCCCTTGATAAAGCAATTGGATTCTGAATTCGCATTGAGATAACGTTTAATATGTGCTGCTGCGAGTTCCGCGGACTTTTATCACATTTTATTGTATTTATCCGTTTTCGTGGCACCCTTCAACCACGATATGGACCATTTACTACAGCTGGCTCTCCTAATAACACCCTGAGGTGTTCGTCGAATGTGTATTTTTCAGATTATGCACGTGAAAATGGCCACATGAAACCATAAAGCTTAAGTTGCCCTTCTATTGTGTTTTACGAGTTCCAGTATTGCAAAAGAAATCATCTCTATGCCCTCGCTAGAGCAATTGGATGCTGAATTCGCATTAAGATAGCATTTAATAAGTGCTGTTGCGACTTCCGGGGACTTTTATCACATTTTATTGTTTTTATCCGTATTTGTGGCACCCATCAACCACGATATGAACAATTTACTAAAACTGCCTCTCCTAATAACACTCTGAGGTGTTCGTAGAGTGTGTATTTTTCAGATTATGCCTTTGGAAATGGCCACATTGAAACATAAAACTCAAGTTGCATTTCAATTCTGTATTACCAGTACCAGTATTACAAAAGAAATATCTTTATGCCCTTGCTAAAGCAATTGGATGTCGAATTAGCATTAAGTTAGCGTTTAATAGGTGCTGCTGCGGCTTCCGGGGACTTTAATCACATTTTATTGTATTTTATCCGTATTCGTGGCACCCATCAACCACGATATGAACAATTTACTACAGCTGGCTCTTCTAATAACACTCTAAGGTATTCCTAGAGTGTGTATATTTCAGATTATGCACTTGAAAATGGCCACATTGAAACATAAAGCTTAAGTTGCACTTCTATTGTGTTTTACGAGTACCAGTATTGAAAAAGAAATAATCTCTATGCCCTTGCTAGAGCAATTGGATGCTCAATTAGCATTAAGATAGCATTTAAGAAGTGCTGTTGCGACATCCGCAGACTTTTATCACATTTTATTGTATTTTATCCGTATTCATGGCACCCATCAACCACAATATGAACAATTTACTACAGCTGGCTCTCCTAATAACACTCAAAGGTATTCGTAGAGTGTGTATATTTCAGATTATGCACTTGAAAATGGCCACATTGAAACATAAAGCGTAAATTGCACTTCTATTGTGTTTTACGAGTACCAGTATTGCAAATAAAATATCTCTATGCCCTTGCTAGAGCAATTGGATGTCGAATTAGCATTAATATAACGTTTAATAGGTGCTGCTGCAACTTCCGGGGACTTTTATCACATTTTATTGTATTTTATCCGTATTCGTGGCACCCATCAACCACGATATGAACAATTTACTACAGCTGGCTCTCCTAATAACACTCTAAGGTATTCGTAGAGTGTGTATATTTCAGATTATGCACTTGAAAATGGCCACATTGAAACATAAAGCTTAAGTTGCACTTCTACTGTGTTTTACGAGTACCAGTATTGCAAAAGAAATAATCTCTAAGCTTTTGCTAGAGCAATTGGATGCTGAATTCGCATTAAGATAGCATTTAATAAGTGCTGTTGCGAGTTTCGCAGACTTTTATCACAATTTATTGTATTTTATCCGTATTCATGGCACCCATCAACCACGATATGAACAATTTACTACAGCTGGCTCTCCTAATAACACTCTAAGGTATTCGTAGAGTGTGTATATTTCAGATTATGCACTTGAAAATGGCCACATTGAAACATAAAGCTTACGTTGCACTTCTATTGTGTTTTACGAGTAACAGTATTGCAAATAAAAAACCTCTATGCCCTTGCTAGAGCAATTGAATGTCGAATTAGCATTGAGATAGCGTTTAATAGGTGCTGCTGCGACTTCCGGGGACTTTTATCACATTTTATTGTATTTTATCCGTATTCGTGGCACCCATCAACCACGATATGAACAATTTACTACAGCTGGCTCTCCTAATAACACTCTGAGGTGTTCGTAGAGTTTATATTTTTCAGATTATACACTTGAAAATGCCCACATAGAAACATAAAACTTAAGTTACACTTCTATTGTGTTTTACGACTACCAGTATTGCAAATAAAATATCTCTATGCCCTTGATAGAGCAATTGGATTCTGAATTCGCATTGAGATAGCGTTTAATAGGTGCTGCTGCGAGTTCCGCGGACTTTTATCACATTTTATTGTATTTATCCGCTTTCGTGGCACCCATCAACCACGATATGAACAATTTACTACAGCTGGCTCTCCTAATAACACTCTGGGGTGTTCGTAGAATGTGTATTTTTCAGATTATGCACGTGAAAATGGCCACATGAAACCATAAAGCTTAAGTTGCACTTCTATTGTGTTTTACGAGTACCAGTATTGCAAAAGAAATATATCTATGCCCTTGCTAGAGCAATTGGATTCCGAATTAGCATGAAGATAGCGTTTAATAAATGCTGTTGCGACTTCCGCGGATTTTTATCGCATTTTATTGTATTTTATCCGTCTTCGCGACACCTATCAACCACAATATGAACAAATTACTACAGCTGGCTCTCCTAATAACACTCTGAGGTATTCGTAGGGTGTGTATATTTCAGATTATGCACTTGAAAATCGCCACATTGAAACATAAAGCTTAAGTTGCACTTCTATTGTGTTTTACGAGTTCCAGTATTGCAAAAGAAATCATCACTATGCCCTCGCTAGAGCAATTGGATGCTGAATTCGCATTAAGAATGCATTTAATAAGTGCTGTTGCGACTTCCGGGGACTTTTATCACATTTTATTGTTTTTATCCGTATTTGCGGCACCCATCAACCACGATATGAACAATTTACTACAGCTGCCTCTCCTAATAACACTCTCAGGTGTTCGTAGAGTGTGTATTTTTCAGATTATGCACTTGGAAATGGCCACATGGAACCATAAAGCTTAAGCTGCACTTCTATTGTGTTTTACGAGTACCAGTATTGCAAAAGAAATTTCTCTATGCCCTTGCTAGAGCAATTGGATGCCGAATTAGCATGAAGATAGCGTTTAGTAAGTGCTGTTGCGACTTCCGGGGACTTTAATAATATTTTATTGTATTTTATCCGTATTCGTGGCACCCATCAACCACGATATGAACAATTTTCTACAGCTGGCTCTCCTAATAACACTCTGAGGTGTTCGTAGAGTGTATATTTTTCAGATTATACACTTGAAAATGCCCACATAGAAACATAAAACTTAAGTTACACTTCTATTGTGTTTTACGAGTACCAGTATTGCAAATAAAATATCTCTATGCCCTTGATAGAGCAATTGGATTCTGAATTCGCATTGAGATAGCGTTTAATAGGTGCTGCTGCGAGTTCCGCGGACTTTTATCACATTTGATTGTATTTATCCGCTTTCGTGGCACCCATCAACCACGATATGAACAATTTATTACAGCTTGCTCTCCTAATAACACTCTGAGGTGTTCGTAGAGTGTGTATTTTTCAGATTATGCCTTTGGAAATGGCCACATCGAAACTCAAAACTCAAGTTGCAATCCAATCCTGTATTGCTAGTACCAGTATTGCCAAAGAAATATCTCCATGCCCTTGCTAGAGCAATTGGATGCCGAATTAGCATTAAGATAGCGTTCAATAGGTGCTGTTGCGACTTCCGGGGACTTTAATCACATTTTATTGTATTTTATCCGTATTCGTGGCACCCATCAACCACGACATGAACAATTTACTACAGCTGGCTCTCCTAACAACACTCTAAGGTATTCGTAGAGTGTGTATATTTTAGATTATGCACTTGAAAATGGTCTCATTGAAACACAAAGCTTAAGTTGCACTTCTATTGTGTTTTACGAGTACCAGTATTGCAAAAGAAATAATCTCTATGCCCTTGCTAGAGCAATTGGATGCTGAATTCGCATTAAAATAGCATTTAATAAGTGCTGTTGTGACTTCCGCAGACTTTTATCACATTTTATTGTATTTTATCCGTATTCATGGCACCCATCAACCACAATATGAACAATTTACAACAGCTGGCTCTCCTAATAACACTCTGAGGTGTTCGTAGAGTGTATATTTTTCAGATTATGCACTTGAATATGCCCACATAGAAACATAAAACTTAAGTTGCACTTCTATTGTGTTTTACGAGTACCAGTATTGCAAATAAAATATCTCTATGCCCTTGCTATAGCAATTGGATTCTGACTTCGCACTGAGATAGCGTTTAATAGGTGCTGCTCCGAGTTCCGCGGACTTTTATCACATTTTATTGAATTTATCCGGATTCGTGGCACTCATCAACCACGATATGAACAATTTACTACAGCTGGCTATCCTAATAACACTCTGAGGTGTTCGTAAAGTGTGTATTTTTCAGATTATGCCTTTGGAAATGGCCACATTGAAACATAACACTCAAGTTGCACTCCAATTCTGTATTACTAGTACCAGTATTACAAAAGAAATATCTCTATGCCCTTGCTAGAGCAATTGGATGTCGAATTAGCATTAAGATAGCGTTTAATAGGTGCTCCTGCAAGTTCCGCGGACTTTTATCACATTTTATTGTATTTTATCCGTATTCGTGGCACCCATCAACCACGATATGAACAATTTACTACAGCTGGTTTTCCTAATAACACTCTAAGGTATTCGTAGAGTGTGTATATTTCAGAATATGCACTTGAAAATGGCCACATTGGAACATAAAGCTTAAGTTGCACTTCTATTGTGTTTTATGAGTACCAGTATTGTAAAAGAAATATATGTATGCCTTTGCTAGAGCAATTGGATGCTGAATTCGCATTGAGATAGCGTTTAATAGGTGCTGCTGCGAGTTCCGCGGACTTTTATCACATTTTTTTGTATTTTATCCGTATTCATGGCACTCATCAATCACAATATAGACAATTTATTACAGCTGGCTGTCCGAATAACATTCTGAGGTGTTCGTGGAGTGTGTATTTTTCAGATTATTCACTTGGAAATGGCCACATAGAAACATAAACTTTAAAGTGCACTTCTATTGTGTTTTACGAGTACCAGTATTGTAAACGACTTATCTATAAGTTCTTGCTAGAGCAATTGGATGCTGAATTCGCCTTAGGATAGCATTTAATAAGTGCTGTTGCGACTTCCGCGGACTATTATCGCATTTATTTTATTTCATTCGTATTCATGGTACCCATCAACCACAATATGAGCAATTTACTACAGCTGGCTGTCCGAATAACACTCTAAGGTGTTCCTAGAGTGTGTATTTTTGTGATTATGCACTTGAAAATGGCCACATTAAAACATAAAGCTTAAGTTGCCCTTCTATTGTGTTTTACGAGTACCAGTATTGCAAAAGAAATAATTCTATGCCCTTGCTAGAGCAATTGGATGCTGAATTCGCATTGAGATAGCTTTTAATAGGTGGTGCTGCGACTGCCGCGGACTTTTATCACATTTTATTGTATTTTATCCGTATTCGTGGCACGCATCAACCACGATATGAACAATTTACTACAGCTGGCTCTGCTAATAACACTATGAGGTGTTCGTAGAGTGTGTATTTTTCAGATTATGCCTTTGAAAATGGCCACATTGAAACATAAACTCAAGTTGCACTACAATTCTGTATTACGGGTACCAGTATTGCAAAAGAAATAATTCTATGCCCTTGCTAGAGCAATTGGATGCCGAATTAACATTAAGATAGCGTTTAATAAGTGCTGTTGCGACTTCCGCGGAATTTTATCACATTTTATTGTATTTTATCCGTATTCGTGGCACCCATCAACCACGATATGAACAATTTACTACAGCTGGTTTTTCTAATAACACTCTGAGAATTTCATAGAGTGTGTATTTTTCAGACTATGCACTTGAAAATGGCCACATTGAAACGTAAAGCTTAAGTTGCACTTATATTGTGTTTTACGAGTACCAGTATTGCAAAAGAAATAATTCTATGCCCTTGCTAGAGCAATTGGAAGCTGAATTCGCATTGAGATAGCTTTCAATAGGTGCTGCTGCGACTGTCGCGGGCTTTTATCAGATTTTATTGTATTTTATCCGTATTCGTGGCACCCATCAACCACGATATGAACAATTTAGTACAGCTGGTTTTCCTAATAACACTCTGAGAATTTCGTAGAGTGTGTATTTTTCAGACTATGCACTTGAAAATGGGCACATTAAAACGTAAAGCTTAAGTTGCACTTATATTGTGTTTTATGAGTACCAGTATTGCAAATTAAATATTTCTATGCCCTTGCTAGAGCAATTGGATGCTGAATTCGCATTAAGATAGCATTTAATAAGTGCTGTTGCGACTACCGTGGACTTTTAGCACATTTTATTGTATTTTATTCGTATTCATGGCACCCATCAACCACAATATGAACAAATTACTACAGCTGGCTGTCCTAATAACACTCTGAGGTATTCGTAGAGTCTGTATATTTCAGATTATGCACGTGAAAATGGCCACATTGAAACGTAAAGCTTAAGTTGCACTTATATTGTGTTTTATGAGTACCAGTATTGCAAATGAAATATTTCTATGCCCTTGCTAGAGCAATTGGATGCTGAATTCGCATTAAGATAGCATTTAATAAGTGCTGTTGCTACTACCGCGGACTTTTATCACATTTTATTGTATTTTATCCGTATTCATGGCACCCATCAACCACAATACGAACAAATTACTACAGCTGGCTCTCCTAATAACACTCTGAGGTATTCGTAGAGTGTGTATATTTCAGATTATGCACGTGAAAATGGTAACACTGAAGCAATAAAACGCAGTAGTCTTCTCCACGTACACGTACACGTACATAAATTATGTACGTGGATAAGACTACTGCGTTTTATTGCTTCTAATTAAGACACCTCCACTATCAGCATGATGGATCACCCCCCTGTTGGCCACATTGAAACGTAAAGCTTAAGTTGCACTTATATTGTGTTTTATGAGTACCAGTATTGTAAAAGAAATATATGTATGCCTTTGCTAGAGCAATTGGATGCCGAATTCGCATTGAGATAGCTTTTAATAGGTGCTGCTGCGACTGTCGCGGGCTTTTATCACATTTTATTGTATTTTATCCGTATTCATGGCACCCATCAACCACAATATGAACAAATTACTACAGCTGGCTCTCCTAATAAGACTCTGAGGAATTCGTAGAGTGAGTATATTTCAGATTATGCCCGTGAAAATGGCCACATTGAAACGTAAAGCTTATGTTGCACTTATATTGTGTTTTATGAGTACCAGTATTGTAAAAGAAATATATGTATGCCTTTGCTAGAGCAATTGGATGCTGAATTCGCATTAAGATAGCATTTAATAAGTGCTGTTGCGACTACCGCGGACTTTTATCACATTTTATTGTATTTTATTAGTATGCATGGCACCCATCAACCACAATATGAACAAATTACTACAGCTGGCTCTCCTAATAACACTCTGAGGTATTCGTAGAGTGTGTATATTTCAGATTATGCACGTGAAAATGGCCACATTGATACGAAAAGCTTAAGTTGCACTTATATTGTGTTTTATGAGTACCAGTATTGTAAAAGAAATATATGTATGCCTTTGCTAGAGCAATTGTATGCTGAATTCGCATTGAGATAGCTTTTAATAGGTGCTGCTGCGACTGTCGCGGGCTTTTATCACATTTTATTGTATTTTATCCGTATTCATGGCACCCATCAACCACAATATGAACATATTACTACAGCTGGCTCTCCTAATAACACTCTGAGGTATTCGTAGAGTGTATATTTCAGATTATGCACGTGAAAATGGCCACATTGAAACGTAAAGCTTAAGTTGCATTTATATTGTGTTTTATGAGTACCAGTATTGTAATAGAAATATATTTATGCCTTTGCTAGAGCAATTGGATGCTGAATTCGCATTGAGATAGCTTTTTATAGGTGCTGCTGCGACTGTCGCGGGCTTTTATCACATTTTATTGTATTTTATCCGTATTCGTGGCACCCATCAACCACGATATGAACAATTTACTACAGCTGGTTTTCCTAATAACACTCTGAGAATTTCGTAGAGTGTGTATTTTTCAGACTATGCACTTCAAAATGGCCACATTGACCGTAAAGCTTAAGTTGCACTTATATTGTGTTTTATGAGTACCAGTATTGTAAAAGAAATATATGTATGCCTTTGCTAGAGCAATTGGATGCTGAATTCCCATTAAGATAGCATTTAATAAGTGCTGTTGCGATTACCGCAGACTTTTATCACATTTTATTGTATTTTATCCGTATTCATGGTACCCATCAACCACAATATGAACAAATTACTACAGCTGGCTCTCCTAATAACACTCTGAGGTATTCGTAGAGTGTGTATATTTCAGATTATGCACGTGAAAATGGCCACATTGAAACGTAAAGCTTAAGTTGCACTTATATTGTGTTTTATGAGTACCAGTATTGTAAAGAAATATATCTATGCCTTTGCTAGAGCAATTGGATGCTAAATTCGCATTGAGATAGCTTTTAATAGGTGCTGCTGCGACTGTCGCGAGCTTTTATCACATTTTATTGTATTTTATCCGTATTCGTGGCACCCATCAACCACGATATGAACAATTTACTACAGCTGGAAATGGCCACATGGAACCATAAAGCTTAAGTTGCACTTCTATTGTGTTTTGACGAGTACCAGTATTGCAAATAAAATATCGCTATGCCCTTGCTAGAGCAATTGGATGCTGAATTCGCATTGAGATAGCGTTTAATAGGTGCTGCTGCGAGTTCCGCGGACTTTTATCACATTTTTTTGTATTTCATCCGTATTCATGGCACTCATCAATCACAATATAGACAATTTATTACAGCTGGTTGTCCGAATAACATTCTGAGGTGTTCGTGGAGTGTGTATTTTTCAGATTATGCACTTGGAAATGGCCACCTAGAAACATAAACCTTAAAGTGCACTTCTATTGTGTTTTACGAGTACCAGTATTGTAAACGAAATATCTATAAGCCCTTGCTAGAGCAATTGGATGCTGAATTCGCATTAGGATAGCATTTAATAAGTGCTGTTGCGACTTCCAGGAACTATTATCACATTTATTTTATTTTATTCGTATTCATGGTACCCATCAACCACAATATGAGCAATTTACTACAGCTGGCTGTCCGAATAACACTCTAAGGTGTTCCTAGAGTGTGTATTTTTGTGATTATGCACTTGAAAATGGCCACATTAAAACATAAAGCTTAAGTTGCACTTTTATTATGTTTTACGAGTACCAGTATTGCAAAAGAAATAATTCTATGCCCCTGCTAGAGCAATTGGATGCTGAATTCGCATTGAGATAGCTTTTAATAGGTGCTGCTGCGACTACCGCGGACTTTTATCACTTTTTATTGTATTTTATCCGTATTCGTGGCACCCACCAACCACGATATGAACAATTTACTACAGCTGGCTCTGCTAATAACACTCTCAGGTGTTCGTAGAGTGTGTATTTTTCAGATTATGCCTTTGAAAATGGCCACATTGAAACATAAAACTCAAGTTGCACTACAATTCTGTATTACGAGTACCAGTATTGCAAAAGAAATATCTCTATGCCTTTGCTAGAGCAATTGGATGCCGAATTAACATTAAGATAGCGGTTAATAAGTGCTGTTGCGACTTCCGGGAAATTTTATCACATTTTATTGTGTTTTATCCGTATTCGTGGCACCTATCAACCACAATATGAACAAATTACTATAGCTGGCTGTCCTAATAACACTCTGAGGTATTCGTAGAGTGTGTATATTTCAGATTATGCACTTGAAAATGGCCACATTGAAACGTAAAGCTTAAGTTGCACTTATATTGTGTTTTATGAGTACCAGTATTGCAAATGAAATATTTCTATGCCCTTGCTAGAACAATTGGATGCTGAATTCGCATTAAGATAGCATTTAATAAGTGCTGTTGCGACTACCGCGGACTTTTATCACATTTTATTGTATTTTATCCGTATTTATGGCACCTATCAACCACAATATGAACAAATTACTACAGCTGGCTCTCCTAATAACACTCTGATGTATTCGTAGAGTATGTATATTTCAGATTATGCAGGTGAAAATGGCGACATTGAAACGTAAAGCTTAAGTTGCACTTATATTGTGTTTTATGAGTACCAGTATTGTAAAAGAAATATATGTATGCCTTTGCTAGAGCAATTGGATGCTGAATTCGCATTGAGATAGCTTTTAAAAGGTGCTGCTGCGACTGTCGCGGGCTTTTATCAGATTTTATTGTATTTTATCCGTATTCGTGGCACCCATCAACCACGATATGAACAATTTACTACAGCTGGTTTTCCTAATAACACTCTGAGAATTTCGTAGAGTGTGTATTTTTCAGACTATGCACTTGAAAATGGCCACATTGAAACGTAAAGCTTAAGTTGCACTTATATTGTGTTTTATGAGTACCAGTATTGCAAATGAAATATTTCTATGCCCTTGCTAGAGCAATTGGATGCTGAATTCGCATTAAGATAGCATTTAATAAGTGCTGTTGCGACTACCGTGGACTTTTATCACATTTTATTGTATTTTATCCGTATTCATGGCACCCATCAACCACAATATGAACAAATTACTACAGTTGGCTCTCCTAATAACACTCTGAGGTATTCGTAGAGTGTGTATATTTCAGATTATGCACGTGAAAATGGCCACATTGAAACGTAAAGCTTTAGTTGCACTTATATTGTGTTTTATGAGTACCAGTATTGTAAAAGAAATATATTTATGCCTTTGCTAGAGCAATTGGATGCTGAATTCGCATTGAGATAGCTTTTAATAGGTGCTGCTGCGACTGTCGCCGTCTTTTATCACATTTTATTGTATTTTATCCGTATTCGTGGCACCCATCAACCACGATATGAACAATTTACTACAGCTGGAAATGACCACATGGAACCATAAAGCTTAAGTTGCACTTCTATTGTGTTTTGACGAGTACCAGTATTGCAAGTAAAATATCGCTATGCCCTTGCTAGAGCAATTGGATGCTGAATTCGCATTGAGATAGCGTTTAATAGGTGCTGCTGCGAGTTCCGCGGACTTTTATCACATTTTTTTGAATTTTATCCGTATTCATGGCACTCATCAATCACAATATAGACAATTTATTACAGCTGGCTGTCCGAATAACATTCTGAGGTGTTCGTGGAGTGTGTATTTTTCAGATTATGCACTTGGAAATGGCCACATAGAAACATAAAGCTTAAAGTGCACTCCTATTGTGTTTTACGAGTACCAGTATTGTAAACGAAATATCTATAAGCCCTTGCTAGAGCAATTGGATGCTGAATTCGCATTAGGATAGCATTTAATAAGTGCTGTTGCGACTTCCGTGGACTATTATCACATTTATTTTATTTTATTCGTATTCAAGGTACCCATCAACCAAAATATGAACAATTTACTACAGCTGGCTGTCCGAATAACACTCTAAGGTGTTCCTAGAGTGTGTATTTTTGTGATTATGCACTTGGAAATGGCCACATAGAAACATAAAGCTTAAGTTGCACTTCTATTGTGTTTTACGAGTACCAGAATTCCAAAGTAAATATCTCTATGCCCTTACCAGGCCCGGCATCAGTTGTGTTGCTTGCGAGCTCGAGCAACACAGGAAACAATATGAGCAACACACCGGACCTCAGACGACAACAGACAAAATAAATGACTGACAACGCTCAATACTAGTTTAAAAAACCAGGCCTTAGCTGTCTGACGTGACGGGTTTGTGATGTCGGGTAAAGTAGGTAAAGTAGCGACGTGAACATGCTTACAGATTATAACTGCGCGTTGGTTGCAGTTATCGATTATAGTTGAGCTTTTTGTAATAGACAGGTGGCTTAGTGCCTTTGTTAGTGTTTAGTGCTGTGCGTGTAAGTTATTTACCACCTGTTTTGCACAAATAAACACTTAAATTACCGTCACAGGTTATTGTATTATCACCGTAATGGCGTGTTGCTAGGGTTTAAAAACATTTTCCGGTGAATAAAGTAGGTAAATATAGCGTGCTGTAATTATATACCATATTTGTGCTGGTGTCTGTAGATTAATATTTTTGTTATGGGAATTAGTGGGTGCGGAGGCAATAATTTTACGAACGTCGAAAATAATTTACTAGGTCGCCAGTTCGCCTAAAATAAGTAAAACATGACACCAATATTTTTTTTGCACTTGTGGGACTAAAGTTGGCACTTTAGTCACTTATTTCAGGGACTAAAGTAGCTCATTTAATCTCTAGGGACAGAAGTAATTACTTTAGCCCCTAGGGACTAAAGTAAAAAATGTTACCGTATCTATGGTAATCTATGGTAAATTCGGGGTTAACAGGTTAGGTTTCGCGTCAGTTTTGACATAAACTGACGCAAAACCCTATCTACTAACCTCGAATTTGACATAATTGTGAGCTCTTGTCATAATGACTTACAGAGCCACCAACTTTAAAATTTACCAAAGGCTACTAATTTTAAAATAATTGTAACTAAAATGTCAATAAATGACGTTTAAAAAAATGGGTTTTTGTTTTAAATCTTCCTGCAACGTGAAAAAAATAGTATATGCAACTCGGAGAGAATGCCATTTTGCTTCAGTGCAATTTCTGACTCTCGGGCTTCGCCCTCGAGTCAGAAATTGTACCTCAGCAAAATAACGCATTTCTCTCCCTCATTGCATAATCTACTAGTATTTATAGCTAGTGTATGATACTTAATTTTTAATACAATCTCAAACGCTGTGTTCATCTGTGAATTGACATAGGCTGCAAATTTTTTAAGTGGTAGTTAGGCCTGGTTATCCCGTTTACAAATCACTCCCCAAACTTTCTTACCTTCAACAAGTTCCAACTCCCTTCAGCATAATAACCTGGTTTTATCAATTTACAAGTTACGTTTTCTGAGGTATTTTTTAAAAAGTGCAAAAAATTAAGAAGACTTGAGACAACAATAATTACAGAATTTCAACTGTGGGCCTTGTTGTGTCTACATAATGTGATGGTAAATTTAGTTTTATTTAATTATGTTTTATTCAATGACTTAGTTGGGCATTTTGAAAAATAATTTTCAATAGCGCCCTCTTAAGGGACTAAAGTCCCACTTTTAATCCCAAGGGATATTTCTGCAACAATATTTATAACCTAGAAACTGATTTCTACTTCCGGTCATGGAAAAAGACCTTAGTATAGGTGTCGCAAATGCTCATTGTCTTTGGGAAAAGTATTCCCAGTAGGTGATGTTGGGTTATGTAAAACTAACCTGGCACAATGTAGGGTAAATAATTTTAAATTGGGTTACATTTTTTTACGTTTGAGAAATACACTTCTAGCTAAAAATACTTGTCAAACGTCAAATATAATAACCCAATTTAAAAGTACATACCTGATATTTTGTCAGGCCCTTCACACAACTAAACATCACCTACCGGGAATACTTTTCCCACGCACCATGTGAAATTGGGACACCTCTACCCTCTCCCAGTGCTAATAAATTGCTAAGTTACCAAGTATGTTTCGTCACCATCACTACTATCTTCATTTTGATAACTTAAAAAGCTGGTATTAGGATGTCATTAAATCCCACATGTGATCCTGGGGATTAAACGTAAAAAATATATATAATACTAATTGGCATCTAAAATTGTGAATCCTTTTAATTAAATTCTTTTTAAGTTAATATACACTGGCATTAAATCTAAATTAAATATTTTGGGAGTATTTGACATGAACAAAGACGATTTTTCTACTTATCATTTTAGAATTTCTGCTATTTATTGTCTTTAGAAGTAAGGGCAACACACGAGAAAACATAAAGATGCCGGCCCTGGTATTCGATATAATCTCATCTTGGAACACTTCATCAAAATGTAGCAAGGGATACTCTTAGTCTTTCTATTGTTCATAATGTAGCGAAATACCAAAAAAGATCATGGATAGAAACTTCTCTGAATTGAAAATACCTATGTATATATGTTTAATTCATTGAAGCACTTCATCATAATTATTTGTGGAACTTAAGTTCTGATAATTATTAATGAGTTCTGTCCTATGTGCATCTTAATATTTTTCGATTGTGACAAAAGAGAAACTGTATTGATGCAATCTCAAACTTTGTTATATAAAACTGTAACAAAAAGCAATTTGAATTTTTATTTCATTTGTAATTTAAGGAATCCAACAAAACGGTTCGACAAGATTAATAGAGAGAACATCCAAGCCACATCCTCTATATTATTTTTTTTTTGTCTGTTGGATGCTTATTGAAGTGATTTATTTGTTAAATAGGGCGTTACGCTTCATAGGCGGACGCTGATGGTTGTATGGTATAGGTAACATGTTACTAAGTAAACTGTGTTTAAAAACTTCAGCTTTCAGCTATTTCGCTAATTGAAAATAATTCAGTAAATTATATTAAAATAACAGATTTACATAGTGAAATGATAACTTTGGTCATTAATAATAAAAGAATTATCTCTTACCTTCATTATAAACAATTCTAAACGAATCAGAATGCAAATGTCCAAAAAACTGCCCGACAATGATGTCCGCATATTTTCTCACTAGTTGTATGTATCGTCTATTGTTGTGGTCTGAATATGCAAACGGAAGGGTTCCCCGTTGGCGTTCGTCGGATCCGGGAGGCATATGTCCTACCAAGTACACCTGCAAAAAGGGAGAAATCCATGAAAGTTAAAAAAATCTCTGAGGCGCAGAGCCGAGCCGCTTCTTTTATTCAATCAGACCCCAGAATTTTTGTTTTATTTTTTATTTAGGTTATCTATGTGCCCCCTGAGGGTATGCTCCTGTGAGGACTCAGAACTAGCCAGGAAGGTTTTACATTCACTTTGGTGTAAAACAGAAAAACTAGCCTCGAATTTTCCGTCGACAGTGGCAACACGGAGCGACAATTTTTGGAGCGCTGTTCTGCTCCACAGTACGCAGCATGTTGAATTCTTGATGGATTCGGTACACGTTGCAAATTATTCTCAATGTAACGAATGTTCGCACCAAAATGGCATCACAAATCATGATTACGTTTTGGGAGCAAAAATCATTGCTTCGTTCGCGCGGCTAATGGAATGATTCATGAAATGTGTTTACGTATAGTGTGCTATGATACTGTAATTATGTCGAATCTGAAACTTCATTTGAATTAAGCAAAGCCGCGCGGATTTATTTCCACCTCAGAAATTTTACAGAATTCGATTTTCAAGAGTTCATTGTAATTTGTGTAAAGAGCATCATAAAGCCACACAACTTCAGAACTTTCGAAATGTTGTGCATGCTATTAAAATATTATATGTATTTTTAATGTATCAGCAGTGGAAATATATAATAGTTATTTACTATACAAGTGGGATAAGAGAATCATTAATATACGTGTGTGTAAGTTATAAACGAGTGCGTAGCACGAGTTATGTAAGCACACAAGTATATTAATGATGCATTATTAATTATCACACATGCATTATACAACATTTTATCTACAACTGTCTAAAATTGTGACAAGTGCATTAAGAGAAATGTCAGATGTCATTTTCAAAAGTATTTTAGTAGGCAAATGTCATTGTGTCATTCATTGGACACTATTTCCGTTAGGAAATGAAGTTCATTATCTAACTGAAATAGTGTCAAATGGTAATGAAGTTCATTACCTAACTGAAATAGTGTCAAATGAGTGATATAATGAGTTACTTATTCCACTGGAGTAGATAAAATGATATAACGCGTGGGACGTCGTAATGCTTAAAAATAAAATAAACATAATTTAATATTCTTCCAGAATATCCTGATCGCGATTCTTGTTCTAATTTTGCCCTGAGATATTTTCCTCATAAACTATTCATTAAGATCTTCAGCTTTCGTTTAAATTTTTTTTAGTTGTATATAGGCATCTGATGTTTTGCAAATTGTATATTTTCCTACCATTCTTTGTGACGTTCTAATATGATTCCTTTGTTCTGCATATTTTAACACACTTAAAAAATATGTATTAATTTATTGTTGTGTATGTAACGCTATCGAAAAAGAGTAAGGTTTGACTAACACCGTGTTTGTTGAAATTAATTTTAGCAATCACCAGCAGTCGTAGGAAAAACAAATATTGGAAATAATAATGAAGACGTGGCAAACGAACGCAAAAACTGTGAAAGTATGATTTTAATCATGATAACTAGAGTCATAGGTAAATGAACCTATTAATAGCTTTATTAGTACGGGATGCTATTCTTCACTTTGTGGTTAAAACAGGCTACTGGCCTATAATAAGAGGAGAAAGAGAAGAGTTTGCCACTAGCAACGTTAATCACTTAGTATATTTTTATGACACTTATCTGTGCGTAGCGTAGCGTCCTAATTTGAACACCCTCTGGTTAGGCTGCACAGCTGCACTTCTATTAAAACAACGGACTGGTGCTTCGATAAAAATTCACAATTATTCTTAAAAACAAATGAATTATGTACAAGCTCATTTTAAAACGTATCTGGACTTACAAAATCGAGCTTTACGGTTGCAAATTATCAAACAAAAACACTTGCTATGATATCAACTGCTTTCTGGTACGTGCGCACCAAAATGTTCGATGATTATCATACACCAAGAATTTAAAAAAAATACCCACTACAGTAACCAGTTCAAAACCAAACTCGACAATCGCCCTTAGTGATCTAATAGTTACGTGAAGACTGGTTAAACGTATGTGAATGGTAACATTTTCTAGCTGTGTATCTTGGAAAACATTTACTTGTTACTCTGTATGTAGTTTAGAGTAGTGCTAGTAGGAGGGACGTTCTAGTAATTGTTAGTACCAGACCTTGGATGTCTATAAAAATGTAAATTTGCATACATTGAAAGCTCATCATTTTGGTATTTTGCAGTTGACCTTTTTCGGTAACTATTTTCTAAAATTATAAAAGATATTTGTATTATAACCGAAGTCACCAACATTTAGTGGCAGCTTTTGGCGTTCATAGTCATTCGTTATCCACAGTTAGTTACTGGTTTCGTGAATTTAAACGTGGATGGTGTATCTTAGAAGATAAACCGAGAGCTATACGATCGCCAGTAGTTGTTTGTATTTTATTGCAAACGTTTGCGCCTTCCAAGGAGAATTGGAATATAATTCATAAATAGATTCAACAATAAGTAGGTATTGAATAATCCACAAAAGATAACATTTTACATCAACAGTTGGGCGTGGGGCAGCTAGCAAGTACCTAGGTAGATTCCAAATTTGTTAATTAAAGAACGAACATGTGCACGATATTCAAAGCATATGTCTTACTGGTGATGAGTGTTGAATCTATAATTATGATGCCGACACTAAACAACAATCAAATGTTTGGATTTTTGAAAATGAGGCTATGACACCAAAAGCTATTCGTGGTAGAATTACAAACAAGAAAACGATTGCTGCTTATTTTCAGACGTGGTAGTCTAGTTGGAATATTTGTTCTTGATTTTGTTGCAGCATCATATAATGTAACTCCGCATATAGCTGCAAAAACTTTAAATTTTCTACACACTTCTGGAGTCCAGTTGGTCCCTACTCTCCATACAGTCCAGATTTTGTAGCCAGACATTTTAGCCGTTGTGCATATTTAAAAAAAGCGGAGTTTTCTGTTTGTTTCAGGAAGTGTTTTCGGGATAAGGGATAGAGGAAAACTTGTTGAAAAGTAATAAAACTAGTTTCTTTGAAGTGTCTGCATTTTTCTTATGACTAACAATTAACATAACAGAAAAGATAAAAAATGTTTCTCAGCCAATTATGGCACAGTAAAAAGTTATTAAGCAGAAGCACTTTATTAGCAACATTTTGACTAAAGTTCCAAAATCATAAAGTGACTAATTCTCACAATCGCCAGACAACGAGGGCACAATCGCCAGCCGGCTGACTCAGTTGAGGTGGCTAGGTTCGAAAGCAAGACGAAATACAATTATAGTTGATACGGGCGCCAACAAGTTTTGAATCACGGCTGCTGTGCCCTGATATTATCAAGAAAACTTATACATTCATATAGCGTAGTAATATGCACAATACTTCTGCAAGATAAAGCACATGAGGTAAGGTTGCAGCCACAAAATAAAACCTACGAAGACAGTAACAATGTAAAACGTTTAATTGGTGTTAATTCTTATAATAGCCGGTAGAGTGGTTCCTACAAATAATATGACGTAGGCTGCACCTCAATCACTTATGTTACATGGTTGTACTATTATAAATTATTACAAACTTAATTTATACAACCAACAAATAGATGCATGTAGTACAATTAAACTTTCATTAATGTGACGAACTATAGTACATTTGGACTTCGGATGATGGGCTTGTTAACTGAATATCATGACCAAAAATTCTCTTCTAAATCCAAAATCCGTCAGCGGCGAGAGGCACAAAAAGCATTAAATGCACACTAACTCCCCCATCGGATTATAGAACGCGAAACTGCACAAAACGGCCATTTCACGGATTTTGGCTAATACTAACCGAATGCCGGCACTAAAGGTCTGTTCATACAGTACCAAACGCTATGAGAGCATTTACACCGTAAAAACTATTAATCTGAAGGTCTGGATAAACTGTACAATTAGTAGAAATTTATGCGAAGTTAGTTTTAAAACTAATTTCATCGATAATGCTTAAATGCTCCATAAATATCCGTAGGGGATATAAAAAATTGTGAATTATACGAGTATTGCAATATTCTATTTATGAACAAATGAGTGAATGTCATACTTGTAAGGAAATGAGTGATCAATAAGTACTTATTAATCAAACATTATTCTCTGTGCTTCGCAAAGGTAAGTAATATGTTTTATACAATCAGATTTACTTCATGAATATTTCGTAAGCAATGCATAATGGGAATTTGCAACTAAACTTTGTAGAAACTAATTTCTAATGAATTTATAAGAGGGCTGGAAGATAAAGTATGCTCTAACCGAAGAAACTCTAGAACTGCATTCGCTAAAAGCATTTAAGTGTTTTCATAATAAAGTTATAAATATTTATGTCATGAAGGTGCATGTAGTGTGTAAATATAAAGAAAATACATTGCAAAAGCTTGTATGAATATGAATAGCGCATATAAATTTAAGAGACTGGAATGTTTGAAGTAGAATAAAATTATAATGCCAGTTTAACTGCGAAACGGTAATAGGGACAATTAGCTAATTAAAAATATTCTTTGACGTATTCATTCGTAATCAAGGATTAGGTCATGGTGTAATTCAGATATAAAATTTGCTACGTAAAATTCTTTAGCTATAAAGGGGGACATCTTGTTGGTTGGAGTTAGTAGCTTATGACTTTAGCAAAACTGTTTTAAAATGACCAAAAAGGTCCTATCGGAGAGATAACACTCTACAATTCTACATGCTGCAGCAGCGGCATCGGAGAATTGCGTATGTTATATTATCTATCGGTTAGATTTGACGAATCGATGAGAGCGGGTTTTAGTATCATTCTGTCGTCGAGTTCCATTAGTAAAGGGACGCGGTCAAAGAACGGATCCGTTGCAAATTTAATACGTTTCGTAGCCAATAATAACGTCTTTACGACAGGACAATGGCGGCTTACGGAGAAGCACTTCGATTGTTATCTGCTCTTTAGGAAAATTACTTCCCATTTTACTAACACATCCCCGTGGAGAACCGTAATGGTGAAAATAAGAAAACTGAAACGAAGTTTCATGATCATTTGAAGTTTTTAATATAATAAGTAGAAACCTAGCTGTACTTGCATGTTACACTTTTGCATACATCGAGGTGCAGGTATGGTTCAACATATTTTAGTTTAGATGTATAGATAATATATTCCATTTTCTATATAAACTGTTCATCAATATTTTGAACGAAAATATAAGAAATTTATTCCTGTGAGAGGAAAAACTGGGAGCTCTAGCAGTTCGTTTTACAGGATAACATGGCCGACCCAACTATTGCACTTAAATAGTTTTATTCCAAACCAAAGCTGAATTCCAATAGCCTTAATGTAAAAAAGCTTTTGTCTGGAAAGCATGACCGCAATAATAATTGAAATCCCTTAGGTATTGTTAGTGATTCTATTTAAATTCAGTGTTAGGTCTGCATTAAGCAAAAGCCGCATTTGGTTTCTTTCACTGTAAAATCCAGAGGTGAATAAAATAAGACTTTTCTTTTATCTTGCTGCTAAAGGGCCTTCTTAACACGCACATCGTGCGTGACAGACGTGTGACGGTTGATGCCGGCGTCATATGTGGGATTTTTAAATCATAAAGACTTATTCTAAGGTCTGCAGTGCCAATCTGTCAATATGTGCTTGCAATATGAAAACGAAAGAAAACGCCTTCGCCCCGTACATTCAAGCGCTTCTGTGGTGGATATTCATTTCAGTCTACCTTCGTCACTAAATTTGAACTCAACTGAAGCTGCCAGCGTTTAAAATGGAATTTTATAAATGATGTGTTAATACACTCAGGCCATAAAACCATACTGATGATTAAAATTCTTATGTGGCTAGAATTTAGTCATTCAGTACATCTTCACGAGTCGACTCTGTGCATGCATTATGAATACAAAGTAAAATACAATGCAACCGTCCCCATATTGATTCACAGGTTCCATTTTTATGTCGCTTTCTGTAAAGAATATCATAGGATTTTCCTGGATATTCTAAATGCCCAATTTGTCATCTTTAGAAGGCATGTTCCTCGCGAACAAGTCCCTTTCGAGGATTTCGAGCTGGCACACCGTTTTACTGAAGTCAAGCATCTTCTGAATCAAAGCAGATAACTTATGTATTTCAGAAATGCGCTGTTTATTGTAAGGCTGGCTCAGCTGCCCGAAGCAGCGTGTTAATTAAGTTTTAATGAAATCAATTTCAAAAGTTTGCAAATGAGTACAGAATTTAAAAACCTCTTTTAATCGTCTACGGTAAATGATGAATAAATCATCTGTCGGTTCAGTCTGATATCAGTTTTGCTAACTTCCTCTAGGTTGACAGGAATAAGTTTTGACAGGCGTATAAATACCCTGCATAGCTGAAACATATCACCAACAGTGAAAGGTGAGAATTTGTTTAGTACTCCACTCAGGTTTCAGACTGCTAAGTCGGTCTGAGAAGTGACGTTTGAATGTAAATCTCTTTGGCGTTGATTGGCAGTAATGCGGAAACTGTTCTTGGTTACAGTTTGCAGATAACATCGACCTTCAACGCATCTGCTTTACATAAGAAACTTGAAATCAAATAGCCGTCGACTTGACGCCTTCAAAGTGAAGCGCCGAACGGTATTGCTTCAGTGGAATGAAACCCGCATAGTCTGGATGCGCTGAAGTCTTTGAAGCCGAATGAATTTCTTTAATCCTCAATCAAAGCAATTCGTTAAGGTGTAGACTGCTTAAGGCTTAACATTCCTACGCGTATTTATTTAAGTCGCAGCTTATGCGGATAATGATTTGTAATAAAGGGGCAAAGCACGCTCTGGTTCGAGCATGAAATCCTCCTTTCTTCTTATTAATCTTTTAAAAATTCAGAATACCGGAAGACAAAGTAATTATTACGCTAATGGCTATTATTCTATAATACTCAATTGTTGTTTAGAAGTGCCAGATTCAACATATGTATTACGAAATTGTATAATTGTATTTCTTATACTATGCAATAGTGCAGTATTATTGTTTCAACAAGAAAATGTCTTATGACGTCAAGATAAATTATACAAAATAACTTTAGAGTTATTCTAAATGTTGCAATATATCGTGCGTTAAAAAAAACCTCATTTGGGGTAGGCGTTGGAAAGAAAGGTAGAAAATCTAATCATGTCTTAACTTAAGTCTGTAGGTGAATGTCAGATTGCATTTTGTTTATGAAAACATCTGTCACTATGAACTATGACAAGTAAAATTTTACACTCCATTAAGTATCATTGTATCAAGCAAAAAGGAAAATAAGATGGCATGTACACTTGCTTTTAAAACTTTCGCGTACACCTATTTTTCGCTGTATTGAATCAGGGTTGTAATTAATCAACTCTGACAATTAAACTTTTTAAAAGTCAAAATGCCTCGACTGAAAGAGCAAGACAAAGTTTTGATGCTTTCCAAATTAGAAGGGGGGTGGTCCATAAGAACGGTTGTTACCCATTATGGGCTAGATAAAAGCAGGAATTTGTGTCCTGAGAGACCGATCACAATTTTTTAAAATGCTGTCAATGTCATCTTTAACCTAATCTCAAATTTACCCGCTCACACAGCAAAAATTTTGCAAAATCATTGTTACTTGATTTTGAATGTGCATGCGAAAGTTTTGAAAGCAAGTGTACACAACAACGAGTGTAATAATCATAACGGTCAATAAAAAATGTTTTTATTAAGTGTTTTGTATATTTTTCGGAAAATAATTCAAGGTCAAGATGTAATTTAGTTCTCTCTGACTTGGTAGTTCATTTGCATCAACGGGTATATCTCAAGTTACGGCAAACTTCAATTTGATCATGGCATGCTGTGAATGAGTGTGTTTTTTGGAACACACGATATTATTAAATATAGTTTACCTAAGAACATAGTAGGCAACTTAAGCTTACGGAAACTGCGTTTTGCCTTGTTCGAAATATACAGTGCCTATTTTATCATTCTTCCACTGAAGGTTAGCAAATACGCAAAACATCTAACTATCTAGCAGCAACATAGTGCAAAACCACTTTTTTAATAACCATGTCTTTTTTATTAAAGAAAAACTGGTTTTACACTGTTGTCTCGATTGTAATATGTTTTGTTTATTTGCAAACTTTGAAGAGGGGAATGATAAAATGGGCACTCTGCATAACTAAAAGTAGTATATCCACAATTTTTCGTACTTATTTAATTAGTGCAGAATGTACAGGTTATCAGAGAAGTAATATAAGGTAGTCATGCAAATTAAAACAACAAAATCTTAAAAAAAAACTCAAATATGCAACAATTCAATTTCTATACCAGGGCTGTCCAACTTCAAGTGGCCCAAGGGCGACTGTAAAAAAATGAAGGTCATGAGGGCCGCATCATAAAATGTGTCTTAGCTACTTTAAGAGTGATTTGTAATAAATATAAAATGTTTATATTTCGATACTACTTTTTATTTATTCAAGAAGCTTAGGTTACATTACAAAAAGCATTGAAACATAACAAAGGTATACAGGGTGTTCCCTGAGTTAACCGACAAACTTACACCATGTGGTCTAGAGGTGATTCTAAACAAAAAAATCATATACACTTTAGGTTAAGTCCTTTCCGTTCTTGAGATATCCACAAAAGAAAAAGATGTGCATCAATGATTGTAAATTTATGTATAGAGATAAGTAAGCTAGATAAAATTACATTTGTTGATAAGTAAGAACTGTCAAAGTAATCATCAATTAACAACAGTTAACAACTAGAAGAACTAAAGACTACTAAAAAAACAATCAAAAACAGCTGTCTGATCGCTACAGGACCATTCGCGTTGGTGGCAACTGCCAGACTGAGACAAGACAAATCTTCCACCGGAGCTGGGCGGGTCTCACTAACTATCAGACAAATCTAAATTAACATTGGAAAGTTATTGAGCAATCAACTAATGCTGTCGGCAATAAGGAACGCAATTGGTCAGGAATTACAAACGTAATGAATATCAAATTATTTTTATTTCAGACCTAGTCGATGCTTACGCTTACCATGGTTAATCCTTTCATAATTTCCCAATGTCTATACTCTGCTAGGAACATGGTAGGTACAGTAAATACACAGATTTTTTTATATACATACGAGATTTGTATACTTGTAAAAAAGCTGTCATGACATTGTTTTAGGGTGAATAATTATAGATGTTTTGTACTGTTAGCTCCAGCAGCAAATTTACTTAAAGCATCAATATTATGCCACAAATTTTTAGGGCGCTTATTCCGTCACAATCTGCGGTTGCATCGCCCTAGCGCTCGAACAGGATAAGACGTTCACCAGCTGTGCGCAGACTCTCGTACAATCAAGCACAGCGCCGCTTCCACTCAGTTGTATCTGGAGCAGCTGTACCGATAACGCAGACCGAAAAGTATAAAAGCAACTTCCGCATCCATTTCAATCACTTGGGACCTGAGATTTTGATCCTGACCTTAAGCTCTAGGTCTCTCTTCGAAGGCCTAGCATTTTTTAAATACTTTCCTGGACTGGCTTTGCCCAATGACGGCACACCGTCTCGTAGAGTATCCCCCCTAACCTGAACCTGACGCAGTGTTGTCCCGTGACGGGAACCCGTCTCGTAGAATGCTTTTGTAACCTAAACCTCACTCCCAACGTCCACTACATTGCGTTGACAATAAATAATTGGCTTCACCGAGGTTAGTATAACCTAAAAGTTCATTAAAATACTAGCGTACCTGTAGCAACAGCATTGTTAGTCCAACGACGCCACCCTGATAGTTCACCAAAGGCAGATCGCATTTTGCCGGCCGACGCACTAAAGGGCGCAAGCAATCTTCCAGAAACTCCCGCAAAACCAAGTAGTGAAAATGCGGATTTCGCTTCAGAGGAACAGGCCCTGTTTAAGTTATTCCCAAACTTATATACCAAGCAAGCCCGGCGGCCTGCCGAGGTTAACACACGCCACCAGCACCGTAAAAAAAGTTATTTAAAATTGGCCCGCACCCAAAATTCGTAGGCAATCACCAGTTTCGGCGACATTAATAGGGCTTGCTTCAGACCGATCGCTTCTAAGTTCAAGTGGACTGGAGCTATACCTCATTCAAACTTTCTTGGAGAGGATCCAGGGGAATTCCAGGCAGAACTGACGTATATAGTGGGTTGCCGACCGCCAAGTATCACCGATCCAGCCCGTTTACCACAGAAAATTTTGTTATAATTCTAGGTATGTACCATTACTAATTAAGATTACTTTTGTACTTAATAGTTAAAAATATTATACGATTTATTCATAAACTGTTTATTCCTGTATTTATACATTTGAGTGGTAACGAACCCATGAGCATCTGAGCATATTCGAAGCAAAAATAAATTAAATTAAATTAAAAAATTCCCGAACAATTCATGCAATTATTACAGTCTATAATCAACCAACTTTCTGAATATTTTATCGAAATTAAGTCTCTCAGTTTTCAAGCACAATTTATTTCTAAACTAAAAAAATTAATAAAAACCAATTGCTATTAATTTGACATACATAATTTGATAACTGTTTCCACAGCAGATGATTCATTTAAAAAATTGAAGCGTACATTTAAAATTTAGTGTATATTAATGTAAATTAAACACAGTCTTCCTCATAACAATTAAAAAATATATTTAGTGTATAGTTAGTTGCATCTAGATTGAAATGAAACAATGTATTGACGTGTTTTTTTTTATGAAAGTGTATATAGCTCGTATGTACACAAAAAAGAAAAATTGCCTGTATAATAGTTTACACTCTAAAGATATATAGAATGGGTACCCAAAATAAAAACCGTTAAAAACACTGTAAATATTGTTAAATGAAATAGAAATGGTAAAAACAAGTTGGTGCTTAACCTTCTTGAATATTAATCTCTATTTAAAATTCTTAAACAACTCATTTGGATTAATTAATTGAAGCTGTACCGGTCTAGCAAGTAACCATCCTTTGCCAAGATCAGCACTAGAATGCCTATATATTACGCAACACTATTCAGCAAAATCCATATACAACGTTTAAATGCAAATTGTACATTTAACAAATAAAGTTAAAGATACATTATTATTTATTTAACAACTTATCTTGCCGAATGTACCTCGGGTGATGATAAATCCTTATAATTTTGTTAATAATCCCCTCAAGTGCATTGCTTTGAGTAACTAAGCAACACACTTTCGGGTATTATAAACAAAATTATTGCGTGATTATCAAATACTCTTGATACATTTGAACTGAAAATAAATTAGAAAAAGATAGATATGACCGAATTGTATGTAGGTATTACAAAAATTGTTGTACAATACACGGCCGTTAAGGCCTTTACTGCCTTGCCAGTATTATTCGACTTGCTCTTCGAGCTCGTCTCACAAGCTCTCTGGCTCGGCCGTAAAGGCTATCCTAACGGACTTCTACTGTAAAATACTATTTTGATAAACATTCTGTACGGCGCGGTCTTCCAGATCGATATAATTTCATGGGGCGCTGTGAAACCATTCAGGTAACAGTACGAGTCAGCAGCCAATTTTCGATACCACTAATACCTGTCCTCAAGGAAGTGTTGTACTTTTCTGTTGATCAAAGATGTATTTATCATACTCTATTTTTTTTGGCTTTTTAATTTTTCCTTGTCTATGTAAAGTAACCATTTCTTTTACGTGTTTTGCACTTAGCATTAAGATAACTCTTTTATTGTTCACTGTTTGCACTATTGCACCAGTGTCATGCTCTGCTGCTAACTATTTCTCTTTTCTATTTTTTCAATGCAATTTTTAGGATTAGCTTTTCGATTGATCTTAACGTTTGAATGAATCGATACCATGTTCTAGTAAATTATGGGTTAGAGGAACTGAGGTATAATAGTTATCTGTACATAATGTTGAGTCATCTCTTAACAGATTGCCCATCAAACCCATTACCACCTTTGAAGAAACTGGCTGGTTTTTAACGATTTCTTTTCCGCAGTAAATTTAGAATTTGTAGGTGTATACTTCTTTTAGACACAATTTGAAAAGTTTTATCACAACTGTGAGAGCGTACCTAGGCGGGTTCTGGACCAAAATGTGTCACTGCGCAGGTTTTTTGCGCAGGTCTGCGCGGGGTTTTTGCGCAGGTTTGTAAAGGTCGTTGGCCTAGCCGGGGTTAAGGTCCCGGGCCTAGCCGAGGTCAAGGTCACGGGTCTAGCCGTGTTCAAGGTCATTGGCCTCACCTTGGCAATTTTGGGACTAAAAGTCTAATTTTGAAATTTTTACAAGGTTTCAACGATGAATTTTGGAGCTAAATGTCTAATTTTAGTCCTACGCTTATCAAAAAATATTTCCCAGGCTCACAGAATGTGAGTCATCGCCTGGGAATGCAAAACTTGTTAAGACTTGTAGATCCAGGATGTTATTATCTACCAATTGAACAATGACGTGAAGGACATCTTGTTTTGATGAAACAAGCTGCCAGACGCCGTATACTTGCAATGTGGCTTATTTAATCACTTGCAATATTTGTTACTAATTATTATAAACTTTCCTGGAAGCCATTTTGGTAAGCCTTGACAATTTTTTGTGTGTTTCATTTAATCTAATTTTAACCCTTGTATTTTAGTTATAACACATCTTAATCATTTCTGATGAAGCCATCTAAAGTGGCGAAACGTCAAATAACTTATCAACTTATATATGTGTGACTTTTGGACCTTACGGAATAACAACATATTTTTGTACTTCAATAAACTTTTTGGCTAACTAGCTAACTATCTCCCACAACTGTACTAAGAGCCAGTAATATTAATCTAAAATTAACTAAAAATTAAGTATTATTATTAGCAAAGTTGATAAACGTATGATACAGACAGTTATTAATTACTTAATAAATACAATTGTCCTATATCTAGTATTAGAGTTAATAAAAATTAAATTAAATAAAACCAAATAAAGCAATATATTAGTAAAAAGTACTCTTCAGTTAGCAGGTTAAAAGTTTGATGTAGTTTAGTCAATCTTATACACATATATAATTCCAGCAGTAAACTGGTAAGAAGCTAACACACATAAGTATAGTGGAGTCTTAAACAGCAGAATTTTATAATACACAACAGGGCGATAAAAGAATCGTGTGTACCACCTAGCATTTTTCAGTTTATCTGATTCAGCAACTTCCGCATGTCAATCTCGCAAAAACAGTAGTATAACGAGAATACAATTCATTCATGACGTGACCCTTTTTAAACCAATTGGAAGCATAAAAACCCTTGGATACATATGTATCACAGCGGTGATACAAAACAAAAATTCGTATCACCTTATTGTGGTCTGTTGCTACGCAAAAGTGTGAAAATGTTGGTTACCCAGCTGTCAATTTTAAGTCTAAGTCAAATTCGAGGTTAGCAGGTTAGGTTTTCCGTCAGTTTTGACATAAACTGACACAACACCTAGGGCCGGTTGCAGAAAGCAATGTTAAGTCTCGTGTTAGCTAACGTCGCGTCAAAGTGAACAAAATCGCATCAAATTTTGTTTACTAATGTATTAGTTACCATAAACATTTTAGATTTGATTCGTTTCTGTTCACTTTGACGTCGCGTTAGCTAACACCATACTTAACATTGTTTTCTGCAACCGGCCCCAAATCTAACTTCAAATTTACAGCAGGGTAATCAACATTAACACTTTTTCAATTCATTGTATTCTCTCACTAAATAGAACTCGCGGTATGATTAGTAATCGGTCATATTTCTCATTGAAACCGAAGGAGGAAATTCAACTAGTCTTTCGGACTCATTGAATTCGCATCTCGGTTTCAATTCGAAAGTATCACCGATGATAATTATACCACTTGTGGTATTATGGCTGAAATGATATTCTTCAAAGATTATAGATTATTAGGCGTTTTTTCTAGCTACTACGCATTATATTTATCAAGAGAATATAATGATTTAAAATATATATCAGAGAGAGTATCAATGCTAATGATCAATGTTTGTCCCTAACACACTTTTTGTTGCTTTTTACTTCCTTTTACAATAAAGGAAGTATTGGATTCACCCCAAAAATTCCAAATTGAGTTTTCAACAGATATTCACGTTTTAGAGTCCCCTGATCCCAAAAAACATATTTTTTTTCATTGGGCTGTCTGTCTGACTATCTGTCTGTGTGTCTGTCTGTGAACAGAATATCTCAAAAACTAAAAGAGGTATGGCGTTGAAACTTCATATATAAGTTTTGTGTACTATGTAGATGCGACAGCAAGCTTTTGAAGAAAATCGCATAACCGGAAGTAGGTGTTTACTCTTGTGATTTTTCAGTTTTTTTCGATTTTTTCAAAAACGGCTCTAACGATTTTTTTTAAACTTTACATTTTTATTACATTTTTAATGTGTATTGATGTGCGATAGGTGATTTTCCAGTTGAATACTTCTAAAATGGGTTTCTTTTGTTTTTTTTCTATTTTTTTATTAACTTCTATTTTAAATAGAACACCCGGTATATTATTACATTTTTGAATTCGGCTTAAAATTCTAGAGAAAACTTGTCTCTTGAACTAACACTCTATTTTGTACCGTTTTTGTAAAATTTGTAATTTTTGAAAATTTTTGACAAATGCTTAAAAATTTAAAATAAAATTTTTGGCTAATTATAAGATCACTGTAAAAGGAAGTTGTATGCGTGTATCACACCAGATTTTTTATTATGCTTAGAACGCACGTCCTAACCTAGAAAAATTAAATGACATTTCTAAATTACTTCATTTGACAGGAGAAATAAAACCAAGTTAGCTTGTACCTAACCGAAAATCGTGAGTCGCTATGTTGTCAGTATGGTAGAAGGTCCTATTAGTCAATGTCCTACGTTTACGAGACGATGATTGGCTCAAAATTCAATGAATTATATTCTCAACGGGATTTACTTCTAATTCACTTACTTAAGGTAAAGTGACTAAGTAACCTCTAAGTGAGAGTAGATTTGCTAATTTCATAGCAGCTACTGACTCTTGTTATAGTGTGTAAGGAAGTAACTAAATTATAGCTATTTTGGGCACAAGTGCGTTCAAGTGACGTATTTGTAATAACCCGCGCGTGCCATATAAGATTATATTCAACACCCCAGTATATACCAAAATAACAAATGTTATATTGACAGCTGTGAAAATTTAAAGTCGACGTGTCATGGAGCGAGTTATAGTCACTATAAGGTCACGTGCCAGTTAGGTTATGAACTGTAAAATTCACTGGAAATCGGCATAGAGTCATAATACGATGTTGGATAATAGTTATTTATGGTGTAAGTGTGTTATATCATATAACGATCCAAATGTGTGTGTCCGTCATGTTTGTATTATTTGGTCAGTTTTACTAAGGGTTGAGATCCCATTGGTTTCATGTATACAGAGTCGTTAGTGGTTTTCCTGCGAGGGCAGTGTGTCAAGGTTATGTACTAGTGATAAAGTAAATTTTGAATAATTGAGTTTGAGATATATTTCGACAGTTAAACGTAAAAAGTGACTTTATGTGGCTTCGCTGAATTATTTGCCTCACTAACGTTCGGCTAAATAAACTTCAGCTTCACCACGTAAAGGATCACTTTTACTCCTAATAACATAATCTACTATTACGCTGTACTTGATAGAACTAAGTACATTTGAACTCCAATTATTAGTTAATGTGATTTTAACACCAACTAATAAGCTACACAAATATGCACAACATATAATTTAAACCAATTGTATACGTTAAATTGATAAGTAACATTTAAATAACAGTGGGGATTAGCTAAACAAGATGTCGATGGCGAATTTTAAACCACAAAAAAATTACAATTCTATGCCAACAAAAAGTATGCTGAAGATCAACGTCCGTAAATACGGCAAGCTTGGAAATATATGTCACCCCATGCATTTCCACTAGACACTGGGCACGAAAATGGCGGGAAATTTAAACCTTGCAGTGTGCTAATAAATGACCGCAATTTTGAACCCAAATTTCTCGTTTTTTTTTGGTCAGCAGGAAAACCAAATAAACGAAAACCAGGTCTTGAATGGTTGATGCCGTTCAAAGAGGCACATTGTGACAGTTTCCAACCATCTAATGTCAACCTTTCAGCTGACAAATTGTGACGGCTTTGGCAAGAATTTATTGCCAGTGGGCGAGAAACTGGCGGCTGTTGGAATGATCTATATTTCCAAGTTTGCTGTATTTACGGACTGACTACATATTAGGTATAAGTTTTATTGTTTTGGATGGCTCCTGCGTTCACGTTTAATTTCTCTCGTAATAGCAAAGAGATAACGTGAACAACAAAATAGAATTCTCGAGTAAGAAAGAGACTATACGAAAAAAAAAATTTTAGTAGTCATATTTAGTTGACGTATGTCATAATTAAAATGACCGTTAAACCTACTCCAATATTTCCTTCTATGTTTATCTCTTTCTTACTCAATCAATGCGTTCTATTTTCTTGTTCGTGTTATCTCACTGCTGTTATATATAATTTTGAATCCATCGGTAAAGTCATTGTAACAAAATTTCAGTATCACGTGATTAAGTGTATCAAGCAATATTGTCAATTATTTCCAATATTGTGCTACAGAAGGTTTTTTTGTTACATGTAATTTTATGTTATGTTACCTTTATGCATGTTCGAGACATAGAATATAATTTTAATGCAGCATATTTAAATTAGACAACATAATTAGACGTTAAATACGAGAACATTTATTACAAAAATTACTCGTAAATTGATGTATCTGACACTAAAAAAGTCAAACAAACGTCAATGTCAACATCAAATGTCATTGAAGAGTAAGAACTTTAACTTTAACAACCCAGGCCAGAAAGGTGACCATACATTTCAAATATACTTATTTTTAGCAATTAAGTTATGTATTTTGAGGAATTTTATCTCGTTATCATAGTGGTGCGATTATAACGTCTTAGATCAGCTGATACTAAAATTTTGTTAGAAGAGCTCATTTAGTCGATAGGAGAATCATAAATTATTTAGACGTACAAAATTGGTTGCAGGGGTTACATTAAACGGAGAAAACATAGTTACCGCTAAATTGTAAATAAGTGTTTTTCTAAAATGCGTCGTCAAAACGTAGGAACGTAGATTATGTACCCATATTCTTTAAATTAGCAGTATGCAGCTTCTGTTTATTTTTTTAAAGGAAGGCCAGACGATTTTCATCTGTAGACGAGATTGATAATGCAATTTATTTCATAAGAAAACTAATTGCAAGCTTTAGAACAACATAGAAAAGCACAGGAAATTAACTTACTTCTAGAGGAAACTACTATAAACATTTTCAAAAGCATTCATTGTATATTCTATCCTCAATAATTTCAGCTAAATCAATAACCTTCTTATATTACAAGACTAAGTTATTTTAGAAGTGTATTTGGCTAGGCAATAACTAAAAAATATCCCAGTTAATAAATTACTCTATTAACTAGGTATGTTGCTCTCGATGTTTTATTTTGCAGACAACTGAAACTCACCTTTCATCCATTAACTTCTTGTTCCTAGCAATTATTCTTCGTTTAGACACAAAATCATTATTAATTCATTTTCATGGAGTTTCTCAAGCTACAGCATGAGGCGGTGGTGTTTGGTTGTAATTGTAATATTTTCAAAATCCCGCTTAAAACATCTTCTATTTTAAATAAAACAAAGACATAGCCGGCAATTCGTACCTGCGACAGTAAATTAATTGACTAATTAGCGTTATTTTACAAGGCAATAAAATGTTGCTTTCGACAAGTGCTCCGGGAGTTCCAAGTTTTAAGCTCTTAAGAAGTTGAACAATTTCAATAGTGAAAACTAATTTGCGCTAATGGGGTAATGGAGGACTGCTTTTTATTAAACCTGTCACGCAGTGACAACATAATGCTCACCTCTCAACAGTGGATGTCTAGAGGGATTTTGTAGTCAACAACTTATTTCGCTGAGTTTACGTTGGCAAAGCAGGGTATGATTTTGCAGAAGCTTCGCCTTCTAGATTACACTACAATTATGCAATCGTCGTTTACTGCATGGTATATTTATGCGGCACTTAGTCGACGTTAACTGCTCAATGAAGGAGCAAGCGCTGGCATTATTAAGTTATGCAGATATACTGGGTGTACCACATTAGCGCAGTAACAACGTATGTTGTGCTTTACTTAAGGCTGTTTATATAGGAATGGTGGGGCAAAATCTAGTATAAAATGTAATACTTAATAACTAGGTCATTTGTCTTCGTACTTTCCATAACGAGACTTTTAAAACGATTTGGACTATTCTAACAAAAGATGCATATGCATGGAATAATTTTTTATGCACGATATTTGCTCTTCGCGTTGTCACATCGTTTCTAGATGTTTATAAATAAATGTGCAAGTTAAATATTTTTTATTCACGTTATTCACGTGCAGGGTTTTCAGATTTTTAAAATCTACGCAAGAGAAACTTTCAAACTATATGCAGCAGATTTATGAAGAAATTGAAGTTTTGGTAAGAAATCTTGTAGAATTATTATCAATCCAATAATTATCATTCATTATACAGCGCTACTAATAATTTTTTGTATCGCGTGGGATTGTTATTCCCCCTTCGGGAGCATGCTCAGGTGGCCCACCAGATTTGGTAGGTACTGGGAAAATAAAATACCCGGTGCGGACGAAAATAAGCAGCAACGTCTGATGAGAAGGCTAAAAGGGAGACTAAACCTTCACACTTTTGCAAAACTATTAGTCTAAGCCAAGAAGGCCCCGGTAATATTCCATCAAAATTACATAAGTGCTCTGAAAAACTGCTTAGGTTTTTTTCAAAATTTATTTCAAGACTGGGTTAATGGTGCGAAAGTTCCAGACGAATGGAAGATATCCTACCTCTTAACTATTTCTAAAAAGGAGACAGATAAAAATGCACAAACTACAGAGGCATATTAGTTACAAGTAACATCAGTAGAGTATATGAGAAAATATTGAAAAGCAAAATTGAAAATAAATATCAAGATAAAGAAGAGGAGGTACAAACCGGATTCAGAGCAGGTAGGTCAATGGCATACCATGTAACGCAAGTAATACAAAAGAAGATAGCTATAGGCCAAGAAATACATCTGTTATACGTCGATCTGAAAAAAAACCATATGATGTCTCATAGATAAAGATCTGGGAAGCATTAGAAAAAAACTAATATAAGCATAGAACTGTGAATAGAATATTAATTATGCTACCAGTATAGTCAAGATAAAATTAAGAAAAAAAAAAGCTAACGCGAGGCATAAAAAATCAAGAAAAGGATTAAACACGGATGCTGTATCTTACCATAAGGTATACTTAAAGCCAGCCCCTAATGATTTGGAAAAGAAAATTCCCAATATGGGTATGTGTATAAGCTACAGCACTGTATATACGTTTATGCTTTGCGGATGATCAAAACTGTACGAGCGCAAGAGTACTATGAGCTAGGCCACCTAGGGTATATGACGAGAAAAACGTATAGAAAAAATACCAAAAGTGGAGGCTACACGTTAACGCAGATAAAACTGAATACATGTGCATCAGCGGACTACAGGAAACAGTTAGTACTGTAAACGGACAACAGGACTAAACAGTGCGCAACATATAAATATATTGGACTAGAGATAACACACAATGGTACATTAGATGAAGCTCTTCGACGTAAAAACATGCAAGCCCGAGAAGCTATATCGGAAATTAACTATATTATATGGAATGACAAGATTTCTAAGGACAATAACAAGACAATTTATAACGCTATAATAAAAACTATAGTTCAGAAGTTTGGCAATTAAGTCAGATTTCAAAACAAAATTATTGTTAACCGAGATCGATTACCGGAGACGAGCAGCAGGAAAATTAAGAAAGAAAGAATTCCAAAGGAACAAATTCGGGAAATAATACCTAAACAAATTTTACAATGGACACCACAAGAAAAAAGAGGACGAGGAAAATCGAGAAAAATCTGGAGAATAGAAATAGATAGAGAAATAAGAGAAAGAGATCTTGATGAAAACTCATGGAAAAAACAAGGAGAATGAAGATTGTGTGTCGGAAGACATCGTAGAAACAGTTTTGAGCCGACTTATATACCATATGCTGACAGCGCAACATAGGAAATCACATGTTAAATTCTTAATGCTGAAATATTGACTCCTCGATTAATTCTAGAGCCAAAGTTTTTTGACGCCGCTTTAGTCTTTCCAATTCAGTTATTATCTTATTTTCAAATGTTTCCTACAAAGCGTTCGGTTCATTATACAGTGTGAACGTGCATTCATCAGTGAACAAAATATTATTTAGAAAATCTCAGTCCTCGTTACATTTCATCATCTGGAAGTAAAATGCTATTTTCCGCTCCATATCAACTTCACGTAGCATTTGATAGCGTTGGTATTTATATGAAACTTTTTTTGTATATTAGTCTTAAGCTAATACTAGGATTTTCACTCACTGCCGTTAAAAACGTTGAACGTGTTGTCGTTTTTTTTCACGTTAGTGTGAGTTCTGAACCTTATTATTGCACTTGCAATTATTTAATAACTTGCCTGTACCCTCAAACTTATTTATTACTTCCTTTTACAATAAAGGAAGTATTGGATTCACCCCAAAAATTCGAAATTGAGTTTTCAACAGATCTTCACGTTTTAGAGTCCCCTGATCCCAAAAAAACATATTTTTTTTTCATTGGTCTGTCTGTCTGTGTGTCTGTCTGTCTGTGTGTGTGTCTGTGAACAGAATATCTCAAAAACGAAAAGAGGTATGGCGTTGAAACTTCATATATAAGTTTTGTGTACTATGTAGATGAGACAGCAAGCTTTTGAAGAAAATCGCATAACCGGAACTAGGTGTTTACTCTTGTGATTTTTCAGTTTTTTTTCGATTTTTTCAAAAACGGCTCTAACGATTTTTTTTTAAACTTTACATTTTTATTACATTTTTAATGTGTATTAATGTGAGGTAGGTGATTTTCCAGTTGAATACTTCTAAAATGGGTTTCTTTTGTTTTTTTTTTCTATTTTTTTTTTATTAACTCCTATTTTAAATAAAAACACCCGGTATATTATTACATTTTCGAATTCACCTTAAAATTCTAGAGAAAAGTTGTCTCTTCAACTAACGCTCTATTTTGTACCGTTTTTTGTAGAATTTGTAATTTTTGAAAGTTTTTTGACAAATTTTAAAAAATTAAAAATGAAATTGTTGACTAATTATAAGATCACTGTAAAAGGAAGTTGTGTGAGTGTATCACACCAGATTTTTAATCTAGTAATGGTTGTACACACACGATCATTGAAAATGAACACGGTTATGCAACACATGTTACACATTTGAAACAATGTTCTTAGAAAGCTACTATAATTTTCAAAAATGTTGTAGTGCTGTCGATGTAAATAATATTTCTGATCATGTATAGACCATTCAGAAAACGTAAATCAACTACCGTAATATTGGTCGCATAGCCCTGTTCATTTTCAATGATTCTTTGTGTACTGCTTGGAATATGCCGATTCGAATATTTTATACTAAACAAGGTGTTTACTTGACGTTCACTATTTCCACCATAAACCATTTTAGCATTTCCACATTTTTCTTGAGTTGAATACATTTTAAGTAGAACAGAATTAATAATGACATTATAAACGTCAAACAGCAACGACAAACAACCAAACAATAGCTAGATATATTACAAGTACGAAACTAAGGACTTTTTGAACGAGCGCAGCGAGCAAGGCATATAAATAGAGCGAGTCTAAAAGTCTGCTTTCGTACGAGTTACATACACAATTTCTTATTCGACTGCTTTGGAAACGGCTTTTTTCTAATTATAAAATGACAGTTTAATCGAGAAGAGCGTGAAAAGTCGAGGAGGTCATGATCATACCGCAAAATGGTAGTGTCTATTTTGATTTCGAGTAATGGAAATGGTTGCTAGTTTTTTTTGCTATGATTATTACTGCCAAAAAGTAAAAGGTACTAGTATAAAAAAGTAGGAGTTTTCGGCGGCTAAACACTGCCGAATTTGATAGCAAAAAATATGTTATTGGTTTGGGAATTAAATTTTCATCGACATATATTCGCAAGTGGGCGTTGGGAGACTAAACAATTTTAAAAATCAAAGGATATTAGGAGTAAAAGGTATCTTCCTGTTCGTAGTAATACTGAAACAATAAAAGGAAACACTTGATAATGTGAATGACATCAATTTTCAAATAAAAAGCATTACGGGCGATGGAATTCGCACTTCAGCCCGTGTAAACAAGCCTAAGAAAGCGATTCTGAAGCGGTAGCCCGAAGTAAAGCAGGCGTTTTGTGCCACTCCAACCGCGGACGGCTCCGATCGGTGAGATGCGGCTGCCTTAAATACAACGCATTTATTGTTGACCCTTGTTTTATTTTTTAGAACATTTACCTTATATCTATTGGTTTTCATTTGCATCAGGGGTAAAGCCTGAGCTATATGAAAATGATCACTTTTATCTATTTCTCAGTTGAAGCAAAAGCAAATAACTACTTATTTTTTAAGATGTGCATCCTGTATATGTTGAGTCCAAGGTACTTCCTTTTTCGTTAAGGGTAAAAACCTGAGCTATGTGTAAAATATTACCTTCATTTAAGTAATGGTCTTAAGTACCAGCAAAAATAGGCAAATTTTATTTTTCTAAAGTACTCACCCTGTATATATTTAATTGAAGTTTTTCTCGGTTTCATGCTAGGAAGGCATATAATCCGCATGCATTATATCTTTGTCCTCCAACAAACACTTTTTGAGTTATACCGGCATCATATGGAATAATCGCCTGGTAGCCCAAAATAAAACAAGCAACTGCGACCCACAAAATCACCAGAATGCAATATCTAGCTAATCGGTGCATCACTGGAGCCTTTAAAGGCACTTCAGGACAAGCACTGAATGCCATCTTAAATATGCCACCTCTGCACATCTTCTTGGACGATGAAGCCAGAATGGCAGCCTACAGATTACAAAGTACTGGTAACTGGATGACCATAGCTAATAATCTAGGACATGACAAGGTCATGTCACACATCAACAACCCAATATTAGAAAGGGGTTCTGATCTTATAATCAAAGCCTATGACTTTGAAAAGAACTTTACTGTACACACAAGTTGGAATCCGGACCAACTACCAACTCCAACAGATAAGAACATCATTTTTTATACTGATGGATTTAAGTTTGAAGGGGGTACAGGCCCCAGTGTGTACAGTACCAATCCTAGAACCAACGAAAAAGTCAGTCTAGGAAAGTTTTGTAACATCTTTCAGGCTGGAGTACAAGCTATTAACGTATGCGCAAACATCAGCATAGAAAAGAAGCTGCTCAATCGAGACATGCACATTATCGCAGTCAGGCAGCACTGAAAGAGCTAAACGCCTTCAGTACTTCATCGAGACTGGTCAAGGAATGCAAATCCAAACTTCAAACCTTGAGCCAGGGAAATACAGTAAAACTATGCTGGATTCCAGGTCACCAAGGTATTGAATGAAACGAAAAGGTGGACAAGCTCGCAAAAGAAGCAGCCCGTAATGCAATGACCGGTCCAGAACCTGGTCTAAGCATTCAGAAAAACCAAGCCCGCTCAACCATTAATAAATGGGTCAATAGAGCACACCAACTAAGGTGGAGAAACTACAATCAAGCAACACATTGCAAAAGATTGCTAAAAACTCCGAATCCACAAACCACCAAAACCCTGTCGAGACTGAACAGAACTCGAATCAAGCAAGTAGTCAGGCTACTAACAAGCACTAGAGCATTCAGAGGATTTATGCACAGGATCAACATCTATAGAGACGAACCTGTTTGCAGACTATGCCAAGAGGATGATGAAACATCCTATCATATCCTCCTTGAATGCCCAGCATTCGAGCCTAAAAGACACCAACTCGATTGGAGCCTTAACTCTATTGACAACTGCAAGCTAGTAGGGGACATTGCAAGTCTAGTAAAAGATCCGGATGTCGGCCTGCTAACTTGAAAACTCCCGACAGTAGAAAAAGCCCAAAGGACTGACGTGCGCATGCCAGCAAAAGGCAGTGGTGGAATTTAAATCTAATCTAATCTAATCTATACCGGCAATAGGCAGCCAGACACACCGACAGACAGGTGGAATTGAGAAAACCTGTTTTTCGTCATCTAGGTGATTTTTTCACGATTACAATACTTCCTTCGTCTTTTGGACGAAGGGAACTTACGACCTGGTGGATGACGGCCATTGGTCTTTCCTTGTAATGCCAGCTGTAATAGCGGATATTTGGTGTTCCTCATAATGTGACCGAGATATTGCATTTTAGCTGTTTTTACTTTCTCAATGCATTCTGTTTCTTTTCGCATCCTTTCCAATATTTCCTTGTTGCTAACTCTGTGAATCCATGGAACACGAAGCATTCTTCTGTATGTCCACAATTCAAATGCCTCTGTTCTTTTAACTGCCTCTTTTATTAGGGTCCACGTTTTCAATGCCATAAAATAGTACCGAGTAGACATAGCGGCGTAGCAACCTGATTCGTATCTTTAGATGGATCTCGTGAAAGCATAATGTTGTTTTCATTCTCATAAATGCTGAACGGGCCATTTCTATAGAAAACTTTAATGTACTAATATTGATAACCACAAGTAAGTCGGAAAGAGAAAGAGTAATTCTAGTCACCTGATTTTGAAATAAAAAACTTAATTGTAATTACCGATTACTTTAGACTTTGATAATAATTTCTACATAACCAATGAATGTATAATTAACGGTGTTTAAGCTTATGAACTATCCCTACTATTTGAACCTTTAAGGTATTTTTTTTTGTAATGTAACCAATTTAAAATTTTATACAGTTGAAAAACAGATTAAAACTTGCTACTGAAATAAATAAAAAATATATAGGTTAACTACCATTTAAAACAAATGATATAAAAGTCTGACGATCACTAGCATATGCACTGTAATTTGAATCGTTACATCTATTTGTGATGTTTTCCTGAACATTAACGAAATTACTTAATATCCACACTGTATATATTTAGATCTTTCAGGTTCAATTGTAGCCCCATTTTTCAAATTCTAGCTTTATTTTCCGTAACATATATTCGTCTTTTTTTCTTGTGCAATAATGGCCTTGGTCACCTATCATTATTGTGAGTTTGTTCATTACTGCAAAGCAAATATAAAAACATCGGCAATTTAGATGCCGAGACCAATGGCAGTGTAGCATCCGCTATGGGAGAGACTGGAAGACTGTAATTGTATTAATGTGTCCAAGATATGGATACATTTTGATTTCATTATTTATTTTTTCTACTCCTGTAACTAAAATGCCATTTAACATACTAACATACAGGTCGCTAAGTGACCTTTTAATCATGCCTTCATAACCTATGGCTAAAGAGCCTCTTAGTCATAAGCTGAAGTTGGCAAGGATGTTTTAGTCATGGGGTGAAGTTAGGTTCAAATAGTATTTGCTTTATTAGTCACAGCCAAAACTAATATCAAGTTAGTTTTCAACCGTCACTTTGACGTTTGTCAAGCATAAGTTAACCTAATATAATAAATGTCAAAATTTTAAAGAAATAATATGATGTTATATTCTCTAAATTTGTGGTCGTAGAAAAAGTATAGTATGCAGCTCGTTTTATAGACTTATGAGTCACTCTTTTATTAAACACTCGCTCCGCTGCGCTTCGCTCGTGATTAATAAAACTCGTGACTAAAATGACGTTTATAAAACTTGATACATAATATACTATTATCTACTTTGATGTCACAATATGGTTATTATAACACCGAAAACAGTGCCACAATGGAGTTCATTATAGCACCATTATTATTTTTATATGAAATACATTGAAATAGTCGACCTTGTTTCAGACAATTGGCAGATTTTCACGGTTTGCGGAAAGTTCGTTCCCCACATTTCGTTCCCCACATTTCGTACCCCATATTTCGTTCCCGGGATATTTCGTCTCCCCACATCTCGTACCCGGAAACTTCGTTCCCGAGCGAGCTCAATTTGTCTCCTAAATTACAGGGTATTGAAAACCGAGTGCAGCGATCGGAATGCAGTTAGAAAAATGAAAGATATTTTAATTAATTAATTTATTATAATGAAGTCCTGCGGTTCTATAATTAGAAAAGCAACGGTATAGTACAGAAATTAGATATCACTATATCGGGTTGATCAAATATATTGTACGCAGAGCTGATCGCGTTTACATTCTGGAAGAATTCGCTCTAATGGTAAGGAAATCAAGTAAAACAAGAAAACGTTGAAATTAAAATGGTGGAAACAGAGGAATAAAAAATTATACAACTTGGTGGCTAGAAAATTGGAAAGAATGGCAAAATCAGTTGAAATGGCAAACGAAAAAGGAGGCTGCAAACAAAGGTTTCAATTCGAATTTTATGTTGAATCGCAAGGCAGCGTATATCGGGCGAATTCCAATAAATAAGAAGAAACTGAAAGATATCCAGAGTGCAATGAAGTAATAATTTGAATAATTTTAGCAGGACACATTAGAATGGGCTACTAGAAAAAGTGTAAAACTATTACTTCCCTCGTCTAAAAGACGAAGAAACTATTGTAACCGTGAAATAATCACACTCCGAGATTTCTTCAGCTCTTCACGTTTCAGGGTCCCTAGATGACGAAAACAAGGTTTTCCCAATTTCGTCTGTTTCTGCATGTTGCTGGTATAACTCAAAAACGATTTGTTGGAGGAAGATGATATTTTGCCTGCCGATTACATGCATTCGTGGTATAAAACCGAGAAAATTTCGCTAAAATATATACAGAGTTAGTACCTTAAATATAGTATATAACTGGACCAGTAGAGAAACTAACATTTTCACTGTAGAATGTTGAGTGTAGAAAGACAAACAAGTGAGCGGTTTAGTTTCTCACGAGTGCTGTGTAGCGTTTTGTTCAATCCTGCCACTGAATTTTTGAATAAATATTAAAACTTGCGTGATTTACATCAAAAAACACATTTTGATTCGAAATAAACTTTGTTGGTGTTACATGTTTGGCAGTACTGAAGTGTATTGTCAGTATATGCCAAATTCGTCTACGTTGTCATAGCAAATAACGAGAGTGAGCAAAACAAACTCTTTCTCGTTCTGTATCCAAGTAAGAAACAACATGTTTTAACAGTAGGATTGAACAAATAAAATTTGCCATTTTTGCTTTAACTCAAGAAATATTATTAAATGAAAGTAATATTTTGCACATAGCTCTGGATTTTACCGTTGTCAAAACATAGTGTATTTTGAACCCAACATATACAGCGTGAGCATCTTCAAAAATAAAAGTTTGTCTCGTTTGCGTTAATTGAGAAATAGATAAAATTAGTAATTTTCAGACAGCTCAGGATTTACCCTTGACGAAAATGGTACCCAACAGATATAGGATAAATGTTGTAAGAGACAGAAAGGGGCAACGAATAAGTGCCTTGTGTTTAATGGAGTTGCATTGCAGAGATCTGAACGGTGCAGCGTGGCAACTTGTGAAAAATAGTTGAACGTTGAAACTACATTCACCGACGCTGAAGCTCGAATTCCACCGCCGATTTTTTTTTATTTGAAACCTGATGCAATTTGCATTACCAAGTGTTTCTCTTTATAGTTTCAGTACTGTTAGGAACGTTAAGATATTTTTACCCTTAGCTTCATTTGATTTTTAAAATTGTTTAGTGTCAGAACGTTCATTTCTGAGGGAAGTTCTGATTTTTCCGATTTTATTAGTTATAGTATTCTTCCTATTTTAAAATAAAATTGATAAACCGTGATAAACATAACAATAATACACTTGACCGAAACTAATCGAAAACTCTTTCAAGTATTTAAAACATCAATAATCAATCAAAGAATCAATAATAACATTTAATGTATTTTAGTAATTACAGTGCTGTATGTGGTTGCAGGATGCAGAGTTCATTTATAATGGAATTTCTTTTACTGATATGGGTATAACTTTTTAACAACAAAAGAAATCATTTTATGCTTTTTAATACAAATATTGAACGAATATGTGTGTGTTTCATAAAATCATAGAGAAACACATTTTAGGAACGGAATTAAGCAAATTTACACGCTGAAGATGAACAATACTAGTATGTACGGAATTTGTCCCAAAGTCATTGTTATAGTAATAACAATTGTTTAAATGCTACTCAATTAGTATCATGCGAATTTAGAAACAAACTGAACAGGTTACTTGAAGTAGTTGAAACAAAGTATTAATTTCATGTCAATTCATGAATGCAGGTTGAAATACAACTATAAATTAAAAAAATACACTTTCAAATTGTAGGGTTCAAATAATAATTATAATAAATTACGAATTAGGCATGACTTGAGGAAATGTTGCTAAACAGACTTATACTTACTATATTGCTACTTTGAGCTTAAGTATTACATGCAAAACCTAACGTTACTTCGCCAGAGAAGTTGATTTAGTTTGTAATGTGTTATACTTTTCGAAATTGTAAGACTCTATTCTGGTAAGATAGTTCGACACGTAAGTCGAAGGGCATAGGTATCAACATTAACTTACTAAAGGGGAAGGGAATACTGTTACTACTTAGAAGTAGATTATATCTCTAAATAGGTCATTAATGTTTGATTGACTAACAGCAGTCAAGATTGCCTAATTTAAAACTCTTTCAAAACGAAAGACAGAAAGATCGAAATGTGATATTTGTACCTTGTAAGGCGCATACAGTATTCAAAAACAATCATTTGTAACCTTTAAATGTACGATATAAGTCTGTCTCGACCTATTCCAATATTCTCAATATGTAGCGCTTTCGTATTTCAGTCCATTCACTTTATAAAATCAATAGGTGTCAATGGTATTCGGAATATTTAAAACTAATTTCATTCATTCTGTTAACTGTTTCCTAGTACTGATACAAAAGAGTAATGGAAATTTCTGATGAGGTCTATAATTATCAAAGAGCAAATTCATGTATTCGGAAGAAACATTATCAACGCTCCCAAAAGTGTAAATTGTTTCGACGTTATACAGAGTAATTATTATTGCTGAGCAGCTTTCAGGCAAGTCTGTGGTGGACACTTTTTATTCTCTTTGACTGCAGCTTCAATTTGTTTTACATTTATTTCACGTGAAAAGTCGTGTGCAAAAAAGCTCTTTACTTTGTGAATTTTCAAATATGCCGTGATGCCGGGATTACGTCGTAATTTCCCCTACTGATATTGGGTGTAGGTTTTCCGGCACATTGTTTTTGCAGTAATTTCAAATTTCTTATGAGAAGCGCGGTGATTAGCACCTTTTTCGCCTGGCTGAAATCCAGTAATAACAACCCTCGCAGCTGTCCTTTGCGGCTCGCCATATTGATCGGACAATCGTGCTCGGCAAATTACACAACTTCCGTGATTTTTTCGCAGATCGTGCTCAAAACGGAATGGAGATACAATGCAGTAAACATAAAAGGATAACGTCTCTATATGGCATAAAAATTTCCACAAAAGCTCTTCCGACTTGCATTGTGCGACGTGCTCTGCGTATTGTGGAATTCAAATTTCAACGCCCAAACCAAAAGAGAATCTTAATATTATTGTTAGGGGTGCTCTTATTATGCATGTGTATGAGTATGAGTGTGTTTCTAAAGTTATCGTAAAGTTCAAAATATTACATATTTTTTATGCAATTGCAAAAAGTCCATAAAAAGATTTTTTTACGAATCACAGGGGGCCCTAAAATATCCATAGATTCCTATACCCATAATAGACGTTTTACTTATATCTAATGCATTTTGTTATGCTAATATTCTGCTTCAAAGTCCTTTTTTGTTTATATTATCGACGAAACATGGGTGTTACGAGTCAAATTATACAGTAACTTCTAAATGACCCATATCATTAAATTTTTTTAGAAAGAGAAATTCGTTAGTAAGGTTGTTTGATACGAAGTATTGTTAGTGGAAAGTAGCTACATTAATAGATTTACACATTTATAGTAAATACGCTATTTTGTCGCCAATCCCATTGATAAAAACCCAGATTCTACGCATTCCCTGCATTATTCATAATTGAGAAGTTTGACACTTGAGAAAGGATTGTTTCCGCAATTAAACGTTAGTTTTTAGTCATTTATTTCTTGGCATATAGTACAACTAGATTACAGCTGCTTCCAAAAAGTCATGGTGCAGTCACCTAAATTTAATATTTTTCTATTTAGATTGTAATATGTTCAAAAATAAAGATACAAATATACATTAGTAATATGTTTTTAGAGAAAAAATGTAAAAGTTATGTGCATTGTCATTGAAGAGTCACAATCGGATATTTGTTGTGATACTCCTACGAGGGATGCTCTGTTAATAGTTAGTAGCAGGCCACGGAAGCTCTATTGGCTAGCAACAATTGCAACAATTGAATGCCACATTAGTTCACATTCGTTACACACAATTGTCAAACGTTCCGATTTTCTTGTGAAACGTAGTTAATTTTGTAAGTTAAGTAGTTGTGCATTTTTAATTCAGTTAAAATGAGCATTCAGCGAACTGCCTTTAGAGCAGCTATGACTATAAAAGACAGTTAGGATACCAGCAAAGCCATGAACATTTGATAGCAGCTTTTGGCGATGCTGCCCCTTCATTATCCACTGTTAGTCATTGGTTCCGCGAATTTCGACGAGGGCGAGAGCGGCTAGAAGACGAAGCAAGACCTGGAAAACCCGCCTGTTCAGAAAATGTTGATCGTCTGACGAGCTTCATTCAGTCCAATCGAAATATTACTTATAGGGAGATTCAGGAGGAAGTGAAGATTGAATCCTCGGCGGTGATTACCATTTTGCATAAACATCTTGGGGTAAGAAAGCTAGCAAGCCGTTGGATACCGCATTTGCTCTGAGAAAGTCAAAAACAGGATCGAGTAGACTTGTGTAAATTTATGTTGCAAAAATTTGACGGATCAGTTTTCAAGCAAGTGGCATACATTGTAACAGGTGATGAATCTTGGGTATACAGTTCCGACCGTGAAACTAAACAGCAGTCTAGTGTTTGGGTATTCGAAGATGACGACTTGCCCACAAAAGTAATTCGTGGCAAAAGCGTTAATAAAAAAATGATTGCTGTTTTTTTTCCGTCGAAGTGGTCCTGTTGCTGTTACTCCACTTGAAGATCGCAGAACTGTTAATTCTGAATGGTACTGCGAAGTGGCTTTACCACAGATGTTTGGAAAATTACAGATAGGTGGCCAAAGGACCGGTTTGCGTAACATATTAGTTCATCATGACAACGCATCCTTCTACGCTACTGCCAGAACATTGGATTTTTTGAAAGATTCGGGAGTTCAATTGGTAACTCATCCTCCGTATAGCCCAGATCTGGCACCGTGCCACCTTTTTTTGTTTTTAACTGTTAAAAAATGATGCGAGATAAAAGAATTTCCAGCGTAGATGCAGCAGTTACAGAATTTCAAAGAATTTTTGAGGACCTTTCAAAAAATGAATTTTCTGAATGTTTTAAAAAGTAGTTTCAAAGAACGCACAAGTGTATTAGTCTGAATGGAGAATGTTTTGAAAAACAATCAAGCTTTTTTGTTAAAAAATGCAACGGTCTTTTAATAACTACCAATTTTCAGCGCAACCCTCGTACTTCATTTACCACGCGTTACGATATAGGTAAATCTAGTTAAATTTATTTATTTTTGGTCCAGGAATCTGTGCCGGTTTAGTTAATTGTAATCTGTAAAGTTATTTGCCGTAATTCATTTATTAGTCGATTTCTCAGGCCAGGCCGTCCGGTTGACTTGTTTATGTAAGGTTTAAAAGTATGACACAACCTTCAATCAGGCAGCGCCAGACAGACCGTTAATTCAGCAAAGCAACTTAGGGTCGCATTTACACGCATGAGGGAAATTATCGAGGCTATGGATGACAAATTTTGCTTTTAGATTTTCAGCAGGGGTTTACTATTCTAGCGAGCATGTAGCTTCGCTACCGACTCCCCAAGCTGCCGCTAAAGGTAACTTGGTAATTTATCGGAATTTAGCCACGCTGTTGTGATTCATGGCTGTAGTATTTTGCAGAATTAACATTATCGGCCGTAGAGAAGTTCGATTTAAGTCGGATTTATTAAGTTGTGATGTGAAAATTAATATTTGGAGTTTCCATAGCTTACTGTTTGACATTTACAGTCGGTCCCCAAATGTAGATATTATATCGGATTAAAATATCAAGCTTCTGCCACGTTTCTCCACAGAGCTGGCTGCATTCCACGCTGCCAGCCCGCTCTCTGTTGCATTCCCGCCCTGGCATCTGATCGTCACTTAGGATCATCTGTCGCTGACCTGGCTATGACACCTTTTTCTCGATTATTCTGCCTGTATTTTACATATAGTAAGCCAACTGTTGGATGGATTATCTTCATACCTTAAGGGGTCGTAGCGAATTATGCATTTCTGTTATATTAAAATATATTTAAATAACTTTCGCATATTGTATAAATGTTGTGTCGTCAATTTATCGTATTGTAGGAAGCGCTTGCGTAGCTTTTAGTTTATGTTCGAAATTTACGGTCTAAATTTGTGTATTACTGTATTTACGATTTAGTAGCACCCTCAGAAAATTTGAATGACTTCTTGGCTGTAGTTTGCGTAAATTTTTCCATAGTGTTTATTCCCGTGACGTCACATAGGAAAATACATAGTTGAAATCAGTTTTAAGATTAGTGAATCAGAATATCGTGTAACTTGATGTGTTCATTATAGCGTCTTAAATATTCGTTTGTAGCTTTATTATTCTGTTGTAAAGCAGATATGCAGAACGCATTTTCTATAACGAAAGTAATAGCTAAAGCCAAAGTAAGTGAACATATGCCCAAATCGCCATTTTTATGCAACTCCGTTGATGTTTCTTCAATGTTACTGATGTCTTGAAGACCTGGAGTTTAACTATACGACAATGTGGCACCTGAATTAATCAGCACGTAACCTTATTTTTAAGTAGCAAATAAACCCATTTCAAGTACTTCAAACCGCTCGTGTCTCTACTAAAGGCTAGCTGGAGCAAATTATTGTTAGGGTTTCTTTTTTCTGTTTAAGTATCGTTTTGGCTTGTAACATGGTTAAATAATGTCCATATATTTCTGGCATACCATTTATAAATAACTTACTAATATTATGCAGAATCGATGTTATTTGTAGCAGCATTTTTCTCTTGTTAAAAACTAAAAAATTTAGTACAACTGCATTTTTCATTACTATACGTTGGGGTAAACTGTCTAACAGAAACAGCTGAGACACAGTCATTAACTACATGACAAATACATTATATATTTAAGCTTAAATTGTAATCCAACTGTTACGCGAGTTCTAAATATTGTGGATACATTTGCAATTATGAGGTTTCGAGAAACAAAACCCTTGACTCTGATTACAATCATTTCTCAGCCAGTACCGTGGAAAGTGATGCCATCTTACAATCTCTCTCGCACCGTCAAATGCAACTGTGATGAATTTATTGTACTTGCAGTAAACATTAAATTATGTGCTTGCAAAAATATTGCAAGACGTCTACTATTAGGGCTATCTCTGAATGATCCGCTCTCAGAATTAAATTTCAGTCTTACTGTGTGACAATAGATCTTGGAGAAAGTTTGATCAGTGTCTATACAAGTTTACCCAAATGTGAACGTCGTTTAACGATTTTTATGTCCCTCGTCGAAAAGACGAAGAAACTATTCTTTTCGAGATTTTTTCAGATCTTCACGTTTCAGGGTCGCTAGATGACGAAAAACAGATTTTCTCAATCTTGTCTGTTTCGGGTATAACCAAAACACTTCTTGTTGAAGGAAGACGATAGTTTGCATGATGATTATATGCCTTCATGGCACGTTAAAAAATAAAATTTTTGCTATATTTGCTTTAACTCAAAAACTATTACTTAAATGATGGTAATAGTTTACACACTGCTCAGGATCTTACCCTTTAAGAAAAAGGGTATACCTTGGACTCAACCTATACAGGGTGGGCATCTTAAAGCTTTTTTGGTTTATTTTTGCTTTAACTTATAAATAGATGCAAGTAATAATTTGCACATAGTTCAGGTTTTACATTGAAATACAGGATGAATGTGTAAAGAACCAAAAAGTGTAAGAATGAGTGAGTCCTGTTGAATATAGCCGCACATTGCACATATCCGAGAGATTATACATGGTGCAGTGGAACAGCCGGGTGGAACTGAAATCGTATTTGTAGGCGCTGTAGTTCAAATCCCCTCACCGGTAATATTTTTTTTTATTAGAAAATTGGTCATTTGATTTTTACAATTTGTTAGTGTCACAACGTCCACTTGCGAAGAAGTTTTGAGTAAAGCCCATTACAGATTTTTTCATATGTAACTGAATGTATGTATGGTAATTATAGATATAGCATATAATGTGATAAAATTACTTATGCACATAGTACTTGTATTACTATTTAAAAATTGTCGAAAAATTTCCCAATGAAAGGCTAACGCAACAAATTTTGGAACCTCTTCTCTTAGTAGACCCCTGCATTTAAATAACGGTATGTGTTCAAGTGTTTTCACGAAATCCATTGTTTTAGAATATATTAAATTTAAACTTTTTAACCATCATATTTGTCAAGTAATTAAGGTTTACGCAAATGTAGACAACAAACTTATAAAGATGCTATGATAACACTCCCATGAATGCCATACCTTGCGGCATATTCAAATTCATTAGAAGATGAAGACGATTTATGCAATGGTCTTAAAAATAGAGCTGATCGTTACTATAAATAACATATGTTCTAAATATTTAAATTTAAGGCTTAAGATTGTATAAATACTGTGCCTTATTGCTATATATCAAAAGTGTTTGCAATAGTAATTTTTTCAAAATATTTATTAGTAAGTAACTCCAAGTTGCCTGTATGTAATCCTATACTATAAAATCGGTGATCTCTTTGTTTGTATTTATCTTTGTTCGCTATCTCCTCGGAAGATACTGGACCGATTAAATTGTATGATAGCTTAAAATTTTGCAAATTTTTATACTTAGACCGTAGGCCGGTTTTTATTTTCAAAAAAGTACGAAAAAGTAAAGTAAAGTAAAATTAAACGATCGGTTGAAATAGCTGATGTGGTGCGTTCACAATGAACTCTTCAGCGCCGATTTTACGTCAAGTTTAAAAGAACAATTAAATTGTGAAATTTCAATGTTCATCTATCAACATTTTTGTATGTATAATTAGTAAGGTTGTATGTGTTTTAATTGTGACATGTAGCATCCTTTCCCATCGAAGCGTGTAGTAGGTAGATACATAATAGTGCACGAGTACTTAAATCATTATTGTTCTCTCACTGTACTGTAATTTCTATTTATTTCTGTGAGACCCGTATGGACAATAAAACTTCACTCGCACACGCCTTGTAATTATTATCTTAGTTTAAAAAGTCGGCATAACTACATGTGCTGCAGCGCATCAAGTATGGACGGGATGCTCTAATACTATACAATGATAGCCACACTTCACCTGGTCAACTACACAGGTGAAAATGTGTCGGCAAATTCTGCCGTTATCTCTAGGGATATCCAAATTTTGCAAAACTGTTGTAAGTTTACATATGTTTTATACGCTTTAATTCAAAATTTTTTTGGACGACCATTGAAGTTTTGTGAGTTTATTGTGTTATTATTAAATCTGTTCGGACTCTAATAATGACTGCTTTTGGAATGTGCAAGATTTTTTGCTGATTATTTCCTTCAAATCCATCACAATGCGTAATCACCATGGTTTCTGTCAGTTTAATAATGACTAAAATGCAAACGTCAAAATTTAACCGCGGTTAAATTTATGTCAAAATTTAATCGCTTGTGCATAATTTTAACATGATTATTAAAAGTGCTTCACCAACTGAATTTTAACTATTTATTCAAGAAATAATCACGCCGAACATCCCGCATGCATGTAAACTAGCCTGAATAAATTTTGACGATTTTCTGTCAAAATGTTTTGCTCTGAAGAAATGTATCTCGTAAATCTTCCGCTTCAAAATCCCTCGTGCTGCGCACTCGGGATTCTTGTTGAGCGACAAATTTACTTGACAAATTTCTTAGCAAAACATTCTGACAGAAACGTCAAAATTTAATCGGCTATTTTAATGCACTTGGGATATTACTGTTCATAAATTATCAGAGAATTACATTATCACATATGCACATTATGCAAAAAGTATTGAACAGTCTGTTTTAAAAAAGTAAGTCATCTGGCTTGTGAGTTCACGATTTGGTTTTGGGTGTTCTCTATAATTCAGTCTCGTACAGTGTCTACCACTTGCTCTTTTTTTATTCATTGACTAATAATATTCAGAATGCAGTTAACCTTCTGATTGAACTTGATTGAAAATACCTTAAAAATGGTGTTTTTCGTTAGAAAGGAGTACAGTGGTAGAAAATATATTACCTTTAAGGTTTATTTAAATGGTTTATTATCTAGCCGCAAATCGCATAGGGTGTTCCAACATTTTAACTGATTGAATGGCATGTAATAGAGACGATAGTCGTGGATACATTAGATAAAAACGCAGAAATCATCATTGCAGACATTACCAAAACTATTAAAAAGTTCCTATTAGGTAAGGCTGTGACCAAACTGCTTCCGTAACAAGTCCATATATTAAAAAAGGAGGTGTGGTCATTACACAAATTTCTTTTATTGCGAAACACAAAATAAATGTTATTCTTTCTCTCGCGAGATATAAAACTATAGATCTTAATTAAATTTACTGCTTTTTATAAATATTTTTAAATTCAAAGCAAAAATATAAGTAACGACATTTTTGTGTAAATTTAATTTATTTCATACTGCATCGTAAAACCCATGTTTAAGTTAATGATTTTAGTCCGGAAAATGAGGCTTTACGGTATCAGGTCCGGTAAAACATTTTACCGGACTCAAATGAAATAAACAGGTCCGGTAATAGTAATTTACGTTATAAGTCCGGTAAACGCAAGTTTACAGTAGCGAGTCCAAACGTTTCGGGACGAGGCGACGTAGAAGCCGAGTCTGGAATGTTGAGACGAGCTACTGTAAAAGTTTACCGGACGTATGTCGTAATGCGTTTTATTTCATACTGCAATTATTAGATTTTTACTTAAAACTACAAAAAAAAAATTTTAATTGAAAATAATAAATAGGTAGTTTGATTATTGATTTATTTCATTTGAGTCCGGTAAAATGTTTTACCGGACCTGTTTATTTCATTTGAGTCCGGTAAAATGTTTTACCGGACCTGATACCGTAAAGCCTCATTTTCCGGACTAAAATCATTAACTTAAACATGGGTTTTACGATGCAGTATGAAATAAAACATTTTACCGGACTCAAATGAAATAAACAGGTCCGGTAAAATATTTTACCGGACTCAAATGAAATAAATCAATAATCAAACTATTTATCATTTTCAATTGAAAAAAAAATTTTTTGTAGTTTTAAGTAAAAATCTAATAATTGCAGTATGAAATAAAACGCATTACGACATACGTCCGGTAAACTTTTACAGTAGCTCGTCTCAACATTCCAGACTCGGCTCCTACGTTGCCTCGTCCCGAAACGTTTGGACTCGCTACTGTAAACTTGCGTTTACCGGACTTATAACGTAAATTACTATTCGCGATCTTTTCAAAAAATTGTTTTTACAAACTTTTTTGACAGGTAGGTGACATATAATAGGTTTTTGAAAAATACTTCCATTATTCATTTTAGGATTTGAGAAATATTTTCTAAATACTATACTTCTTGCAAAAAGCTGTTTATACAAAAGTTGTAAATAATTGAACAATATATATTTTTCTTCTATGAAACTTAATTTTTATCAAGCAAATATACACATTTCCCGGAAAAGGGAAAAAACATAAGAGTAAGGTATCACTTTCGATTGACCGATTTGAACCAAAAATCAGTGGGTTATATTAGAAACGAAGATATAATTTACAGGTCGATAGATTAAACCATCTAAGCTGCAGAGAGAGGGCACATACTCAAGACTCACAGACTGGCATAACTTCGAAAGCTATTTTATAAAATTAGAAGACACTAGGTCAGGTCACTTTGTATTTTAATTAGCCACCTAGGCTTTAGGGCAGCGTGCCCGTATGTTAAACCCTTTTAGTTACTTATTTGGCTTCATCGCCTAATTCCATAATAATGATTTTGCACATATTTGGCCTCAAGCGCAGTATTTCTCGTCATCTGGGGCACCCCTTTGTTGGTACTTTGACAGCCGGGGGGGGGGGGGGTTAAAGCTCGCAAGATTTCCGAACCTTCTAGAAATCACGTTGTTGCGGCTACTGCGAGGCCTCGCACTCTCTTTGTCACCGGAACTTATTTGTTTTATTGGGCGCATCGCCATTGGCCGTCGAGAGTCACGTGGTAACGCCGTTTTGGCTCACGCCACTGCGGGCGTCGTAACGCTGCTTGCTTGGGCAGTTCAACTCAGGCCATTGAACAAGGGAGGTGTGTGTCGTTTAGCGGCGATCTTATTACGCCAAGGCGTAGGTGTGATGGAATTCCATGCCCGGTTCTACGTCGTCACGTAAGGGAGTGTTCGCTTTAGCTCGTTGTGCGAGGATTCCGTTGAGGTAGGACATCACTTGGGCTAGTTTTGCCGTCGTAGCGGCGTTTGTTGAAGTGCCAGCCTTTGTCGCCATTTTGGGCGCATCCAGACCATCCACACGTCGGCCGTTTTAGCGGCGAATTAATTGCCACAGGCAACCTGTTTCCCGCCAGCTGGACCGCATGCCGATCTCTTGGGCCGTCACCAATAAAACTAAGGTATTTGTAACCATTGAATCATACTAACTTCTTGTGCGCGAGCTGTGCGCTTAACCATGTGAATAATTACTGAACTCTTGGCATACGTGCTGTAAGGCGGCATCGCCAGTTTGGTCGCAGTAAAATTGCATGTGTGCGAACTTGATGTGAAATCTTGTGCACCGTTAAAAATGTACCCTTCGCATCTTAAATTGTTGTCGCGAAGTGGCGTCGCTCGTTTTTAATCTAATCACTTCCCTCACTTGGGCTTTGCTGTGTTTGCCCAAATTATCAAGTGAGCCAGATCACTTCTTATTAGGGCGGTACCATATTCGCCAAGTTTTGTGCGAGACCTTTAGTATGTTAGCAACAGCGTCGTCTTCGGCTCGTTGAGTGTTACACGAAGTTATCGATCGCTTGGGCGGCGTAGCACCAGCTGTGTCATATTCTAAATTCGCCTGCGGGCGTTAGGCTATGTAAGTCCCCTTTTCGGCCAAATATTTCTCAGTAACGCGGCCCTTTTTTGCCTTGCGAATTGGGTTTCTAACTAATTCGCCGCATCTCTTTGCGGCGCCGGATTCTGCCGACAGCTACGCTGTTCGCGTCGCCTTTGCTGTTGCGTAACTCGATTTTTATGAACAAACGTTCCCTTTGTGGGACTCATATGTCAAACTGCTCTTGATTTTGTACAGTTATGGGTGTTGTTTAGTAACAGTAGTGCGCCCATCAGCTGATGCTTATTTATAAGAATTAACCCAATGTTTGCGGCACGCTTTGCTGCCCCAATGTAAGAATTGAATAATAGACGCTTATCTAATTAAGAGACGCTTTATTCTTGGTCGATTTGTGCATGTTCTGTTTCAGCGTGCGCCCATCATTGAGAAGATAAATGTACGGTGGGGCCAGTGAGATCAGAGCGTGCAGGTAAGCTTGGTGGTGACATTGCCGTGGCTGAAAGAGCCCCACTTCATGATCTAAGTATTTTTGCCATCACGAAATCGTTGTGTGAGTTTATAATTCACGAGTACCCCTATCGACGGAGTGTCTTGAATACTTCGCCCCCGTCTAACCGCCCAGGCCCGGTTATTCGGGTTAAGACAGGCTTGGTGGCGCCCTCTTTATTTTACCGTTATTTACCGACCCTCTGGCCGTTACCTTAGATAATCTCGTTAAGAACCCCCCCCCCCCCCAACTCCACTGAAAGTCTAGCCGGCCTATCTTGTTGCGGCTGGGTAGCGGCCTAGGAGAACTTTCGTCCCGATTTCGTCCATTGCGGCACGCGCCGGCCGTTTCGTTTATGTATGAGCCGGTGCGGTGTCGTAAAGTCAGTTTAAGACCGTAACATGTGCTTAAAACTCGTGATTGAAAAATCTAAGGAATGCAATCTATCGTTGATACGTGCCTTTACAACTAAAAATGTAACACATTACCCAATAAAGTCTAAGTAGGAGCGTGTGTCCGACAAGATGATACTCTGTAAAATTGTTCACTCTTGCCCTAAAAATGTGTTTTCAAGAAGTTAGACTGGGTAGACAAAATATATTTTACACATTTAAAATATGTGAACGCCATAGTATTGATCGCCAAAGATGTACGAGTAGATAAAATGAAACGAATGGTAGAATGACTGAATTATGAATCACAGATAATTGAATTAAAGATAAACACGCAAAACAATTAAATCATGTTTAACACCTACAGAAGAGGAAATCAAATTAGATGAAAAAATGTAGTAAAGGTGGAGTCTTAAGATAAAAACGAAAACAGAAAATTAAGAAGACCAACTCAGTGGAAGAGTGAAACTTGAATGAATAAAATTTGGCAAGTTAGCATATATAATAACATCTAATAAATATTCTTTGTAAGACAGGACGATGTTATATAATGCCTATCCTAATGCATAGTGTCGAAACGACGGTATTTACCAAGAAACCTACACGAAAACTGAGAAAAGCGTAGATGGCTGGAGGGAAGACTATTGGGCATTTTACCGCAAGATAGGGTTATATATAAAAGAATAAGAAACAGGCGTAGCAGATGCGACAGAAAGAGCAGCTAGACTAAAGTGGAACTGGCCGGGCAAGCTATGAGAATTGAAAATTAAAGATGGTTTGGAAGATTACTTTCCTGGAGACTACATGGGCTAACGATATAGGTAACTAACAGGCAAGAAGTGGATAAAACTAGCAAGAGATCGAAACGATTGGAAGACGAAAAAGGACGACTATATCCGGGAGTGGATTTAAGTCTGACAAAAAGGCTATCTATCCAGTGGTTCGACAGTGTATTAATGAACTTTCATCTCAGATAACAGACCTCTCCACTCATCTGTATCTAGTGCTACTGCTCTCCCATTCCTTTTGCGCATTGGTTGAGATCGTTGCCGCTGTCGTCTTCTTAAGTTCCATTTTATCCGGGGCATCTGGTTTGGTTCCGTAACTGTGTGTTTTTACAGGAACGGGTATGTTATTCCCAGGGGTAGTGTTAACCCCATGCCCAACCCTTTACTATTCTACTTTATTATTTCTTTCGACTGTGAGTAGTACCGGTGATAATAAGCACCCCATCTAACTTCCCTTATTGTGTCAGTTTCTCCTAAAGCGTTTTATGCCACTTTACCTACTGCAGCTTTTCTGGCGTTGTTCGAATATTTCGCTTGTGATTTTGTTTGTTTTTATATGTGTTTAGATGATGCATCAAAAGATGTTGTTAAATTATCGAAAAATATGGCTGCTCGTATATCCAACCGCTTTCAAAATCGCAAAAATGGTTCATAATTTCTTCTTTATATTTTATTGTAGATTACCATTATTTTTAATATGCGACTCATGCAGTTAATGCCTCTACAGTGTGTGTATTCTTAAAAATAATTTTTTAGGCGCCATGGTGAATATTGAGACTAAATTCATATGAAATGGAAGTTAGTTACAATTTACCTACTTATATTTCAACAATATCTGTTTTTAAATTACCATTTGGTCAAGCTTTGGTTCACGAATTCCTTGTTTATATAAAAGCGGAAAAGCTTTGCTGTGTTCAGCGGGCTATGACATCTTGCTTAAGTTTATAATTTAAACTTTAATTCTATTCTGCTATTAAATTATACACTCTACATTAATTTATAATCCTGTAGCGGAACATCGGTTTATAGAAAACTGCCATTCAAAACACTGTACTTATTATGCTAGTTCACACTAGATGGCGTAGATCACTGCAACTAAGTTTAGAGCGTCCGGATACACAGATAGACGGTTGAATAATCTACAAAGGCTTTTAGTTGAAGATAAGCAAAGTAGGACATTAAACAGTTATCTGAGACCTCTGTGTTTTGCAAAGTGCCATTCAGAATTTTAGTATGATTTTTTATTGCTCAAGGTAGTGATAAGTGGCATTAATTAAACACAGTAACGCATGATTTGTGTACCTTGAAATTCTCCACAAATATATTGAAGCATAGTGTGTATTGGTGTTTTTACATTAACAGTATAGTAATTAGTAATTAGTATACCTAGTATAGTATTTCAGTTATAGACTGTTCCAGTGGACTATAAATAATAAAATGTAAATAAATGTAGCTCGTTATCTTTCAATGATTTTGTAAAATAACGAAGAGCAGCCTACTAAATTCAAAACAATTTACTAAAAACATTAATAAATGTTAATACTAAATTATCGATTGTTTATTTGAGTTTCCTGTTTCATTGCGGTTTTTTTCGAAGTCGGTTTTGTCAAATAAATGCAATTAGCACAAATTTGCTCAGTTTAATTTTATATTCAATTTAACCGCTGACCGAAAGCTGTTTAGAGACCATCAAATTTAAGCTAGACCTACGATGTTTATGATTAATTGAGAATAATCGACAGCCCAAGTGATCCGTGTTCTCACGCGCAACCCTACTATTAAATGGACGAAGCTTATACAACATTTAACGCCTTCTAGCTGTAAGTCAACGTGCAAGTTTAATACCTAAGTTTCTTAGAAAAAGAAAATTTGCCCCCCCCCCCCACTGGATTCTCTGTATGGTTTTAAAAATGCTTGAGTAAAAAATTGAAGCATAAATAAACAAAAGCAACATATTTTAAGACCCTCCAGAAGCGGTTCGACGCCCAAATTAAGAAAAAACACCCTCTTCTCCATTTCGAGTACTACTTAGACCGAAAGAGCGCTAGGAACCGCTAAAATGAAAACAAATGCTTACTTGAATGTCTCGTAATGGTGTCGGTCCATATTTCCCATGAGGAAATCAAACACAGACATATCCATAAGGTCGTACAAGCGCCGCCCTTGATCGTAGGGCGGAATCTCCCGCACTACAGCGCAATAATTAGCTTCCGTCTCCCACTGCGCTTTTCTCCTCTTGTGATAAGATCGTCGCCAGGGATGCCTCCAAACTGCAATCAAAGGTGGAACAGTTTAAAGGGATGTAAACTCGGTCGCCGCATGTGGGCTGCCACATGCTTGTTTAAAAGAAGCAGCTCTCCTAAAAAGGGTTAAGACATGTGTCACTCTGCTCCCGAACTATCATAATTTCATTATGCTGCGAAGGACTGGTGATGACGCAATCATGCTAATGGTTGGTTATAATTTCATTATACGCAATGGCATTTGGTATTTTCGTAATTGAACTTTATAAACACAAATGTAAAATTATAAATAGATATACCCTTGAAGTCACTTAATATTGTAGCATACAGTTATTTGATGATTTAATATTTTATAAAGAACAGGCAGCCTGTTTTAGAATATAAAAATAGCAAACCAATTGCGACTATAAAATTCTGAAAAATATTTAACAAAAACGGGAACATATAAATTTACCTTTGCAAGAACTATACATTTTAACAGGATTGTTCATCTTGTAGATGGCTGAGTGTGACATTACTACCCAAAACTCAACAGCAGGAAGTTTTTATAAATAAACAATTTTAAATTGACCAAGGGGCTCATTTCTTAAAGAATGCACACAACTGGAAACCGATTCATTTTTAGAATTAGATTCATGTAATAGTTATTTACGTGGTAAGGTTAGTAAACAAGCCTTTAGGAGCGAGCCGGATAGTTTGCAGGGTGCGCGACATAGAAGCGAGTCCTGAATAGGGCGAGCCCCAATAAAGGCCAATTGCAAGCGAGCAGCGTACAACGTTTTATTTCCCCTTGCTGCAAATTGTAAAAATTAATATTAATGATTAACAAAAGCATGTGTTTATTAGAAACAAGCTGCTTGTAAAGTCGCCATGGCAACACAAAACTAATTTACCGAGTTAGTTCAGACAACAATAAACGACCTTTTAACAAGTCAAGAGGAAATAAATATGTTTTAAAGTTATCCTTGTGGATAAAATATTACGTATAAGGATTAATGGTTTTGCTTAATATACAGTCTGTTCTATAAAAAAGGCCCCGCCTTCTAGCTACTTTATTATTTATTTTAGACCCAATAAACCTTATATCAAATCAAATGGCACATAAAAACCTACATTTTAACACTATCAATTTTTTTTATCTTCAATTGTTTCAGAGTGGTGACGTCACGTGCAATTTTTTTAAATGACACTGTATATATTTTTTGACATTTTCTGGTAGAGGTTTTTTTTCTCTTTTCAACAATATAAATATTTCATGCACTTGCATAAAAAAATTTCGTGAAAAATTACAAAACTTTTTCACAGTGGGAGGCCATGATACAAAACTGTAAACAAAAGTGTAACTCAGAAAAACAAAACAAATAGTAGCCAAACGCTTTAACTGTCAGATTTCAGAATAATCTAAAGTGTTTATTGTTTTGTTTTTCTGAGTTACACTTTTGTTTATAGTTTTGTATGGTGGCCTCCCACCGATAAAAAAGTTTTTAATTTTTCTCGAAAATTTTCTTATGTAAAGGCATAAAATATTTATATTGTTGAAAAGAGAAAAAAAACCTCTACCAGAAAATGTCAAAAAATATATACAGTGTCATTTAAAAAAAATGCACGTGACGTCACCACTCTGAAACAATTGAAGATAAAATTTTTTTGATAGTGTTAAAATGTAGGTTTTTATGTGCCATTTGATTTGATATAAGGTTTATTGGGTCTAAAATAAATAATAAAGTAGCTAGAAGGCGGGGCCTTTTTTATAGAACAGACGGTATATCCAGCTGTATAAGTTAAACGGGACTAGTAATTTACGATGCAAGTAACGTTATCAAGCTTTTACATTACGAGAGAATAGTTTGAATGAACGAGCGACGTTAGGAGCGAGTTCTTTAAAATTCTCTAGTAATGTAGAAAGCAGATAACGTTACGTATATCGTAACACGGTTTATTTTATCCTAAAATACTAATCTTTAAAAAAAATGAAAAAATGGTTATTAATGACACTTACAACAGCGAGTGGTGGTATCACTAGTAAGATAAAAACTCGATACTGTATTGTTGGTAGCACTGTCAGGTTATGTTGTGGAAACCAAAAGCAGCTACATATACACTATTTCAGTAATATAGAGGACCAGTGTAATTTTTTCTCACAACTTCATAAAATTTACGTGACAAGAATTTATATGTATACTCGCAAACGAATTTCCAATCTTGGGCCACTTGCTTTGACGGAATTTTTCAATTTGTGACTGCTCAGTAAATACTGTCAGACATATCAAAAAGCAAAGCAATCATCAGCCTTCTATTAAACAAAAATAACCAACTAAAGCTATAAATGTATACGTAAAAATATGATAACTCTAACCTACATATCGGCTTTTTTAAATTAAAAAATCTTGGAATTTTGTGGATAATCCGCATTTTTCTTACTGAATATATACAGGGTCTGGCAACTGGTATCACCTATTTTCCAAGACCTGCCCTAAGGATAAAATGTAATGGATTGAAACAAATTTTAGATGAATATCAACTTTATTATGTGCAATTTTAGTTCCTAAAAATTACTTCATTTAAATGGCCTCCCTGAGTCTTGATTCAGTACTGCAATCCCGATGCAGTACTGCAATCTTTGTCTAAAGTTTTGCATCACTCTTCTCAACAATTCTGGTCCAGTACTCTGTACTTCTTCTGAAATACCCATTTTAAGGTTTGTTATTGTTTGGAGACGACTCTGGTCGACCTTTTGCTTTAGATATCCCCACAAAAAGAAATCAAAAGCAGTCAAATCGGGGGATTGGACGGCCATGTTATGTCACCAAACCTCGAAATCAACTGTGTTCACAACTGATTGACTTCGTATGAAGCTTTTAACTACGTATACGCGTTGATTAATTGGAAACTTATCCATGATCTAGTAAACTGCATAAATTAACGCACACAAATCTGACAATAGAATTGTCAATAACAAAATATTGTTTACGTAACAGCCTACTAAAAATAGGTGATACCAGTTGCCGGACCCTGTACTACTAAATTATATATTTCAGTTAATTTTGCTTAAAAAACAAGACGTCTGAAAAATCTCGGGCTTATTCGAAAATGCCATGTAAACTATTCAACCACTTTTATAATAGTAGTGTACGTAACAGTTCTGGAAAGACTTTACAGGACGCGTAGGCAAATTTCAGGTCGATGCCGAAGGCGCTTCCGGATGAGTTACGTACATCTTTTAAACACTCGCATTTCTTCTTGATTTTACGTAAATATTGGAACATTAAATGATAAACAAGCATTATACCTTCGTAAAAATCTATAGATATTTGTAGTTGATTGCCTTAGTGACCACCGTCAACAAATATTGCAAACCAATCACAACGGGTGCCTAAAATAGTAATTTACGTTATAAAACCGGAAAGTAGTGTTTTGTCAAAGCCGGATTGGGAAATCGCAGTGAAATCTGTTAAGTAACAATGGTAATGCGTCAGTTACGCGACCAAAGTCGATGCAACGATTGAGTGCAGTTGAAATGACATGTTTGAGAGTGAATGATCCGTTTTAGTATGCTTTTCGATATTGATTAAAACATGCAGCGCACAATGGTTTATTGGTCTAATTTACGCGTACATTAGGTTCTACAGTTAAATCGTTGAATTTCAACAATCCCGTTATAGTATTATAGCCAGGCAGATACCCTGCTCGATCAGTTGAAGTCGGAGTTCCTAATTCCGTAGTGCTGCAGACAGTGCAGGTTGGTGATTTTGATCCAGAAAGCCAAAAAAGGAGCGGTACTGTCGTTCAGTGGCGCAACAGCGAAGACATCGCCAGAGAGAGCTGCGGAAGCCCACAGATAAGGTATTACGCAAGCGGTATGCGGAAATCATCACTGAAGGTGTTGAGTCAGACCAATTTAGGTCATTCTTCCACGGCAATTACAGCCGGAACAGAGGTGCGTGCTAAAGTGCGTACGCGCAAGCTTTTTATTGTTCGCAGCGCAATGCGCTTGAGTATATGTGTTAACATTTCCGTTAGGAGTCCCAGCGCTGTAACGTCTTTGCAGTAGACATTCAAAGCATGTAGATTTAATTATTATTGCAACAAATGTGGAATCGAAACAGTGGTTTGTAAGTAGATCTAATTATTGTTGGAATAAAGAGTAGAAACAGCTATTTACTATCTGGTTTAATATTTAGGTTTATTATTAGTTAGCGTTGTCTTTTACAGGAAGGTATAGCTATGTATTACTGATTTGAGTGTAACAAGTAGTTCCTAAAAACGGTGCGGCTACCAACGGCCATGTAACAACAACACTTCGAATGCCGGTAGGTCTACAGAAGGGTTTTTTATTTTTTCCTATCACAAATTTATTTTAAACGAAGGTCTTCTTTCTCGAGCAAATATCAATTATGTAGATGTAAAGAGCCACCATGGTGGCTGTTCCTTCGCGTTAGTGGTAAACTACCTTTATGTGCATCTACCGTTTCTATTACTATAATAGTGTCCCGAGTGGTGTAGCTTGAACAAGCGTCAACGTTCGATCAGCAGAGTTAAGCAACGCTGTCTCTGGTCAGAACTTGGAAGGGAGTTCCACGGCTGCATCTCTCGGCGCCTCGTGGTACGGCTATCACGGAAAAAAGTTGGTCCCGGCGGTCATACAACATCATGACAGTCGTTAGTGGGGTTGGAAGTCCTCATAACTGCACAGCGACGCCTATAATTGGCCTAATGGCTGTTGGCTGAGTGCAAATTAAATAAATACAATCTCTTTGTAAATGCAAAAAGACAATACTTTTCTGTAACTGTTTTTCAAACTTCAGCAGAGTGGAAAACGCCCCCTTTCCTTCGAGCTGTAAATTACCACATACTATATGTAGGCTAGGAGCGACGCCAACACGATTTTTTTTATATTTTTCACACGAAGGTCTTTCTTTCTTCGTTTTGCTTCGAGCAAACAATATCTGTATAAATAAGCATAGGGTTCATTTCACCATATTAAGAATGCCAGATATTTCGGAAGAAGAGATTATAGCCAAGATTCCGCTACTTTCCAACAAAATTGTGATTGCTTGATGTTGCTGATAAAACTGAATTCGTTTTTTACCTCCTCGATTTCTACTTCTACTGCCTCCACTAGTATTGTAATCGTCTTTGGGGAGTATGAGTAAGAGCTTTCTTGGTATTCGTGTATAGGTGCATTTAAAATAGTGCAAATCGGTGTATAATAAGAAACAATGTTTACTTTTAAATATTCAATAAAATTAGCAATTTTTGTTTGATGCGGCGTTTTATGTTTTATTGGTTGTTTTATGGGAGGCCTCTCGACAGACGCGCATTGCGGTTCAAGTCAGATATTAGATTTTTGCATGCTGCCACAGGTTGCTTATCAGTTAGAATAATTTGTCGTTGTTCGATTCCTGATACTGAATCTCACTCTATTAAACGCTTTTTGAGCACTGCGTGCTACATTAATAATTTTTCTCACCATTTAATTTTGACATAGTCATCACTTTGTTTAGGAGTGCGACGCAGCTTACATATTTTACCATGTAATAGGCGTTTTGAATTTTGCGTCCCAGTTTAACGTATGTCCACATTTTAAACTAATTGTACCATTTTGCACCACATGTCGTATCTACTCTATCTATCGCAGGGGCTGAAAAATGTCGTTGTAAATTGAAAAAATGAGTTTTGTGCTTCCTGTTTTGCATCTAGCGAAGTCACAAATCTAAAATTCGAACTGAGAAGTAAACTTGATATTAAAATCACTATTTAGTTTTTTATTATCTATATCTCAGCTGATATTACGAATTTCTGAATACTTACTAGGTGCTGGTCGCTATTTTCATCCTGGTTATGGAACATTATGGTGTCCCATAATTTACTTGACCATGGAGAAATGACTTGTCTAAAACACTGTCATTGCACGTTTCTGTGGTCTGCTTTTAAAATAAATTTTAGTATCATTAACATGTTACGATTATAATGTTAATATTTACAAATATCTCTGTCTGGAATGTTAACCTGGCACAAACATTATTTAGATTAAAAAAATCGGTCAATATAAAATGATTCCTTAAGTAGAGCACGCCGCAATTAAAATCTGCAGAGGAAGTTGTTTTGCAAATTGGTTCGTCCATTCAAGTAGTCTTACCCATCAATCTTTTTTATTTCACAGTCGCCTGGTCTAATATATTTAAGTGAGATGAGTTCAGTAACAGCTTGGCTGCGTCAATTAATGAATGAAGCAAAGGCACATTAGTACATTAACGAAACTGCTTGAGTACTCACCGGAATGCGTTTTAGTTCTAATTTTGTGACGGTTAGCATGCTTTTATTTACACGTTAAACGTTTGCCATGCAGTATAATTCTTTGTTGAGTCAGAGAATTTCTTAACATAAAACTTTATAAAACGTTACTAACGATAAGATTATATTTTTAATTTCAATTGCAGGGGCAATTTTGATTTCCAAAGTATAAACTAGTAAACACAAGACTACACATTTTCCAGGATAATCGAGACAGTAACATTTTATAGTGATTACAAATATTTTGAGTAAAGCTATAGTATTTAACATTACTAGCTTGGTAACAGGGTTTTTACTGGCGAAAAGAAGGATATGACTGGTGAGCCGCAGGGGAGCCAGTCACCTTCTTGAGCCAGTAAAACCTGTTACCTTGCGTGTATTGTTGCATATTTTATTTGTTCCCCACTTGTAAATAACTAGAAATTTACCATTTATTCAAAAATGTCAAACTGACAAGCAACGAAATTCATCACATACTAAGGAAAACAACTCTAGCTTTGCACGCTATAATTTATCTATGAGCACGCTTGTAAAACTGACAGTTAACTTGTAAAGATTTTAAACGTTAGTAACTTGTTAAAATAAACTTTCTTGATTAATACAGTGACTTGATAAATTGATGTTTACAAGTGAGGTACAAATAAAATTTTTATCATTGATCTGTTCAATTGGAATGTAACAGTGATGCATGTGAGAATAAAAGCCTGCCATTTAAAAATAGGCAACCCACAATACTTACAACAAAATGCTGCATTATCTAACTTGACATGTAGGGCGAAATGAAAGATAGCTATTGTTTATCTTGAACAGTAAATCGAGTGTTTGTCTTAAATATCATTATTTACGTAAACAGGTCAGATAAATACTTATTCAAACATTTTACTTTAACTTTAAATTAAAGGTTTGAATGTATTTGTAAGAAACTATTTAAATTTGATTATGTAAACTAACGAATATAGGTGAGATGTTGATAGTAGCAATATGAATTTAGATACCACTGCATTCTCTGAAAAGTATGATGGGCTCTCTATATTTAAAACTGCACGCTTTGTATATTTGTAGCTATTCCACCCTGTTTAGAAAACAACTGAACTTTGCATAATGTTTTAATATTTTATCTTCACATGCAAGTTTAAACAAGTTGCTTTAAGTTACAAAACTTCTTCGGGGCTCCTTTTTAATTATTTATGTCACAACGTTGTTAAATATCTACCCATTGAAATCACTTACTCTTGTAATAGGAAATTGCTAAAAATTTTGCAGTTGTCAATTTTTAAAGTTAGGAGGGCGTAAACAAATGCCAAAGTTTCGTTATTCAACAAATTTCCTGACCTAGCCTCAATGACATTCTTAGAAAATGATGTCACACTGAATAAAAAACTTATTAATGATAGACGACACAATATATAGTTTTAAATTCGAGATTATTATAATTGATAGACTTTTAAAAATACGTAATGCCAATTTTTATATTTTAATTTCAATATGTCAGAGTAAGAGCAAACAGCAGGTGTTTCATAAGGATTCATTATAAATTCATTATTGCTTTAATTCCGGTCGTTAATATGTTATTATTATCTTCTAAAATGCTTTTATTAAAATTCATATTTTTTATATAACGAATATAATTGCATGGTCTTTGAAAGGCCTTTACAAACTCTGTAACGCCACTCTCGCTTCTACAGCTATTTGAAGGATTTGAAAGGTCAATAGGTTGCGTAGTTTTTGGTTTTAGATTCACAATAGGTAACTATATCGTTTCTTAGGTGTTCTAAAAATTCAGGGCAGAGATATCTACGGTTCCCATTTATGTAATTTTAGTCTGGTGCAGATCTGGTATAATGATTTGGTGAATTGTTGCACCTATTTGTTTGAATCAAGATGCAATGGTAGTTTGGAAGTAAATCCACTTGCTACTCACCCCAAATTTCAGGTACGAAACCGTTATCGCTCTACCTTCAGCTTTCATCGAATTTGTTTTAGGCCTTTTTCCGAGTAAACTCCAATATCCTTAACCTGGCGGACAAAGAACGCTCAGAAAACAAATGCGAACTTATAAAACTCTGAGCGGCAAGGTCAAGCGCACGAAATACGAACTGAGTAGCGTAGACCTTAAAATCGAATAGATGCGCAACTGAGGTGTAACCATAAGGACTAAATACTGCAGACATCGAAATCGAATAGCTGCGCAATAAAATCATAAATTAACAACGTAAGTAACTAACCAATTGATTAAAAGTGGAATTCTACGTTACTCAAGGTGGCTCTTTAACTTCGTCAAAGATAGATCATGCAGCAGATTCACATTGTGGGGTTAAAATTACTAGAATCGAATTCCCCTCAAACTAAGCTGATTTTATGGGCTTATTAAACTAACTGAAATTTTACAATATTTGATGCGATTACGAACAATTAATGAGAATCTAAAATTATTGCTACAATCAGATCTGCACGACATCATAGACAGACCAAAAATAATCCCGAAAAGGGAAGTAATTGATAATAGTTTTTATTGTTAGGAAAATGTTGACAAATTAATATAACAAATTGCACAATTTCCTAAAATTCAGAGTGAATTCATTATACAGGGTGTTGAAAAATAGGCAACCCACAATACTTACAACAAAATGCTGCATTATCTAACTTAACATGCAGGGCGAAATGAAAGATAGCTATTGTTTATCTTGAACAGTAAATCGAGTGTTTGTCTTAAATATCGTTATTTAAGTAACCATTGGGAAGAGGTCAGATAAATACTTATTAAAACATTTTACTTTAACTTTAAATTAAAGGTTTGAATGTATTTGTAAGACACTATTTAAATTTGATTATGTAAACTAACGACTATAGGTGAGATGTTGACAGTAGCAATATAAATTTAGATACCACTGCATTCTCTGAAAAGTATGATAGGCTCTCTATATTTAAAACTGCACGCTTTGTATATTTGTAACTATTCCACCCTGTTTAGAAAACAACTGAACTTTGCACAATATTTTAATATTTTATCTTCACATGCAAGTTTAAACAAGTTGCTTTAAGTTCCAAAACTTCATCGGGCTCCTTTTTAATTATTTATGTCAAAACGTTGTTAAATATCTGGAACTACCCATTGAAATCATTTACTCTTGTAATAGGAAATTGCTAAAAATTTAGCAGTTGTCAATTTTTAAAGTTAGGAGGCCGTAAACAAATGCCAACGTTTCGTTATTCAACAAATTTCCTGACCTAGCCTCAATGACATTCTTAGAAAATGATGACACACTGAATACAAAAATTATTAATGATAGACGACACAATATATAGTTTTAAATTCGAGATTATTATAATTGATAGACTTTTAAAAATACGTAATGCCAATTTTATATTTTAATTTCAATATGTCAGAGTAAGAGCAAACAGCACGTGTTTCATAAGGATTCATTATAAATTCATTATTGCTTTAATGCCGGTCGTTAATATGTTACTATTATCTTCTAAAATGCTTTTATTAAAATTCCTATTTTTTATATAACGAATAAAATTGCATGGTCTTTGAAAGGCCTTTACAAACTCTATAACGCCACTCTCGCTTCTACAGCTATTTGAAGGATTTGAAAGGTCAATAGGTTGCGTAGTTTTTGGTTTTACAATCACAATGGGTATATCGTTTCTTAGGCGTTCTAAAAATTCAGGGCAGAGATCTACGGTTCCATTTATGTAATTTAGTCTGGTGCAGATCTGGTATAATGATTTGGTGAATTGTTGCACCTATTTGTTTGAATCAAGATGCAATAGTAGTTTGGAAGTAAATCCACTTGCTACTCCCCCAAATATCAGGTACGAAACCGTTATCGCTCTACGTTCAGCTTTCATCGAATTTGTTTTAGGCCTTTTTCCGAGTAAACTCCAATATCCTTAACCTGGCACCTGGTGTCCTATATATTTTAATCTATTATAATTTGTTCCTAGTAAACAACCGTTACATGTTTACCATACTACCGAACCTTCGCCCGCGAGTGGAAGATAATCGTAAATTGTAGGAATATGGAATACCCATATAGCACCCCTATTTGCTCTTGCGATGGGTCGTGGGTTGAAGACTACATTTAATAGGCGCGCCAGGTTCAACAATATTTATAAATCCTTCCTAAATGGAAAATCTGAACGCTCCAGATGGACCGTCTGAACCACAAAAAACAAGCAAATAATAGTAATAACATTCAAATGTAATAACATGCATATACACTTAAGCTATACTTGCAAATAACAGGTTGAATAAATAGATTAAGTTTGAATAAATAGGTTAATGGTTAATTTTGTATGTAAATACACGTAAATGACTAGAGTAAAATATGCACGATTAAATTGTATCTAACCCAATAAGCAATTCTGTCAGTGTAAGATCGCAAGACTGATCAATATGTCATTTGTTGTTTACTGTACTATACTAAATTTCAAATAAGCATGCAGTACTTGGAACTACGTAGTAGTCATAACTATGGTCGTAATTGTCGAATTAAAGTCAGCATTACAACTATCTGAAAATTAAATAGTTTTTCAAAGTTGTCAATTTGACATTCGGTATGAATCCTAAAAATATAGAAGAAAACCCGACAAATAGGAGTAAAACGGCTGGCCAACGTTTGTTTGAACTATATAGGACGAAATTATAATAAAATACGAGCAGCCAAACAAATGTATATTTCCCTAGTGTGAGTTTGAGTTCAGAGTACCATCTACTGCATTCTTATTTGAGATTTAGTATAAATTCAGTACTAACATTAAGAAATACTTATGTTTAGTAACATGACCTATACTTTAGAATCTACATAGCAGGTAAGCATGATACATTTCTAATTTTCTAAAGAGTTTTGTACTCAGCCAACAGCCGTTAGATCAATTAGGATTCGTAAGTGGATGACATTCGAAATCGACATCGTAGATTACAGATTAAAAGAAATAGAACGACCTAACTTGCAGGAGCGCCAGCGTTGCGAAGGTAGTTATGGGTAAGTTCTTCAAATGGGTAATATCCAGGTTTCTGTTACCTTTCTTTTTGTTGCGGGATGCAACGATACAAGATCGCTAGGTACGATAAGCATACAATCGGACAGCGACAGGACTCCGAGCTAAGGCAGGGACAAATAACTAATACGGGTGTCAATGCAATCACTAGCTGAAGGTACGAAAGTACAATTGTAGAAGCGGTTGTACGTGCTGTAAAAATGAATTCTAGCGGGTAGAAACGGGGTTAAAAGACAAATTGTTATCATAAGAAATCTCCGTTGGCTATTCTATCGAGAAAACTACACAAACTTGTGTCTACTTGGATACAATTGCCGGCTGAAACTTGCTCGTTTGGAGACGGCGTCTACAGTTCATGAAATCTACTCAAAAGGGCGCCAACGGATTTTTATCAAATAACGACAAGTGTATTCAGGCATTCAAAACGAGAATTCGTAAACTCAAGTAGCCTAAAATAATTTGAAAGAGAAGTTCAACTCAAGTACAGGTCGCAGTAACAAATAATAAAGGCAAAATGCATATAAACACATTATAATCGCAATTTGAGTTCGCAGGTTAACATAAGTTAACAACTACGATTAAAAGGTTAAAGTTTCCAGGTACGTCAATCAAAAGCTTAGAATGTAGTACATACTCACAGGTTCACAAAATAGCAATAAACTGTTACTGCATATATTAAAATTAGTCGAAGGTTTACAGTGATGACTATGCACAGCTTGGAAGGAAACGCTTCGCGTGCTCCAGGGGCGATCGGCCCTCAAAGTCACGTCGGTGATCCGGACTTCAACATACCTGAACAACTCGAGCGCCAGAACACTGGACGCCAGGGAAAGATAAACGCACGCTGCAGGGGTTAAACGGGCCACGACCATAGCACGGTTCAAATACAATCTCTAAGCGGCATTCCGCATCCCAAACGTGGTAGAAACGACCACCTCTGCAAATATAGTCCTAACGGCTCTCCGGTGAGTACTATAAGGGGAAAAGAGTCCACGATAGAATGAATACAAATGAAATTAAATGCAGCTTGAAGAAAGCACTCACCCTGGATCTTCCAGGCACGTGCGAACAGTAGGCAAGCGTGAGATCCGCCGAAAATTGTGTGGAACTAAAGTTTTCTCGTTGATGCTTCATGAATTCGAATCCGTCCCAAAAAGCGTAGGCAAATATCACCAAAAACGAATCAAACTGCAGCCCATAAATTTACTGAAACTCTCTACGAATGCTTAGGCCGGCTTCATGCCGTTCGCCGAGCAAGGCGGAAAAAGAACGCTCAAGAAACAAATGCGAATTTATAATACTCTGAGCTGCAAGGCCAAGAAGTAGGCGTAGCACAAGCGCGCGAAATACGAAGTGAGTAGAGTAAACCTTAAAATCGAATAGATGCGCAACTGAGGTGTATCTATAAGGACTAAATACTACAGACATCGAAATCGAATAACTGCGCAATAAAATCGTAACAAAATTAATTAAATGAGTAACTAACCAATTGATTAAAAGTGTAATTCTACGTTACTCAAGGTGGCTCTTTAACTTCGCCAAAGATAGGTCATGCAAAACCTAACGTGCTAACCTCGAATTTGACATAGACTTACAGTGCCACCAATGACATGTAAACAGTCTATGTCAAATTCGAGGTGATAATGCAATAGGGATCCAGTTAGATTTATAAATAGTATTTTGGGTTGCATTTTTACCTGATCCGGCTCGTCATCTTACGTGAATAACCCTGTATAATTATTTCTGTTCGGTGACACCACGTCGTACAACAGAACAGCTTTCCTACTTTGCCGAAACGATTCCGAGCGCTCTTATTTAGTCAAACTGTTTGTGCTTGCCACGATACTCCGAATGCTATTCATATAATATCCCTCTTGTAAATACTTACATAGTAATATTTTGCTGTTAAAAAATTAATATATTTTGGGTTGCAACAGTAATATTGCTTGAAATTTGTATTAGTATCTTTGCAAATCTCTCTTTGTGATTAGTAATTTTTTAATTAATGCATTCTAACCCCCATACACAGCTCTCATTAAAAACATCTATAAGAACGCTACGTTAACTGTACGGTTACATAATGACACAGAAAAGGTGAATATTCATCGAGGTGTAAGGCAGGGAGGCCCGATTTCTCCAAAGCTTTTTAATACTGCTTTAGAGGACATATTTTAAAAACTCAACTGGAGCAAGAAAGGAATAAACATTTCTGGAGCAACGCTTAATCATCTGCGTTTCGCCGATGACGTGGTTATAATTGCAGAATCCCCGGAAGAGCTACACACAATGTTGACTGAACTAAGTGATGTTTCTAGAGAACGAGGATTAGAAATAAATATAAGCAAAACAAAAGTTATGACAAACAAAGTTCAGGATAACGCTCAAATAACGCTTAACAATACAGATATAGAGAAGGTGGAAAATATGTTTACCTTGGACAGGATGGCGTACGGAAAATTGGGTTACATAATGAAGATGAAGACCTTTAACGAATGCATACTTCCTGTGCTATTGTACGGAACAGAAACCTGGGCCTTCAACAAATCAATTGTCAGGAAAATGGCTGTCACACAAAGAGCTATAGAACGCAAAATGGTGGGAGGAACTATAAAAGACAAAAAGAGAAATATATGGCTACGTAGTGTATCAAAAGTGGACGACATAGTGGAGCGAATGGCGAAGCAGAAGTGGGAATGGGCAGGCCATGTAGCAAGATCGCAAGATAGATGGACAAAAATGTTACTTAATTGTAGGGCATGGGGGCAGAAAAGATCAACTGGAAGACATTAAACGCGTTGGTCGGATGATATGAAGAAAACGAGAGGTTTCAACTGGCAGAACATAGCGCAGAATAGATCGAGGTGGAATGATGTTAAGGAGGCCTATGTCCACAAATGGACTGAGGAAGGCTGCGAAGAAGAAGAAGAAGAACCCCCTATGATTACTTACATACACCAGTTGTGCTACATTACATTATATTTGTATATTTGGGTTGCAATTTATATTAGAATCTCTGTGCATGATGAATAGCTTGCATTCAAGGATTCGCACTTCGACTTGTTTATGCTTTATTATTTTCCTCAAACCCTCGAAGATTGTTGGTTAGATTGTGGCCGCAATTTTGGAACTAGTAGCATCGGCCACCAATAGTGCTGCAGGATTAAATTCTTGGCACCCCCTTTTTTTACCATCACATCTAAGGCTGCATCTGGATCGAAAAGCACCCCATTGCGAGCTAGCCAAAGCACTTCTTACTAACGTCCTACATAATTATTCTTTAGAAAATTATGCTGCAAATATGGTCAAACGTTGGCCCTTGCTCTTGTAAGCACATTGAAATTTATAGTAAAAAATGTTTTCCACCAGGTTGTCAGTACTTTCACTTCTTAACTGTTGACTAGTATTTGAGTGTTTGTACACAGCTCGTATTCTGTCTGGACTGTAAATAAAGAATTTCAAATGTCCCAAAGCAAACAAGACAGACAAAAAATATCAGAAGCGTTGTTTATGCAGATTTTGGGGCCATGAGAATTAAAAATAGATGAGTTAGTGATCGAAAGTCACACTACCTTTATCAAAATGCGAGTGGCTTTACATTACCAATGCAGATTAGACAGGTATTAAGACCAGTTTAAAATCCCGCACTTGCATTTCAAAGATCCGCGCTTTCCCGTATCTTTTATTGCAAATTGGCAATTCCGGGCTCCCTTTTCAAATTCAAATACCGACGCTTCCAGCTCGTTCTAGTATAGTACAGTTTTGATCGTTTACACGTATGCTTCGCGGCTCAGTCGTCCTATGTTTATTACGGCGTACCGCTTTTTGGCTCAACGAAGCTGTTATAATATTGTGTTAGAGCGAATCGGCTGCACGAGTGAGACAGAGAAAGCAATCAGAACCGCCCCATACCCTTCTTTCTTCAGCTCGCGTCTCGACACTCATGGTCTGAAGCTATTACCGTACGGTGGCGGGTGTGCGTGTTATGGCCGAACCATCTTCTCCGTTGTATTGTAGCACTGGGTGTGCAATTAAAGCTTTGGCGGATTTCTACGAGAAAGGTTTTCCCACGTTCGAAATCTAGGGAACTATGGTAATTAGGTGTCATTGTTCCCTTTTCCCAATGATTGTCGCTACAAGGACTCTCACGCAAAACCCGGCCTTTTGGAAGTTCGTTTGATAACGTCGTTTCGACGGCCAGCAATCTGCACTGTTCTTCAACAGTTTTTGCGACGCGCTTGTGTCGACATTAAAGTAACGTAATGTATACGTGGCAATAGCCATATTTGCAGCAGACGCGTGTGACCTACTTTTAGTGTAATTCGTCATAATTGTTGCGTCATACCCTACAGGAATTTTGAATTATAGAATTACTAACCCCTTTTACAACTATTCATGTCAAACTTTACCTACATACTTAAATTTTAGTAGATTCGCATTCGTTACTACTCCCTGAACTTTTATTTATGATAGGTATATGTGTTTGTGTTTATGTACATGTGCTATTTTATTTTTTTCTCTTGGATTTATTAATTGTAAAGTAACCGGCGAGGCTAGAAGCCCAACCAAGGTGGGTCCCCAAGCATCCAAGACATCGCAGGTGACCGTCGAAGTAAAGCGTCGGTCCTTTGACTTCGAATTTCTACGAGGACCGGCCGAAAAGTTTCTCCCCATTCTATCAATGAAATTCGTGTCGCCCATTTTCCCCCCTTATTATGATTACAGTCAGCCCCTATTGTGACAATTTCGCTCTAAAATACGTCGTGTTGATCCAAACCCCCCTTCTCCCTTATCCGGTCAACCGTATGTTGCAGCAAGTTGAGGCGTGATTAGACTGAACATTGCCTTTTTAAAGGTTAACGTGTGCTAATGACTTATTGAAACTATCCCCAAAGTTCGTTTAAGTCGTTTAATCATGATTTGTACAGTTTTCTTTTATATTAAACAGAGGCAGCAATGCATTTAACTAGCCATGTGGTATACAGTTAATCACTAATTTGGTATCGGATATCACTTGAACAGAACAATAATAATAATTGTTGAATATGAGAGATAATCTAATGTTTGCGTATTTGCTACAAAAATAATATTTACTTTGAAATTATTAAAGTGGTTTGTGAAAGCTACTTTTGTCAAGAGGGCTGTTGCTTTAGTAATCAATTTAGAGTGCATGATTCTGTTAATTGTGTGACATTGGTTAGTTTTAACTGACAAGAAATCAATTGAAAATAGTGATGTACATAAACAGATAACCGCGTAATTAGATTTATGTTCAAGGAGAATGTCAGATAACTGGTTGCAAAACAAATTACTTTAACATAACTTAATACAAAGTCCGGTAAGATGTTTGAAAGAATAAAATCACTACTTCAGGAAAGTTTCCGTGGTGAAAAACTAGGCAAAGTTTGATGGTTGTAAACAAATTTTGAGAGCTGCGCCCGAAGTAGTTGAGTTAGGGCATATAGGGGTTGTCTACGAATTTCGGCAGGGTCCAAAGACAAACACTCAAAAGCCGGGGATGGCAGAAAGTCCAAACCGTTTCAAGATGACAGAAAATAGAAAGTTTGAGATGGACTAGATAAATCTTACTCTTGCTTGAGATTCGTTCAAAACAACCAATATAAAATATAAAAAGCATCACGTCGGAAGGTCTTATAGCGAAATTAGTGTTATACAGTCAAGCTGTAAAAAAATATACATTTTCTGATGGATTCAGAGCTGTTCGTTGCTTTTTAGCTTCGGTTTTCTTTTTCTACATGGCAGCTAATTACTCTGAGTATCTTATCGCCATTTCCAATTTGCAATAAAGTTTTTATGGATGCGTTTTACTGCCCCAGTAGTTAATTTTCGGTTTATTTTTTAAATTAATTGGGCTGTCCTTAGAGCCCGTAAAAATCCCCCGACGATTTAGCCGATAATCGAGTTAAAATTCAATTTCCTCCAGATAGTTGGGGGTCCGAATCAATAGAATCAATTACCTGTAAAAGGCAATTACGCAAGAGGGGCAATTGTTTGAAACTAATGAAAAGTAGGTGTGAAAATAATGGTCAATATGATTATCTCTAGATTAAGCAGATTCCAAGCCCACAGAATGTGCTGCTTTAATTAAAACTTTATTTGTTTGAGTTTGGGTGTGTTATACGAAAATAATTAGCCTCTGCTGTTATTATTTTCAAATTGTACACGGTGAAAATGGGAATGTATCGCAGAAGTTCAATTTCAATTTTATTAAAGCAATTTTAAGAGTTAATAAACATTACGAGTAAAAGGAAGCTGAAAATCAATAATATACAAAATCAATACCAGTATACCTATAAAACCTTATACTAAAGTGAAATGAAAAACAACGAAAACACTAATTTTTATATCCTAAGTCATTAAGAAATTATATTTAGAACAATATGCATATTTTCGAGAAGCTACTGAAGAAAATAACTTCTAGCTAATCACAAACTCTTAGTATACAGGTCCCGATACGCCATCCAAGTATAAATCTAATGGCTGAAGAGATGCAAAACCCAGATAGGTGACAAACTACGAGCAACACTGTTGCAAATCAACAGGAAATGAAAACTTATTAGTGCTAACGCTGTAATTAAGTAATTGGTATTCCTTCTTCAGGGCAGCAAATCAAAAGAACCTTCTTTTATCCAACCAATATTTCGGAAAGCGTAATTCCTTTATTTCCTTAATTACTATTATTATTCCCATATACTTCATTAGATATGCATGTTTTTTCTTCTGTATCTACCTGAAGTACTATTCTCAAGGGTTTGTAAGTGAAGATGTGTGTTTTTTAATGATTTACCTATAATTGTAAACTTTATTGTAGTTACCTTGACAAAAGAAAATATCTCATTTCATGACAATGGTGCTTTATTTCGCTACTGAGCGATGTTTTTATGTACAAACTTTACACAAAGAATTATTTTAAATATTGTTAAGCAATATAACTAACCGCTTGTTAATTGTAAAAATCTGGTGTGATACACTCACACAACTTCCTTTTACAGTGATCTTATAATTAGTCAAAAATTTCATTTTTAATTTTTAACCATTTGTTAAAAATTTTCAAAAATTATAAATTCTACAAAAACGGTACAAAATCGAGTGTTAGTTGAAGAGACAAATTTTCTCTAGAATTTTAAGGTGAATTCAAAAATGTAATAATATACCGGGTGTTTTATTTAAAATAGGAGTTAATAAAAAAAATAGAAAAAAAAACAAAAGAAACCCACTTTAGAAGCATTCAACTGGAAAATCACCTATCTCACATCAATACACATTAAAAATGTAAGAAAAATGTAAAATTTAAAAAAAATCGTTAGAGCCGTTTTTGAAAAAATCGAAAAAAACTGAAAAATCACAAGAGTAAACACCTACTTCCGGTTATGCGATTTTCTTCAAAAGCTTGCTGTCTCATCTACATAGTACACAAAACTTATATATGAAGTTTCAATGCCATACCTCTTTTCATTTTTGAGATATTCTGTTCACAGACACACAGACAGACACACAGACAGACAGACAGACAGACAGACAGACCAATGAAAAAAAATATGTTTTTTGGGATCAGGGGACTCTAAAACGTGAAGATCTGTTGAAAACTCAATTTCGAATTTTTGGGGTGAATCCAATACTTCCTTTATAGTAGTAAAAGGAAGTAAAAAAGGAGTTGATAACACACGCGTTACAGGAAAACGCTTAGATAAATTACATATTTGCATAGAACTTGAAAATGAAAAAAGCAAGAAACAGAACCAACAAATGGAAAATAATGTAGAGCAAATAATTTCACAACCTCTTCACTGAGACATAAGCAATACAATTGGGTTTGAAAGGAAATATTGACAAAGGCTTTAATAGAACAAAACCGATAATCAAAATATTTCTAGTTAAAATATGGATGAAAGCAAAAATAAAAATTATATGTGCTCTAGAACGAAATAAATATTTTTACAAGTTACGTTTTACCATCTAAACCTGAATAATATAACAAAATGTAATAGTTAAAGCATATAGATAAACAAATCAGCAGTTATTGCTAAATAATTTTGACCAAAATTGTTCTAGCATAACAGTTTTTTGATAATAATAAATAATCGAGGACTGTTCTGTTAACTGTTAGTTATTAGAAAAATATGGCCGTTTTAAAGAAAATAACTTTATTGTTTAATACATTTCTTCATTCTCTGCAACCACTTCCCGAAACATGCAGAGAATTCTATTTTTGGAAGATCCGCAAACATACACTGAAATTCAGTAACCGCCACATTTGCGTCAGGAAATCGCTTACGTCGTAAGTTTTTCTAATCTTTGGAAACAAAAAAAAAACGCTGAAGTCAAGACTTGCAGTGCATAGAGGGTGAATAAACAGTTGGATTCGACATTCTAGTAAACAAATTACGCAGTTACATTATTACATTATTTTGGTGTAAGAAAATGCCGCATAAACCAACATTTCGGCGATCACACCATAATCTTTCAAAGATTTGAGGGAGGTAACTCTTGTATAAATAAATCAGAAGTTACATTTTGACGACCGTCAAGAGGAATTATTGTAATTGGATTGCATGCCGTGTTGACATAGCCTCATTTGGGAAACCCAAATACTTAATTTTGTTGTTTAGTTTTGGGGTCATAATTACGGATCAAAGACTGGTAACAATATTCAACACATGCTTTGAACATACTGCGCATCGTTTGCCCACATCCAAACTATTATCTGTTTAGTTGTATATCAAAAAGTTTAAATAAAGTATTAGGGCGAAAACTCTTGTTGAATTGTGATTGAAATAAAAATCGATACTATTCAAAGTGAAAACGAAGTCTATTAAGTCACTTAGAAAAATTTCTGCTTTTAACGACTATGCTTCAGAAGGCACTCTATAATAAAAAATGTGGGAAAGACGCAGCCCTAATGAGTGGAATTCTATTTTATGACGCAATATAAGAAGCTTTTTAGGCTGAAAATGAAGGATTATACTTTTTTCAACATTTGAATATCTGGAAGAATCTTCCCATTTATTTGCAGTCTGTATAATTACATTCAGCAAATGGTGTGGTAATCTTAGAGTAAATTACCTGTAGAAGAAAACTCAGTAGCTTTAGAGCTAGGTAAGTCTTAGGGACAAAACTTACAAACTAAAACTTACGACTAAAACTTAATACTACATTTACATCTACAATCAAAATCTCGTTAATAAGTCGTATGGCACACGTCTATTTAAGCGTCTAAAATTGTTAGGTTGGTTTATCAGGTTCACTGCAAGATCGTTGGGATGAGCACTAAGTCGAGCATTATAATTGGTGCTATATCGGCGGATTTCTTCTTTGACCGTTGACATTTTAAGATCCCGTCTAATTACGGTGTTAGGTACAAACTAGGGTGGTTAAGCTGGTATGGTCTCGAAGGGATACTGAAGCTGAATCAGTATCTCCGAGAAATATCGAGAAATGCCTCTGCATATCTTCTTAGCAGCTCTGCCAGCAAAGTCCTATTCTCACGTTCTCGTCGTACCACCTGACTGTAGTCGTAATAGACTGTAGCAAACGAGAAAGGGCGACAGGCGAATTTCTGGCGCCTCAAAACCGGAACATTTCAGCTAAGGGAAAAAACCCCGACAGAAAATGCTGGTCCTCCAGGTTGGGGGTTGTCGATGGGCTAGCTCCTCGTTTGGCGCAAAAAACGTAAAATGCTAAAAAACCAAATACCAAGCCTCGGAACCCGGACTGCAACAAATTACGACGACGTTTGGCGATGAAAAGGACAATGAAAGTAGGCACCTGGAATGTATGCTCACTTACAGGTAAAGTGCCCGAAATTCTGAACCAAGCACAAGAATATAAGTTAGATATTTTGGCACTAACGGAGACGAAACGGAAAGGCAATGGAGTAGAAAGTGTGAATGGCTATATTCATTTTTGGTCAGGAGTAGAGAAATCAAAAAGAGCCCAAGCCGGGGTATCACTACTCATAAATGAATCACTGAAGACATATATAGAAGATTATAACTGCGTATCGGAAAGAATCGTAACCATTAAAATCAGAATACATGGATTGGAAACTGTAATTATAGGAGTTTATAGTCCAACAGACAGCTCTGATAAACAGATAAAAGATACATTTTATGAAGATCTATACGCAACATTAAGTAATATAAAACCACACCAAGAAATAATCATTGCGGGTGATCTAAATGCTAGGGTGCAAAGTGCAAAAAATAACGAAGCAGTAGGACAATTTGCAGAATACATAGAGAATGATAATGGAGAAAGACTATTAGAACTGTGCCATCAATATCGACTAAAGATAACGAATACTTTCTTCAAACATAAAGATAAACATCGATATACACGGGAAAAGCCGTCAATGGGACAAAAGTCGATTATCGACTACATCATATTAAAACAAAAATCAATGACTAAGGTACATGACTGCCGTGTAATGAGAGGAGCAAACTGCGATAGCGATCACCATCTAGTTATTGCAAAAATAGTCTACCCTTATACGAATATTACAAAAAACTGCAAAAAGGACAACCCAAATGAAGATAAACTAACTAAATCTGGTAATACACGATACAAGCTATATTTGCTACAACAGCAGAGTGTAAGGGAATTATACAAAAGACGACTTCAAGCAGAACTTGAATCTATACAACAAACAAATAACGTAGAAGATGAACATCAATTAATCACCTCAGCAATACATAAGATAGCTGCAGAAACACTGGGTCAAATTAAAACAAAACGAAGGAAAGTTAAACCTCCCTGGCTTACAGAGGAAATTTATGATCTTATTACAGAAAAAAATCAATCCTATAAGAATTACCTAGCTAACAGAACTGCTGATAAGAAAGAAGAGTACCAAAGGAGAAATAGGAAACTTCGTAAGGCAATAAAAAAGGAAAAAAATCAATTTTGGGAAATGAAGTGTAGCCAAATCAACAGCTACATAGGGGGAGCACAATCTTCTGAAGTGTGGAGAACCGTTAAAAATATGAAAAATAATGATAGCAAATGCCCTTATTCTTTCATAAGTGTGGATGAATGGAAAAGGCATTATGAGTCACTCCTAACAGAGAACAGAGTAGAATTTATGGAAAACAGACTAGGAGATGATGTGACGGAAGAAATGCCAATGTTTACAACAGAAGAGATAACGAAGGGTATCACAGAAATGAAAAACGGAAGATCTGCTGGCCCAGGCAACATTGCAGTGGAACTAGTTAAATATGGAGGAGACATATTAGCAGAAAGAATAAGAGCATTAATGAATAACTGCTTACAACAACGGGTAATCCCAACAGAATGGAAAACATCCTTAGTAATCTCTATCCATAAAAAGGGAGACAAAAGAGACCCGAATAATTACAGAGGTCTCAGCATAAATAGTACCCTAAGCAGACTATTCAGTAAACTATTACAAAAACGTCTTAGGGACGAAGTTGGACATGTTATAGGCGAAGATCAGAGTGGGTTCACTCCCGGTCGTTCTTGTGTGGATAATCTGTACACAATCCAACAGCTTCTAGAGAAGAAAATTGCAAGACATGATGAAGTACATTTAGCGTTCATTGACTTACAAAAAGCTTATGATAATGTACCCAGGAACAAGTTAGGGAGGCACTGGAAGTCATAGGAACAAATACTCACTTACTACAGATAATACAAGAACTATATGCAAACAACATCTCCATTGTTAAACAAAATCACCAACTATCACAGGGAATTATTACAACTAAGGGACTCCGACAAGGCTGTAGTTTGTCCCCACTATTATTTAATATTTACATCGAAGTAGCCTTGAGAAAGTGGAAACGGAACTGTAGAGGAATGGGCATACCAATTAATGATCAGTACTTGTTTACCCTCAATTTTGCGGATGATCAAGTTGTATTCGCGCAAGATCCATACGACTTAGAATTCATGCTGAAGAGATTATACGATGAATATGAAAAGTGGGGTCTCCAGATTAGTATTCAGAAAACCGAATACCTGGTAATCAACTCAGATGCTAAATTTGAAGTGCTGCTGAATGAAGACGTGACCGTAAAACAGGTGGATCATTTTAAATATCTGGGATGCATGATTGACAAGGAGGGATTGGGTAAACGAGAAATAAAGCAAAGAATTCAAAACTCAAGAAAGGTCATTGGAGCTCTAAACTCATTATGGTGGGACAAGAACATAACGATAGCGAATAAGAAATTGATAGGGAAAACAATAGTGGAGGCAGTACTCTGTTATGCATGCGAGACTTGGACAATAAGAGAAGATGATAAAAAGAGGTTATTAGCAGTTGAGATGGACTATCTCCGACGAAGTGCCAGAGTATCGAGACTAGAACGAATTAGGAACGTAGAAATAAGAAACAGAATGAAAGCAAATGATACGGTTATTGACAGAATTGAAAGAAAGGGCCTAAAATGGTTTGGCCACGTATTACGTATGGATGAAGGGAGATGGCCAAAACAACTGTTCTTATGGACACCACCAGGTAGAAGAAGAAAGGGACGTCCGCGAAGATCCTGGAATGAAGGGATAAGGATGATGATGAGCGAAAGAGATCTAGAAGAAGATGTAGCGTACAACCGAGAGGCATGGAGGTTGGGAGTGGGGATGCAACATAGAGTTGTATAATTATTGTATAATTTAATACGTTGTACATAATTAACCCAAATATATATATAGGTACAAACTATGGCGCATTAATTACCATTCTTAGCACTTTTGACTGGAAGCGCTCCGATATATCAATGTTCGAGTTGAAAGCCATACCCCATAGCTGGAGCCCGTATGTCCAGATTGGTTTAACTATTGCTTTGTACAGTAGTACTTTGTTATTCAGACTAAGTTTGGATTTCCGTCCTAGCATCCTAGCAACCAGTACAGCTTCGTGAGTGCCATTCCAAGATGTTTTCGCTTAGCGAAAATGTGCTTACGCCAAGTAAGCCTTCTATCAATGTACATCCCGAGGTACTTTACTTCTTCCTGTTGAGGTAATGGGCTATTGTTTAGATGAACCTGGGGGCAATTTTCTCTGCGGGTGGTGAAGGTTATGTGGACGAACTTAGCTTCATTAGCTTTTATCCTCCATTTCTTTAGCCAGTTTTCAATAGCTGTTAGGTTGGTCTGCAGTTTCTGTGGCGCAATGACAGGATCATTATCCGAAGCCAGAACTGCGGTGTCGTCCGCAAAGGTAGCTGTTAAGACTTCCGGCGAGGTGGGCAGATCGGCAGTATATATCAGGTGCAATAGTGGGCCAAGTACACTACCTTGTGGTACTCCAGCTTCGATTGGAAAGAGCTTAGTGTATTCGGAATCGACTTTGACCTGGAAGTGTCTTTGATGGAGGTAGGCCTGGGTGATGTCTAGAAATGCTGCTGAGCAATATTGTTTGGATTCAAACGTTAACGTTGATTCTTTCCACCACTCTATGGATTTGTTCTATTGTCGAATGCATTTGGCGAAATCCAAACCGGTGACTGAGAATCGCCTCGTTATTCTCGAGGATTGGAAGTATAAGTTTTTCAAGCACTTTTGATAAAATTGGTAGAAGGCTTATAGGTCTATACGATTTTAATTCAGCAGGATATTTTCCTGGTTTCAAGATTAGGAAGGATTGTGCCACTTTCTACAGCAGTTGAAAATATCCTTTGCGTAATACTGAGTTAAACAGTTGAGTGAGGTACCTCATTCCAGTGTTGGGCAATTGTTTTAGAGTTTTGGCAGTAATCAAATCGTGACCTGCTGTTTATTTTGGGATTTAGTGAGGCTATGACTTCTTGAATTTCATTGATCTTCAGCCGTTCGATTGGTGGTTCGAGTTGATAAGGTACATCTAACGACTGAAGGATTTAATTTTCATCCTCTGGTTCATTATCTGAAGGATGAGGCTGGAACACATTCATTAGATGATCAGCGAATGAGCGGGCTTTCTCGATATTACTTCTTGCCTAGGTTCCTTGTGGAGTCCTAATAGGTGGGGAAGCATTTTTGCATTGTTTAATCTTTTTTGTTATTTATCTGGAAGAAATGGCACAGAAAAGACAGAAAGAAGCGAGTGAATAAAAATTCCGATCAAATAAATGTTTATGTAAACGGTTGTGCACTACTTAAGCATTGTAATTACGTACCTCAGTCATTATGCAATTTTAGATTTGTAGATCCGAGTAGAGCTTTGTATATGCAGGGAATGGGGTGTCTATATCTTGATGTAACATATTTATTTTTCTACATAATCACCTCGAACACCAATCTTCTGATATCTGCTAACCAACTTTTCAAATCATCAAAACTTTCCGATTTGTTTGGAAAATGGTAATTTACTGCAGCGTGCAATAACATTTCATCCGACCAAAGCTTTCCACGGAGGTCTTTTCTAAAATTTGGAAATAAATAATAATCTGCCGAAGCCAGGTCAGGACTGTAAAACGCATGATTGAGTTCTTCAAAACCGCAGAACTCCATAGCAGACACGGCAAGGCGGGACTTGTGAACAGGCGCATTGTCATGCAGTAAGGGTACACCGTTTGTCAATTTTCTTCTTATTTTTTCGTAACTGGTTTTCCTAAATGCTTAAGATATCAGCGTAGTATGCCTCGGTAATACTCTGCCCTGTTGTTTTATAACCGATAGGCAGAATTCCCAAACAAATTTACCCAGCACTTTTCGAGCTGACTTTGAACTTCCTTTACATGCTACTGCTTTGACTGTTTTTTATTCAGAATCGTAAAAAGAATCTCAAGTTATAATTCTGTTGATGACATCTGCCTCACTGTTTTTACAGTGCTCCAAAAACTGCTTAGAACAATCAACACGATATTGTTTTTGTTGAAGAGCAAGTTTCCGGAGCACTCATCTCGCGCTGACCTTTGACATCCCAAGATGTTCATGACAAATCTTGAATGCAGCTGTTTCGGATATATTAAACAATTTTGTTATTTCTTTTAATTTTAGGAGACCATTTTTCATAACAGCCATTTCACGTGTTGTAACGTCATTTGGTCTTCCAGCTCTCTCATCGTCTTCTAGGGATTTTCTACCTTATTTGAGTAGGCGTGTCCAAGCATGGTTTTACCAGGATACGAATCTCCATAAACATGGGCAATTCTACTCATAGAGCAACAAAAAAACAGGTTCATTTATTTTATTAGGAAGTGATATTTTTACATAATATTTATATACGCATACTTCACATGTTAACACAAAAAAAAACGAAAAAATATTTCCATCTATTAATAAACGTATTATAGAACTGGTTACATTTTGTACTAATGCGGTGAATGTAATTGTTTTTTCTGAGATAATATTTCATCATACTGAAGTGCGAAATTAGTATATCCTATCATTAACGTTGTTTGCAAATGCACATCTGTTAATACTGATCTCTATTGCGATTTTACATACTTCATTTTCGAAAATGTCCCTTGACATTGGTAAGTATTCCCAAACATAGATATAAATCCCCAAACATATGATTTTAATGGACTGTATTTATCTTCCGAAAGATATTTGTAAAATTGGGTTAGATTCATTTCTTTAAACACAATTTTTACCATATCATCATTTTGCAGTTCAATCATTTCCAATTGAAGGTCTGGCGGAAGCTCCTCAATTGTACAGCCAAATTGATTTTGAAATATCGAAATGTCTTTTGCACCTTCATCAAGATCCGAAAAACGCTGTTGTAACTGTAATTTAACTTCAGAAAATATATCCGACGCGAATTTTTTGGGAATGAGGATTTTGCTAATATTTGAAAATTTTTGCAGCATGGAAAATAGTCAAACTTGGTTAATGTGATTTGTGTTTCAAACAATGCACATTTTTGGCGATGTGACTTTACGGTAGAATACATTTCACATATGAGCATTGTTTTCCCTGTAATTTTAAGTTAAATTGGTTAAGATATACCATGATGTCTGCAGCAAATGCTAATTTCCATAGCCATTCATTGTTAGATAATAGTGGCTGTGGGGAGTTTTTCTCATCTAGAATAAATTCTATTACTTCAATCAGTCCATTTATAGTATATGTCAGTGGTTATAGCGCGTAATTTGATTTATTAACCCGCGGGCCGGATTAAAAACAGACGGCGGGCCGGATATGGCCCGCGAGCCGTAGTATGCCAACCCCTGCTCTAGAGGGCTGTGGATTTGTTTTTTGTTAAATATATGTTGGCGGCCGTTGGTTGTAACATTGGCATTTTATATCTGACAGTTTAAGGTTATATTAGTAATGTCATCTTAATGAATACAAACATTTCTGTGGAATACATAAAAATGTTAACAGCAAAAACAACTACATATTTTCAAAGTGATTTCTTCCATTGTAGGGGTTATATTATTAAGTACCTTTGCTTATCATTACCAACATATATTTTTTAAATGCACGACCCCATAGAGGACAAAAGTTTTCCAACATATAGTATTAAGATGACATTTGACATTTCTACTAAACACTGAATAACAATCAAGTAACAAAGAACAACGGGCTATAATTTCAACGCCTTCCTATCCATTCTTCTTCTTCTTTCTCTTAACCCACTTATGCCTAGGTGGCGTTGGGTGGACATTTCAACAATGGATGAAGTAATTATAGGCAACTTATATATTTTTGAAAAGAGAATTTCAAGCGCTATCCAATAAACACATAATATATAGGGTGTTACATAAAAAAAGTATACCATAAGTCAAAAAGTTCATCCGTGATGCTCAATTGTTTCTTTAAGTAGCAAATTCGGACGGTTTGGATGACACCCTACAATTTTTATCTGAAAAATTTTTTCCTATCTGGAATAATAAAGTCGCTAGAAGCTGTCAAAATTTGAGAAAACACCCTATATAACCGGCTTACCAATAACTCGATTCAAATTTAGCGGTTATTTGAAGGAGGGGCTTTCACTGTTATCGGTTGGTTAAACGTTATCAGCGTACCTAAATCAAAGCAGGTAGACACTAATACCAAATGATGAAATCTGCCTAGAGTGCCTAGAACAGTGACATGGGGGGGGGGGGGCTTCTAAGCTTAGTAGATGGCAGAACAATGTGTAACTTAATATATTCTTAAAAATTATAATTGATCTTGTACTGATAACGAAATAATTTCTTTTATAAAATGTTCTTCTTTTTGTCATATTTGTAAATTAATTGTTTAGGTGGTAAAGTAGTGGCGTCATCTGTTAGTCATATCAAAATGTGCCCTCTGGAAGATCGTTCGAAGTTATTTAAATCGTCATTTCTGGCATGAAAGAAATTGACAGTAAGTGCCTTTATTTTTTATTTATGCTCGCCAATTACCGTAACTTTCAGTTTAAAGCAGTGGCGGATCGTGATAATTGTATTTCGAGGGCTCTTAATTTATAACGATTACTAATTAAACAATATGTGATGACTCGCCGACATCCGTCGATGTTTTAATCCAAATAGGGCAATGATGTTTGATATTAATAATCCAAAAGGAAACATCATATTCACACAACAAAAAGTATTCAAATACAACACAAAATGTACGTAAGCGTTAAAAAACGAAACACGATAATTTATTTAATAGTAGAAAAAACAGCGCATGCGTGAGAGCCACAAATCCATTTGTTCTTCTTGTAAATGTAAAAAAACGTCTTCGAAAATTGCGAGTTCCAACTTTATTTTGCAGATTGAATTTAAGCGATTTTTTTATTTTAATATTTTCAGCTAACGGTAGGTTTTTAAAATTAATGTTGATAATACTTAGTTATGCTATTCTCCGCCATTTTTTGTATAAAACTGCATGAAATACCCTAGATAAATAAACACGCTCCAACTAATGATGTGCGATATCGTAATGTTTTCATTCGCACAGTGGGTTGTTTCTGCGACTTTATTTATATCAAGTGTTTAAAGTGTCACGTGATCACGACGTTGATATTTCGTTCACTTCATATACAAGTACCTAATCCGCGAAAACTAGTAAATCTGTGAAAACCCAACTTGTAATTGTTCTGCAAGCAGTTATACCGATAAGAACTAATTTATTACCAAAGCAGCGCTCAAAGCCCTAATATTCTTATTTTTAATGTCAAAGATTGCACCTTATTTGCTATCGGCGGCTGCCTTTACCCTCCGATTGCCCGATTGCATTACATTTCGGGAGCACTATATTTGTAAAGACGCCCGCCAGTTTACGTCGGTCTTGGTTGCAATATTGTTAGCCTTTACGTCACATTAGAATTGCTATACCTCAAGTCTTCTGCGACAACGTTTTCGACCGTAACTGCCATATACGTTTGAGCACTATTTTGGATTGCCCTCAGCAGCTGTCAGCCGCCTGGTGCATTAATACAAGCGAGTGTGTTGACACATAACTAATGTTATGTTGACATACTACTTAGATATTGTTTTACACGTTCTAAGCGGTTTCGAATTGCTACCTCCGGGTCTCATTACTTAAACCTTGTTATATTATAACGGTATGAGGGATGATAACATAGATTTTCAATTATAAAATAGTGACTTTTTTTTAATGCCATAGCGGCTGTTGGCGGCTGGGAAGTTAGCGCCCCCTGCACCTCTAAGGAGCAGCCGCCACTGGTTTGAAGAGTGTACCTAAACGATTCAGTTTAAAATATAACCTGAAACAGGCGTTGTTAAATAGCGTAGAATAAAATTGTTATTGTTTCGCATTTTATTAAAAAACAATTAAAGCATTCCATTTGCTACACAATACTTACGATAGCATTGTCAAGCCAGATTTGTATAAGCGTGATAAAGTTAACAAAACAATGGAGTAACATTTGTAAATTAAAGATAAATAAAAACAAATTAAATTAGTTATGTAAGGATAAAGGATTAAATCAAATAATATGTTTTTTAAATTATTATCTTCAATTAAACCTTGAATTAAATAAAACAATTAAGCCACAAATTAAAAAATATTTCTTAGTGGATTTTTTCCTGAAAATTTAAGTAACGGTATCTTAGGCTGGCATTCAAATTAATTTATATTATTAACGTTTACAGAAAAGTTTACAAAAGACAGAAAGAACAAATAGGTAATGTATGTCTCAGACATACGCTAGTAAAAAACTGCTTAGAAAATTCGAATATTTTCTATATAATTGTTACGCCAATGATTACAGTTCTATAATTATAGGGTACAACACGATCTATGCTTTAGTATTGTTAAACGTATTGCAAATGTCCATTTACTACAAAAGCGCTTTGTTAGCTACTAATTTAATTCCTGTCAAACTCATGTTCAATAACTTTAACAATGCTCGCAATAATTACTCTGAAATAACAACAATAAATTGTTTAAATATTTCATCGTTACGTTTAGTTAGCGAATTGAACTAACATTTTCGCATACAGTGACACCTAAAAGTTTTGAATACATTCAATATGAAGAAACTTATAATTTTGTGAAAATTCACTCAAACTCCTGTTTTTACATCGGATTCTTGTAATAACAATTAAGTTTTGGTCATATAAAATCTGACACTTAAACATCAACTGAGACATGACGATTTAAGGTTTTCATCTGCTCCGAAACACTACCATTTAACTAAATTTTAATTAAATCAAAAAATTGTGTACGTTTTCTGTTACCTACTTATGAAAATTGCATTATTTTATTTAATAAAAATACTGCACCGTGTAGGAGACACCTAATAAGTACAGAATTTAAAAAATGATAGAACTACATTAAATCTCCAAAGTACTGCTCATTGGTTATATCATGATACTATTCTATTAACTGAAATATATGAATAACATTGGGAGAATTACAGTTTGCATGTTCTCTTTTCTTAATGTCTCAAGGTTTACTTTAAAAAGTTCTGATTTTTAAATATTCCCACAAAAAAAGTTCTGGGGTGATATTGGCCACCCCTTACACATTTTGAGATATCCAATACGGTTTCCAAGATCGCCTACCCAGCGACATAGAGAGCGAGTTGGTCCTGGGACTTTACCCTGAATTATTAGTAGTCATATGTTTTCTCCACTTTTTCTCGTTTTTAGGTTGGAGATCTTGAGAAATTTTCGACAATTTTCTCATTGCAAAGTTTGCTGGCTCACATCTTCTATCTTCTTTATCTATTAATCTATCTTCATAATTTTAGGTCTATTATCATTCTGTCTATCGACTATCAGGATCTTAGTTTTCGCTGTGTTTACTTCAAAGCCGAGAATTGCACTTTCACTCACTTCAAAAGCTGTCGTAGTTCTTCGTCACTTCCTGCCAACTGTTACGCTTCCTTTTCAGTCTTCGAAAGCCCTTCGCATTACATATTCTCCACACGCGTTGGGGTGCGTGGAGTTTGAAGTCTAAGGAGTTGATCTTGTCGATTCAGATGTGACTTTTCGTGTTAATATAAAGGTTCATTATTACTGATATCAGGTGGTTGGGTACCTCCATTTTGTACAGCACTGACCACAGTGTTGACCATTTAACGTTGTCTTACAGTAATCGGTGAAGCATATGCACAGCGGATTAATGTATTCTCGATACTTTTCAATTATCTGTCTGCAATTCTATTTGGCCCACCTACACCGGAGCTCAGTAAGTTTAATTAATATCTTTCAATGTACAGCCAATTTCTATGTTTACGTATCTTGTAATATTAAGATGTAAGACTATCTGTTTTAGTTTATTAGAATTCGAATGAGCTTAACTTAGGCGATAAGTTATGTGCATCCGGTAGAATACGTTTTCGCTTGATCAGTGACCCACAACCAAAATGTGCATTTTAGTGCAATGTTGAAATTACGTCTCGGACTGTAGAAAGTGGTTTCGAGCCAAATCTCTGCGCAATTTTGCGGGCTTTGAATAACGAACACAACGCATACAACCCCACAGCATTTCCAGCCAGGAGCAGCAAGAATTCCAAAGTTAGAGATTCACGCCGCCAAGCAACGTGTGGAAGCCTCCTACAGCTGCTAAACAGTTGCATTGCGTATCTGAACGCAATTAGTGAAGGTTTAACAATTAGAAAATTGTATCACATTGCGTCACCTCGCGTACCAAATCAGGTGACTTTTTTTGGCTTGGATGAGAGCGATCATCGCGACCTGTGATGTTAAGCTACAATTCATCGCTGGAGTATCCGATTACTTTGCAAAAATCGGCGAAATACAGTGCGCAGCGTACCGTGTTTAGGACCGGCTTTCAGGCGGTTTCATGTTAAGCAATGGCCATTTATTCTAAGTGTAATCTTATCTCCTTTATTGTTTTATTTGTGTGCATTTAAAGCCAATATATATTTGTCTCACAGTAATATGAGCATGTTGACTTTTAATTGAGTACAAGCTTGAAGTATAACTTTGCAGTATTTCGACTGGGAGAAAATTGTAAGAGTCATCTTGCTATAAATTGAGCTAGCTGGCTTCAAAAAGGTAAGTAAGTATAACAAAGTAAGTACAACGACGGGGTTAACAAACATGGCGCATGTTCAAAATCTGCCCACTTGCCCTGGTCCCTTCGAAAAGCTTGGCTGTTTAGCTGAAATCTGTGATTAAAAATATGTCTTTAACGGTTGATCAATAACGTTCAGAAGTATTCTGATAAATATCGGGAGAGCTTTTAGCACTGCTCGACTCTTTTCAATTTCACTTTTTAAGACATCCGGTCACTTTCTCTCAACTTTTCCAGTTTTTACAGTACAGTACTTATGTTTCAGAACATTCTTTGATGTCTGCCTTAAGAGAGCCATCTTGATTTTCGATGGCCCACGTCTTTAGTTGCTTAATATCCCGTTAAAAAATTGATTTTCCTGAACAAGTCTCTAGGTTGGTTTGTTCTATCTCTTTCCATATCTTCTAGTAATGTGAATTTTTCTATTTCTTATTTAGTTCGCATAACATTTCTTTGTTATCCCTTCCTTTGCTATCATCATTCTTTTCTTAATCTTTGATAGAGTATCATCCAGTGTTTACACTAAGAGTTTGCTCTTTTTTGAGCTGTATTTGCGAGGTATTGCTTTATGTTGTCCCATATCTGCTGTGGTGACATTTCCAAAGCAAACTTCAAAGCATGTAATCTATCTGGTTAGGCGCTTCTTCGTCGGCGTTTACCCAAGCGTAAACTCTGCGAATAAGGTTAGCGAAAACGGTGTTTATAATGGTCATGTACTTGTATAACTGTCTACAGATCCGTATACCATGGCCATTTTCTCAAAGGTTTTTTCCACGTCACTCACTATATCATGCGACAAAGGTAGTCTCTTTAGAGCAGCGTTTTCCAAACTGGGAGGCGCGCCTCCCTAGGGAGGCGCGGACTAGTCTAAAGGGAGCCGCGAAAATTAGTCACAGTGAACAATTTTCCAAATTACTGCTAAAGTTTTCTATGTAAAAAATGAGAGAATAAATGAAAAAATACCATCGTGCTTTATCGCGCATAGTTCAACTAAACATTCCGTAACTTATTCCATCAAATGCATTACTAGCATCATACCTAGTGTCGTACAGAATCGCGCAATGTAAAAAACCCCACACAATAGCAGAAACCTTAGTTTTGCCAGCAGCTATTGATATGGTCAAAACAATGTTTGGCCAATCTTATGCGAATCAGCTGCGACAAATACCGCTTGCTGATAATACAATTGGCAGAATAATTGATGATATATCTGAAGATCTTTGTGACCAATTAGTTTCTCCAATGCGTACTTCAAAATTCGCCATACAAGTAGATGAAGCTACTGATGTAGCTAAAGACGTACATTTAATTGCATATGTTCGATATGTTGACGATACTAATATAATTGAAGATATCTTATTTTGCAAACCAATTCCTGACAGAGCCACATCCAATGAAATTTTCAAAATAATAGACAGATTTTTTAATCAGAACGACATAATGTGGAATAATTGCATTAAGCTCTGTACTGACGGTGCACAATCAATGGCGGGACACAAAACTGGTCTTCAAACACTAGTTAAAATGAAAACACCTGAGGTTCTCTGGACGCACTGCATGCTCCACAGAGCAGCTCTCGTATCAAAAACTATAAGCGAGGAACTTAACAATGTTTTTGCAAAAGTAACGAAAGTTATAAATTACATAAAAAACAGTCCATTAAAAGCAAGGTTGTTCGCAAAACTGTGTAAAGATATGCGAGCTAATTACACGTCACTTCTGTACTATTGTGAAGTGCGCTGGCTATCTCGTGCAAAAGTGATTCAAAGGGTACTTGAACTCAAAGAAAAAATTGCTATGTTTCTCGAGGAAAATCATAATGAAGACGGCAATATGTTTAGGGATGATAATTTTATTGTTAAACTTACATATTTGGTTGACATTTTTGAAAAATTGAGTTTTCTTAATAAATCAATGCAAGGACCGCAAATGCATTTGCTTATACAAAAAGACAAAGTGAAAGCATTTATTAAAAAAGTGGAGCTATGGAAATCAAATTTGCAAAAAAATAAGATTGACATGTTTCCACGTTTAAATTTATGCGCCCGAGATAACATAGAAGCAAACAAAAATCTCTTTGTGGAACACTTGAATGGTTTGTTGCTTCAACTTTCGAATAATTTTGGTGATCTTGATTTTACAAAGTTTGCGTGGATACAGAATCCATTTATCGACGAAGAAGATGATGAATTTGGATTGACAAGTATTGAAAAAGAAAAATTGATTGAATTATCTTGTGATACTACATTAAAACATAAATTTCAGACTGTACCTCTGGTTCAATTCTGGTTGAATCTTCATACAGAATATAACACTTTGTCAAACAAAGCTTTGAAAGTACTGCTGCCGTTCGCAACATCATATTTATGCGAAACGGGATTTTCTGCCTTGGCTGCAATGAAATCCAAATATCGAGCTCGTTTAGTTGTAGAAAAAGAACTACGAGTAGCTATATCGTCACAAACACCAAGATTTGATAAACTTTGTGCTAATAGACAAGCACATCCATCTCATTAAAAACAATAATAAAATATCGTTTTCTATTAGTTTGTATGAATAAATTTTATAAGAGTAAAAATGTTTGTGTTTTTATTTTATGAAATCTTCGGGGAGGGGGGGGGGGCGCCAAATGAGTAAATATTTTTAAGGGAGGCGTAGTAACATCAAGTTTGGAAACCACTGCTTTAGAGACAGCATAAGAATCTGCATCGTATCGATAACTTTGTCAAACAATGATTAATTTGTTCATGTCAAGTCCGTCATTACAAACTAAAATATGTGCACGAATTTTTCCAATTTATTAACATTTGCTTTGCTTATACAGCTTGCAAGTAGGGTACTAATATATAACCAGCGTACATAAATTAAACAAGTAGAGACACTTACTGTTGGTTCCTTTGATTTCAAAATATCGATTTGGATGACCTTGAACGGCTCTTGGGGGGAGGGCGTACTGTCCGATAGTACTAACAGATTGCGCCACTACTTTATCACATCATGACTGGTAGCAAAGCCAGTAACTGGATCTGATTGGTAGAATTTTGTGCTACCATCTAATAGTCAAGCTTAGAAATACCCCTTAAGCCACTGTCCCAAGCACTCTAGACACGTTTCAACATTTGGCATGAGTGTCTCTACTTGTTTGATTTATGTACGCTGATATAACATTTTTTGAACATTACTCATTTAATTTCTAAGTGACAGATTTAAGGCTTGATATGGATGAAGAGGATTTTTAACTTTATAAAAGGTGGGTTACCATTAAATTAAATATTAAGACCTCACACCCTCTTTCAATATGGTAAATTGAAAACCATCTTAAAATGTCGCTAGTTCAAAATATTGTTAGTTCCTCACTATCTAATAATAGTAATAATGCAAGCCCTTTTGGTGTTTCAATACAACTGCAATATAAAATCTCACCTTTCTAGGCGCCAGTTCCTTAGACGGCAGGAAAGCGGCGAAGCTTCCCTCCAACATGTCAGGGTTTCCACATATAGCGTGAGAAGTGTCGCAGTAGTAAGTACACTTTCCGTGGAAGCAGAGGTTGTCCGAAGGCGACACGAAAAATGTCTTCAACAGCTCCCCTTCGGCTTTCTGATACAGTTCAGTGGTCATGTTGAGCAGCCTTCCAGTGACTGGCATCGCCCGTCTGAAGCCCAATATCCTGGAAGAGAATTCCGTTAGTAATTAGAGTCAAACTCGTCGAGGCAAAATAAACATCAGACGCTGGAGCGGGGACGGTTTTCCTATATTCAGGTTATATTAATTGTTATTTATGCCACGCCAAATACCAACGCAGATTATTGGAGCCGCGGAAACAGTTTTGAATTACAAATGAAACCTGCAGATGATAATTTGACTGGTGGGGTACTAAAAGTTATGTAAAACTGTGTACTAAAATAGAGGATAAAGGCTAATTTTAATTAAATGTTGGGAATTATAATTGCTACCCTTAAAACATATTCAAAGCCACACACTATTATATAGACAAACAGTTAAATAAAAAAGTGTAGTATCGTAGGGACAATTTCCAGTTTTCCAATAATCACTCATAACATCTATAAAACTTATACACCATTTGCAAACCTGAGCGTCAGGATTCCACAACGTTGTAAAAATGAAATTATTTATGACAGACGACATCAATGCTCTTAAGTTGAAAGGCGTCAGAAGGATGCTTTAAAATTTGGGATAAAAAGTTAATTAGAGATTCTATACTACCGTGGAGAACAATTTAACTTCGATAACAGAAATACAGAATAAATTAACTAATAATACTTTCCACTCTAAATAAAGAAAGCGTGTATATTTTGTTAGAATCTTTTAAATTTGTAGGCACCGTGGAGAACTTTGGCGCGTATGCCAATGATCTCGCCCTGTCAGTGGGGATGTTAGCTTTAATGAAAATGGGACACCTCCCGCTTCAGTTCCAAATCTTACTCGAATAAAAAAGCTACTGGAGAATCTAGCACTATTACGCTATTACCTCTTCGGAGGAGGCCGTACGTTATTTTGTGGGGCTTGGTATTTTGGATAAAGATGCAGACGGAGAGAAGCAGAGAAGAGTAATAAAATTGGGCACTCCAGCTTTACTTATTACGCGGTGCGAATGCAGTGAAGTTAATCGTGAATATTTAAACGTCTTAACTGAAGGGTTACTAATTTTTGAACTGCTTAAAGAGATTGTAGCTAGAGCGTATATACCTTTATAATTAGAAGTAAATCATGTATCCCCCTTCTCAAGGAGGGCCTCGAATATTGTTCATTGATAAGTTAGAGTAACCAGCCCTATAGGTTTGATAAAGTATAGCGTGCAACCGTGACGTTACTTTAGGACCATTTTCCTCAGATAGCAATAATCTGCGTAGCGATCAGCGTCGACTGTGGCCAAATATGCTGCCTTGTGTTCGTGTATCTTCAATATACGTTATTATTTGGACAATGTGTTTGCCTGTACTCTGTATCACTACATACAGGTGATTCTATGAGCGACTCCAACGTTAACAGGTGGACGTCAGGTAATTCTGCAGCAGTATCATCTTCTGGATTAGGGAATGCCGGTCATCTTTTGTCGCAAGAACTTATAATCCCGTGGTGACCGACAAATAAAAATTACCTACTTTCGACGTCCCTCCTGGATTGACTAAAACAGACACACCCACGATTTCAAAGTAGAACCGCGCCAGTGTCCCACCGTAGCTAGCTGGAGACACTTTTAGTTTTATTATTTGTAGTAAATTCATTGTAGAATGTAAAAATTTCCAATAAATTTTGAAGATACCTACTAGAAGGGCTTAATAATGATGATAGACCGAACCATTGTCAACCATGTTCTCGTACGATTATTATTATTACGCATGTCACAGCATCACAATTTATGGTATATGCATCTGTACCTAAGTTACAACTGAAAACTTTGAAGGATAAGCTAACTAATCGGGTATACGATAACTGCTTGGTTTAGAAACTGCTAATTAGTTTAAACATTTGGACTCTATACTTACAACCAAAAGAAGTTCTGTACAACATTCGGAAGAATATTATTCGAGATCCGCGATGATCAAATTAGATTGTATTTGAAGCGATTAGATATCAGCAAACACCAAAGTTAAGTGGCCGTAAAACTCCTTTAAATGCTTTAAACCACTGGGACCGGATAAAGTTACTTCAACCATTCTGCAGAAGGGACAGGACCTTGTAATCGCCAAAATCTATATCGGTCTGAGAGCCAGCATGGCTTTTAACTATCTCCTGAGCATATGTGGACTAACCAAGTGGTTTACATACCAAAGACTGGTCGAGGTGACAACTCTCGGGAAAAATCTTACAGGTCCATTAGTCTTATCCCATTGGTATTTAAGAAACTGGAGAAACTGCACGACAGTTACAGATACGGTGTACCGGACTAGTAAACAGTCCCTTTCATTGAGACCAGCTTGCCTACAGAACAGAGTTATTAACATAAACAGCACTTCACATCTCTCCAGAATATTGCAAAAACGCTGTAGAACAAAGACATCATTCTAGAGGCCTTTTCGTATATAGAGAGAGCCCTTTACAATACATTCTTTAACTGTATCACCACAGCTGGATCAAACTTGCTGCAGGTGGCTAGTTTGTATACTAAGAGCTAATGTGGTACATTCACCACTACTAGACGAGAACCTGTCAGACCAGGAGACGGGAGATTGCCAATAGCGGAGAGTTCTTCTTTCCCTAATAGAACCTCTTGTCATGAACGGGTTGCTGACAAACGTCAGTAACCAAGGATTTACTCCCTTAGGATTGGCGGATGATCTGATACTTCTAGTAGAAGAAAGGTTTGTATGTCACGGGCCCGAAATGTTATAAATAGATAGATGGATGGAGAAGGTTTTAGAGTTAGTCCCACATAAATAACAATAGTTCCATTTAGGCGAGAGAAGAATGTAGGGATTGGGGTATCCCCACAATAGCCGCAAAGAAGTCAATCTGTTGGGCGAGTTAAAGTAATTGAGAGTCTTCCTAGACTCCAAACTTACTTAGAATAAACAAATGTGGAAAATGTCCAGAAAATCTTAGTGGTAGTTAAACGAATTTATGACAAGTCATAGGGGCGAAAACCAAGAATGGTGTATTGGCTATACACCAGTGTGGACGAACCAGCAATAAGATATGGGAAAGCAGAAGACCACTAAACTATGACTAGACGATATTCAAAGATTGAAAACTAGGAACACCAAGGAAGAATTGAAGGTCGTCGTTCAAGACAACGATTGTCAAGTTTATGGGCGGATTAAACAAAATAACCAATGGATTCACGTCTCTGAAAAGAGGTGTTAAAAGCTCAAGACAGAGAACTATGTGATCATATGATACTCATAATATCAAATGATGAAATTATAATGCCCTTTAATGGTTATGGATCGAGGAGAAGACAATACTGGTACATTCAACAAAATAGCATAGCTAGATAGACACTAACAGCAACAAAGAGATAGAAGCAAATGGGCAAAACAGGTACATGTAATTTAAATAATGATATAAATAAAAAGACGAACTTTTGGTTGCGATATTTTAGTGTCTGCATGACTTTATAGAGCCTATTCAAGGATTAGCAGGAGATTGATAAATGTCCGTGACATTTATCAATCTGCTGCTAACCCAAAGAGAAGATCTAGAAAAGGACGGGAAGAACAATTTCGAGAGGAAGAATTTATTGTTACTGTTACACGTTACCAATTTGCTTGGACATAAGAGAACATATGTTAGCCACCTACAACATGGAAGCATAGTAAGGAATGTGTAGATATGTTTTTAGAATAGCCGAAGAGGTTATGATACTTTTTCCATCAGCATTATGCTCCACTTCACGGGTTTCTAATCCACAATGCTGGGTGATCTGGTTTTCTATTCAATACAATTAATTTTCAAAATTGAAAAACAGGTATTGTGAAACGAGCCGCGTTGTGGTGCTACAAATCGGAAGAATTGTTCGTAAGAAGGTTCTAGGTATTACTCAATATTTCAGTTAATTGCAGCTTTTTCGATTTGTATCTTACCTTTATTTCTAGGTCAAGTACGTATAGAAGAATAACAACAATAACAACGCCAATAATCACATTCGCGCGGCTGTAAACACGCAGCAAATGCTTGTAAACGCCGCTAAAAGATCGAATCAATTTTTATGCGCGCATATCCGCAAGTTAGCTAGGTTTCGCGACCGTAAAGAGTCAATACAAGAACTCAGTAAAATTCAACGTAAACGAGCCAGGCTGCTGCTTCAAAGCGGCGAATTGAAAAGTGACACACGACATTGCCAACTTCTGCACTAAAACACAAGACCACGCAAACATCTGATGCGGGCTCAGTCATCATCAGGCAAGTTTGCAGTCGGCTAGCTCCGTAGTTGACAAAGTAATTTGAGCAAGAAACTATCTTGTAAGTTGGAGGAAGTCAGGAACGAATTTGTCCGAAGTTACTTTCACAAAGAAAATTACCGGCGGGACTTCATCGGAATTTTATTGAAAAATTTTATTGAATTTTATTTAGTTCGGCGGAGGAGTTAAACTTACGACTAAGTTTCCGGAATATTTATGGCTTAAAGTTTTTGATATTGCTTAAAATAGAGAACTTCCTAAGGAGTTTTCAATTTGAGGCGTGCTGGTCCATATTTAATAAATTACCCCGATAAACTTTGAAACTTTCTTTTAAGGATCTAGTATATCGAATGATGTTTTATTGTTTCCTATTAAGACATTAATCTCAAATATACATATATACAATACGTACAATAATATTCAGCTTCAAACTAATAAAATTTTGCGTTTGAGCGTTGAAACAAGTAATGGATATCAAATCAGTGGCCCATTCGGGAAAATCCCAATACAGCCGCCGTCAGGACTGCATGCCCAAAGACGAGAACACTACGTCATGGGGGTGGCAACAACAGGGCTAATTACCACTGAATTAGTACAGAACGAACGAAAAAGAAAATTCTCACTAGAAATGGAAATCGGCCTCACGTGCCTTTCGAAAGGACACCACAGAGCGTACGCCTCAATTGTTAACAGAAACAAAATTGCGGCTAGGAAACAGCCTATTGGATTAAACCATTCAAATCGTACAGGAGGCTTGAATTTGTCCGAGAGCACAGCCGCCTTCGACAAACGCTTGCATTCGTAGAAAGTATTCGCAAAGACTCCTTTTCCAGCTACCTTATTATCGAAGGTCGTGTGATTTTCGAAAAACCAAATTCTTCCGCGCTGCGCCTGACCAAAAGAGGAGAGCGCGGGGCAATAATATTAGAGATGCGAGCTGCATCGAGGAGGGAATAGCAAAAGTAACGCACAATTAAAATGAGGCGTTAAAAAGAACAATGGTCTTGAAATTCGTACAAAATGAATACGTCATTAACTAAGAACTTTATACCCACATGCAATGGCACCTTCGTGATACCTACTACCCCAAAAATAATCGACATAACTTTGAGTACTTATGGTATTATAAGTGGCTATTTGTGATACTGTTGTTGAATATTAAATTCTATTAACTGTTGCTGGATTATACACCTTTGTTAGTTATAGTACGACCCTTCATAAACCTGCTCGTTTGGTTTTGAAGATTTAGGTTGAAGTTAGAGGCAGTCAAGGTAGGTGGTGATTTATTTTTATAGCTAGATCTAGTTTTTTGTTGTGTTTAACGACTGGCGCCCATTTTGTATTAATTGTTATGATTTTTCTGTAATCTTAAGAATCGCCGCTGCCTGGTCTTTATTCACGCCATCTTCTACCGAGAGTTAGCGCTAGCTAGGGCTGTACCCACCCCTCGTTTAAGAGTGCGGTACACTTTAAATACCTAAGGACGGGCATAATAGAAAATGAAGGAATAGATGCAGACGGAGTCAAGACCATTACAAATCTATACAAAGATATATATACTCGTAAATATACATAAATAAAATACCAACATAAACCAAACATACGACTGTATAACTCGTTCTTTATACCAGTCTTGACATTGCAATTAGCTCAGAGATATGGACATTCAGCAAAAAACCGAGAGAAATTCTTAGGAAAAGTGAAATTAATATCCTAAAAGGAGTAGCAGCTCCAAAATTACTGTATAAGTGCGAGTAGAAATATAATAGGTTGACCCAATATTAAGGGTTAATTTCATGCGATAGTGTGGATATTTTTAGAATGCCAATAATAATTCTAACGAAAAGAGCATGGAAAATGGAAAGAGCCAAAAAAAAATCAAAATGCAGACCAAGACCTAAATGGAACGACGAACTAGGGAGCCACTTGAAACAAATAGTTCCCGGGTGGTGTAGCTTGAACAAGCATCCACGTACGATCAGTAGAGTTACGCAACGCTCTTTCTAGTCAGAACTTGGATGGGAGTTCCATGGCTGCCTCTCTCGGCGCCTCGTGGTACGGCTGCCACGGAAATAGTTGGTGCAGGATGTCATAATAACATCATGACAGTCGTTAGTGGGGTTGGAAGTCTCCATAAAATGTACAGCGGCGCCTATAATTTCCCTAACGGCTGTTGGCCGAGTAAAAAATAAAAAAATAAAAAATGGAAGCATACTGGATACAGCAGAAGAGATGGCTAGAGACAAAAATACGTGAAAAAAGACAATTTATGAAAACAACATCAGACATATCTACCTCAATACTGGCATTAGTCGATAGAAGAGGACTCATATGTAGGTTATCTTCATTCACTTTATGAGCAACTGATAACGTAGGGAAAATATGTAAAGCCGTGGATTCTACGTTACCACCGCTTGTAGTATATAAAACTTATTTGCTACGGTAAGAACACCTTCATCTCCGCAAAATTGATGTAGAATATTAAATATATGGTAACCGGTTTATAAGCTATACAAAAATCAGAAGTACTGGAAAAATGAAAAAATAAGAGATTATCAGACAGTCCCAATCACTTCATAGAGAAACACAAATACTCAACTAGTGGGAGTGAAAATTGGGGTATACAAAAGTGTGGTTAGATCAGTGATAACTTCTCCGACCTACAACACCTAAAATGAAGCAAATGAAGGGAACAACGAGAATAGGAATACTCAGAACAATAAGCAACACCAGAAGCAATCAAGTACAAATTGCAACCAGAAGAGAAGTATAATATAAAGTATAGAAAGCTGGTCCCAGAACAGAAACATAACTTCATCTAGAAGATAGAGTATTGGCACATCCAGTAAAGATAGACAAACAATCTACGGTCTACATACATCCATAGACAGGTGATTGTCAGTGGCTAGTTTTATCTACTAAAGAAAGGAATATACTGGATATAATATCGCCTTTTAACAACTACAATTATTAATAATAGCAATAATATCGCATGGCTATGATGAGAAGCCCGAGAGTTCTCAGTTTGTGTTAGCGGCTCTGATGTAATCTAGCAACTAATACGGTATATACAAATAACGAAGTGGTATATGATATCAAACGATAAGATTACCTGTGCTAAATATGAATATGTGATACAACCAAATGGTTCAGGAATATGCATTTTAAAATTGATGTTATGAAGCATTTACGATTCAAAATAGACTAGTAGTTAACAAATGTATAACTGCTAGTTGCTAGGTTTACTGTCTTTTATTCTCCATTGTTTAATTCGAGTTTTCTTCTTTCTGCTTAAGAATGTATCAAATGTTATTTGTCAAAAAGTTAACAGAGATTGAAGAACTCCTATTCTTTTTAAATATAAAATGGAAATGAATTTAGCAATACGAATGTCGGGAAGAGGCCAAACGTAGCAGGATGTTGCTGGAGTATTAGAAACGCACCAGTCCCTGACCCCGTTATCAAGAAACTGGTAACGTGAATGAACATCTCTTGGGTTCTGCTCGCCAAATTACTGCTGTTTAAGATCGGTATGTGACAATCCAGGATCGTCCAAATCCAACAACTAGGTACTGCTTGTAATTTCAAGAGGCAACTTCAGGAAGCGCATCATGTTAGTGTTAACAACAAAACCATTCGAAATAGGTTACATGAGGTTGGTATGCACTTTAGACGCCATCTTAGATGTCAAGCACTACATATGGAAATCTAGAAGCCCGTGTATAATGAGCACAAGATCAACTGGACAGAGGAATATTGGGCACAAGTCGTGTTTACAAATGAAAACACATTTGATTGAATATCTAACAATAGACGAGAGGAGAACTAGTGGTCGTGCAGTCAGACTCATTGTTTGCAGTCGAAATAATTTCGTTTTGATAAGTAGGTTTATAAATGGTGTGAGATACCGAGACATGATAGTTGAAACGGGATTTGAGCCGCTGTCAGTGTTGGTAGTTTCGGTCATCTGTAAACCACGTAATTACCTAAGTGCAGTGTTTCAGAGCGTTGCGGGAAGTGGCTTGATTAAGCGCGAAAGAAAGATTGAGGGCAACACGCCCGTGCAGAGGATTTATCATTCAGAGTACAGCATTTGCGGTGAGCAGTTGGCCTTGAACTAGGTTCTTGCATAATTCTGAAAGCTCTAAATACTGGTGAGTTTTAAATACAAGCTGAGGCACTGGAAGACTTCCATAGTGGAAGCCACACCGTCGAGTAATGTGAGAACGCCTGCCGTAAGTAGAGAGCAGCTGCACTGCGTACATACACGCCATTATTAAAGGTTGGTGAATGGCACCTTATGGGAGTTGCAGAAATCGCGGTTTGAATCATGTATCAGATCGCATCTCAAACTAAGAGACATCTTTGGGCGCGTCCAAAAGCTAGTGACGTCAAGCATCATTCCACGCGTGTGTATCAGATAACATTGCAAAACGCCGTGAACTGTACATTCCGTGCAACGTCAAGTTTTATGCGTCAAATCCCGACGACGGATCTCGATGCAGTTCAATATTCGCGTATAAGTCAGTTTTTCTGGCGTTCTTTATTTATATTGTTTAAATGTAAATATCTTTCTAATTTAGTCATCATACATAACAATAGTTGAAGTTAGTTTGTGTAGAACTGTTCTAAAAATGTGGAAAGTGTGGAAACAAAAAAACTGCAACAGAAGAAGATTGGTATGAAATAGAAGTGAGTGCTCGTATTCTAATCCAGGCAACTCAATCGCTGATATAAGTACTAATAAGCTAAGTTCAGGAAATAGCTTTGAAGAGATGAGAAAGAGTAATATATTGCCAGGATAACCTCTCGAATCTTCCTTCCGAATTCTTCACTTCCATGATTAGTGATGTTTCGATATTTTTTATTGTGTATCGATGACTGTAATTGCCTCCTTTCATGAAATGTTGAATATCATATCATATTTCAAATACTTCTTACCTAGTACTTCACTTAACATTCAGAATTCTGTCATCGAGTAAAACTGGGAAATATATCACATAGTGAGGCGTAGTATCAGATCTACACTTAAGTAACAAACAACTTCCAGGATTGAACCATGTCATTATTAAGGTCGAAGAACTCAACGTTTCGCTCACTTTCGTAATGGGCTTCATCAAGAGGAAAAGCAAAAGAGCACGGTAACTCAACGTGTAAACCACGCCAGAGGCGAAACTCTTCTAACGATCGGAAGGAGAAAGGTACGAATTTATAGGCGGTTCAGTGACGGTGGGCGGGGCTTAGAAATTGACACTTTCCACATAGAAGGAAGGGGAAGCCTTCGTCCCAATTGAGATTATTAGGGTGGTTGTAAACCTTAATAGCTTCGCCAATCTTTCTGCTAAAGAAGAATGGAGATCCCCATTGTTTTAATACAAACTGTGTTTGCTATTGATTGATCGCATCAGTTGTATATCGTGCTATGAATGATTTTTTAGAATATCTTTACAAGCCATACTATAGAAATAATTATTCTGTATATAATGAACAACTTCCGGGAATTTGCTGGGTCATTGTTGACGTAGAAGAACTTAACGTTATCACGCCAAAAATTCCCAACAACAATGTAGAATGTTACTAGTGAGTCTGGGTTTGATCCAGTTTTCCAGAACGGATAATACGCTAGTCGAATTCATTTGCGAGATCACCCAAAAGCTGAAATAACTAGAAAACAAACCCAAGAAGACAACCAACTACGAAACGTTATTAACATCGTTAATCAGAATAACACAAGAAAAAATATCATAATCAAAATCAACGACCAGTTCAATAAATAACTAAATATTATATCAATATTTAGGCTGTAGAAGAAATAATAAAACGTAAATTAATAAACTGAGATTTGGTGGATAGAGAAATTTACGGTAATACACTTTCAATGTAAATGAGTAATTGAATCATAAAATAAAAATCGATGCTGAAGTTGATTCGACTCTCTCAAAAGTTTAATAAACAACTAATAATTATCTCAATATTTACGCTGAGACATGCATGGACGCAGTATTGTTTAATTAAATGGAAAGTACGTATAACAAGCCAACAGCAAAATGTAATGATCTGACCTTGTACGATGTCGAGAATCAGTGAAACCATAAACAACTGCAGGCGGTAAGATATTGGAAATAAGGGTAGCTCATATCCACGTCGAAAAAGATGCCCACCCGCAGCCATGTGACTTCGTAATTACTGCACTTGGTCTTGTACATTCAATAAGTAACGATAATCACATCTTCCCCAATCACTCCCAACATTCTATTTAAATTAACTCAGAGAGCTTAATTATCCATATTTAAAACATGATGCCGATAGCACAATACGTGCGATCTATTCTCTGTTTGGCGACTCTTTCCAGAGGGACCATCATTTTTCAAAAATGTGTATCGCACGTATGTTAACATCCAAAATGACAAGGTTTACGTTGAATTATCGTACTCTTTTACCTATCCTTCTGATGAAGCCCTTTATAAAAGTGAGCGAAACGTTGAGTTTTTCTATCTCAATAATGATACGGTCCAATCCCGGAAGTCGTTCGATAATAGCCGTGGAAGACTCCGAAATAATTTTTTAATATTATTATTAATTGTCCTGTGTTGTTCGCATTGTTTATCACTTTCTTTTTTAAGAAAACTCCACGGAGAGGTACCGTTTTTGAAGTCGGTTTTAATTTTTGATGTAGTTTGATGTAAACATCACCAGTCCAATTTTCAGTTAGATGTCACATGATACACATTAAATAGTTTCGTGAAAAAAACACACTCCTGCATCATTCGCACTTTAACGGATTTTGATGTAATTCTGTCTATCCTTCTAGTAGTATTTTGTATTTATATACAATCAGTTGATCATTGAACGTAAGTGGGTAATGAGGGTTGTCTATGTTGTCTAATACTATCCATATGAATGCATATCTCATTGTTATAATTGAAGTTCACCTATTCCACATAACAGCGGCTAAAGTAATGATAAAGTTAAAACATACAAATGGACCGATATCAATCTTAAAAATTAATCGAAAAACTCCGAACACCCTTAGAAAAAGGAACAGGAACCTCTCGTATATTCCAACAAACAACATCCCCATACTGAGAACGTGTCAACCCGACACGCTGTAGTATACCTATAATTCAAAGTTTTGCAGCATTTCACTGTGTAATTACCAACAGTGCAGGTTTCGACTTTCAGTTTAGTTGTTAACCGGAAACGAGCTTTTAGATCTCCGCGCTCGTTTGTTTGTCGCTTGGAACAGCTACAAAGCGAGCCCTGATTAAACGGGTAAGCAAATTGGAAGCGGAAAGCAAAAAGTGCACGCAATCCGACTCGCAAAGGTCCTTACTTGGGCGGCAAAGTATGTGAAATCAATGGTTTGTTACCTGTCCAAGTGGAAAGCGGCAATCTCTGCGTTGTGGCGCTCGAAGTCCGTGAAGTAGAAGTGATTGGGAAGTGTCTGTTGCTCCCGCGGGAACCTGCAACAAATACAGATTACAGAAAGGATCCAGATTAAAGGTGTTCCTCCGCAAAGGAACGGCGTAGCTGTGCAAATAATTCTTTTTTAATATTGCGGTGGACGGGCAGACGGGCTTTTATTTATGAGGCGAAGAGCGAACTTTGTGATACGAAGTCGAAAATGTAAATGTGTAGTTAATGCGGCGGCGTCGTCTCGGTCAAGTCGTTTTTGAGGAGCTTGATTAATGGTTACCTTCTATGTGCTGTACATTTCATCATATTATGAACGTTTGAACGATATATTTTGATAAAATTTCTTGTTGTAAACAATTTATATCTAGACGAATGAGACACGGATGAGAAAATTTTTATCTAAGAACACAACAAAAATAAAAAAAGGTACAGTTTTAAAAGAGAAATTCAAATCTGCTGTTATATGTGCTAAAGGAATTCGCTTTAAGATTTCATATAAAAGGGAGAAATCAGGGATTACTACGGCGTTTGAGTGTATGCGAAGAATGATTAATGTGGAGTGTGACATGATGCATCAAAACTAGTTACTACTACTAAAGTATGATCAAAAATGATTTTCATCTAGTATAGCTATGGAATACTTCCTAATTTATGAATGTAACTATGTTTATACTTAAATGTCAAACTTGCCATTTGATTTTTAAACGAATTATAGTTGCATTCATAAATTAGGAACTATTCCATAGCCATACTAGATGAAAATAATTTTTGTTAATACTATATTTTCCTTTAAAACAATACTTTTATTTCATACTGTCAGTTTTGAAACAAACTGACGCAAAACCTAACCTGCTAACCTCGAATTTGACAGACTTACAGTGCCACCAACATATTCATACGATTGAATTTCCACAGCCGCCCCTTATGGACTTTTTCAATGAACATACTGTATAAAACAGTATGAAATAAAACATTGTACGATACACGGCCGTAAAATATTATTAAATTCATTTTCTGGCCTTATAACGTAAATTACTATTATTTCATACTGTCCGGAAAATACAACTTTACGTCATTAATTTGAGTCCGGAAAGTGGAACATTACATCACTAGGCCGGAAAGTGTTGCTAGGCGAATGCTGAATAATATGTTGGTGACATTGTAAGTCTATTTAAAATTTCAGGTTATCAGGTTAGGTTTTCCATCAGTTTTGACACAGAGTGACGCAAAACCTAACCTGCAAATCTCGAATTTGACAGACTTACAGTACCACCAACATACTCATACATTTGAATTTCCACAGCCGGCTTAATGGACTTTTTTAATGACCATGTTGTATAAAACAGGATGAAATAAAACATTGTACGATACACAGCCCTAAAATATTATTAAATTACTCGTTTCGAAATTCCAGACTCGGCTCGTAAGTCATATTCCGGAGTTAACGTGAATTACTATTTTCGCTTAATTACTACGTGATAACGTAAGAACCCATATTTTTTCACAATGTAGTGTTTTACACAGTAAAAAAAAAATTAGTAGGTAACAGTCGCACCTGTCCAGGGTAACTAATGTAATGTAAATGTGTAAATCATCTTGTCGAGACCATCATATAAGAACATTAGAAGACGAAAGATGCAGTAAATGGGAGCACACTGAAACGGAAAACAGCTTTCAGGTGGTGATGGTACGACCAACTAATAAATACATACGCGCGCAAATAAATATTTCTTAGTAAATTCCCATTATTTGTTCGTGTTTGTTAATTTCTGGAAAGAGCTTACTTTTGGTTGCATTGTTTGTCAAATTCGTGCAAATAAATCTATTAAATGCAACCATGCTTTAATTACTCCAAATAGATAACAAACGTACGCGATATAAGAACTTCCTACTTTTTTTCTTCATCTTGACTTATATTTATAATATGAGATTGTAAAATTATTTTAGTTACAAAACGTGAGTACCGATATCAATATTCCCCCAATGGACTTTTTAGCTCAACCAAAGAGCTACATAACCTCATACTCTGTTGTTCCCCAAGAATAACTAACGGTGCTGTTTTAAATGTTTCGTATGGTGAGATCAGAAATTATACGCAGTTCTTAACTATACAAAAAACGTGACAATTAGGCATATATGGTTGCTGTACTATACAAAGCAAAACAATATTGATCCAGCAATTGGTTATCCATTCATTGTAATATTATTCTTAGGCACATCATGGCCTATTCAATACATGCCTATATTATAAAGTTAACGGCATTGATTAAATGATTACAGCCATTATTTTCCATTAAATAGTGTAGTGTGACTAGAATAAATATTTATCAATCACACTGTATATAAAATATTAATATTATAATTGCATCGTAATAGGTTGCTTAATCAGTTGTTTGAAAGAGCTATGTTTCCGCGGAATGTGTTGACTGGTAATGATTGTGAAATGTATGTCAATTGTGTGAATGCATTAGATATTTAGAAATAGATTAAGTTTGTACTTCGAATATGTAACATCTATATTATATATTAAATGTCTAAAATTCAACGATGGTTTTGGTTGTCATCTTGGTTTAATGAAATCGAATCTGAAGTGATTGCGATCACAGCACAATAGCTGTATACGAGATCCAACTAGATCAAAGTACGAAGGTAAAACCAACAGTGAACTCGAGTATACACTGAAGTTATTTAATCGATGATTTAAAAGGCAGTTTTATTATGAAGCCACATCGTGAGCAACAACCAAGAATGCAGGAAATAAACTTTCTTGGGAACTTCCGCGACCGTAATTTTATAATTAGTTTCGAGGAATGCAGAGCCAACAATAGGAGAAATGAGAATGTATAATAAGGAGACTTTCCTCGGTATTAGTTCTGTAATTATGAATAATCTCATAGCGTAACTGAGGATGCAACTATTAGAGCGGGTCAGTCACTGCATGTGGTCTATGCAGCGAACTGCAACATTAATTCCTTGTTACGTCTAGTCATCTTCGAATTTGGAACTTCCTACTTTTATGATAAGGAATAATTAATAGTTATTTATGATATAAGTGCGTAAAGCTAATCTTTAGTGTGGGGCAGAGTTAAAACGCGTGTGAGCAAGCGTTTTAAGCCCCACGAGTGACTAAAGATGCTTTACGCTTATGTATCGTACAGTATTTTATATACGATAGAATCTAGAAAACACGGTAAATATAAAAAAAATAAATTAGGATTACTAGCAACCGGTCGTAATTTTGCGTGGTTACACGTTGCTACTGACGACGTGAACTAGTGAAAAGATGTTATTAAACAGTCGTTTTACAAACTTAAAACTCCCAACTAAAAGACACACTGTTGTAGATAAAAATTCTTTGAAGTAAGTACTTGGTATATAAAAATTTTGTAAGAAAAAACTATGTATGAAGCAATAAAACCCTTTAGCCTCCTCCACGATTTTAATTATAGTATTATACGCAGCGACATGTTTCGAAGCCAGACTGGTTTCATCATCAGGCCAAATCATTGTTAATAATATTGGAAGCACATTGTCAAAATGAGGTAAAAATTTGAAAGTTGAACAAAAGTAAGTGAAAACTCGTAAAAACACCAAATTAGATTGAAGCAGTGTATTCTTTCTTTTCCTGACGACTACTGTTGCCCCCCGGAACCGCTTATGCATTACTTCAGGGGGTGCGGGAGTCACTTAAAATTAAACCATAATAGTGAAAATCTATTGTATTCTAGAATAACAAAAGTGCGTAAACCGGCCGTGCGCTGTAGGAATAATGTAAAGTTGAATTCGCCCGTACAGCGATAACGCACATCTAAGCTTGTTCGCGGGACGAGGGGATGGTCCAAGCATCTTTCGGTGGAATTTTCCAGTCCAGCTTTATTCGGTTGCGTGCTTGGCCTGAGGGTGCACGCTGACGACCAACTCCAAAAGTGCGTTGTGCGAAAATTGATCGAACGAAAATGAAATAAAAGCGGTGAGAAGCCTGTAGCAAATAATTGCCGCCTACAAGTTTTACTGCACATGACAGCCTGTGCGGTCCCAAGAAACGCTATTTTCCCGCGTGCCGAACAGGGACTTCGCCTCGCAGCATCCGTTGAGAATTTCCATGCGTTGTAACGTCCAGAGTCAATGACACAATCTAAAACGTGCCCAATTCAAGGGTAGATAGCAGTTCTAAGCAAATTTGACACCGAAAATGTTTGCAGTTCTAACGCGATAAAATTTGCGTTCAACTACAAAACGCCTTTGCAAACGTGACAGAATGTGTTTAAAAAGCGTGCCCGTTTTCGGGTAGTTAGGCGCGACTAGAGTCGGCTTCAGGACATTCAATACATTTTTGACATTTGCGTTTTTTTAAGACAATCATTTTAAATCCATTAGATACTGTTTCATGTATGTTTGTAACGTATGTGGGCGTAGCACCAGCTATCTCGCAGTTTGGAGCTAATCCTAGTTTCCTTTAATTTTATTTGTTTTATGTGTTTTACATGCTTTCAAGTAAATAGATTGGTCATTGTTTTAAGTCAGTTTCAGCACGAGAACACTACAGTGGGGGCCAGCTTCCACATTTGGTAAATATTGACACTTCCTATCTACGAACTGCAATATAGAGTTTTATGTTCACTGACCTAGCAAAGTAAACATAAAGGGCAATTATTATCCAAGTATTAAGGTATTCGAGACGTTTTATTCAAATTTAAACCTCACGTACTGTTTCAATATCCTTCTTGTAAACTACTGCTCTAAGCGATTCCAAATAAGAGTACCTTTTTCATTAAAAAAAATCGAAATTCGGAAAATATTCAATAATTAGAATTGACGAAAATTTGGACTTGAGAAAGATACGATAAAAAGTATCCCACGTATCCCACCACTCTTGCATAAACTACCTCCTCTTCTAAACTTTATACTAAAATGTTTTAAGGTCATCCAATTCAGTACAAAAAATCGTGTAAATATGTCAAATTGCGTCAAATTTTTAATTAAATAAAATTCGTGTGATTATTATCCTTCCAAGAACTGTAGCTCCCTTAAAACGCAATTTTGGATGAATGTACATTACGTTTTGCTCATTTTGATGAGGAAAATACCCTCCCGAAGTTGCGCCTCACACTTTTGTTACGCTCTATATATATTAACATTTGTCATTACTTTTAAATAATGAACTTGGTTTGGAAATACATCCAAATTCGCCCTTAAACTATGAATTTTCATTTAAAAAAGTTTATGATATCATAAAAAAATGTATAAGGGCATATCTCATGCAAATCGGTGCTTACATCTGTATATTATCGGTTTGCAAGTGCTTAGCTTTGTTTACTCGATTTTATTGTTTGCATAATAACAGGACAGCTTAGTGCTGCCGGCGTACTCGACGTAAACGTATTTAGGAAATGAAAGCTAAGCTTATTGTATTGCTATCTGTTGAACTGCTGGAATCGCTAAAAACCTTATAAACCAAAAGTTTAGTCAAACTGCAATTTTATAAAATAAAAATTGATTTCCATAAACATATTTATTTTTGGCAGAAACTATTTCACCGTTATTAGAATGTTTGTATTGTTTATATCTCGAAACAGTTCTCTATAAATAAAATGTTATGGTTGAAATATTTGATAGTTTTACGATGCATTATTTTGAAATGATAATTACTACGTCTGACATTTCTGGAATATTTTGAGTCCTGAAATGTAATATAATCTTGAAGAATGTATTAGGTGTTGGGTCGCAGTTCCGTGTTTTAAATACCCAGACTGCACGTGTAAGTAATGGTCCGTGTTGGAGAATTCATGCTTCGTATCGAGGGGTGCTTAGTTAGAAATGGAATTCGGAATGAGAGAACGTTCAGTGTTGTTATAGGGGCTAGAGGTGTTGCGAAAGTGGGCTGTTTGCGTAGTTAGTTCCTGGCGCAAACGATATGCGAGTATGGGAGTATTAATTATAATGTGATAAGTTGCAATAATGCAACGCGTATCTGCGAGCGCAGCTATGCGTATCCTCAGGTTGTGGACTAGATTAGCTAGTGTAGAATGTACGTACTATCTAGTTAGTTGAATGATGTTTGGTAGATTTTTGGCAATTACAGCATATGATAGACGTTAAAGGTACTTGCTCGAGTTAGACGATATATATGATAATCGGGGGTATGGACCCCGCGGAAGCACGAAGTTCCGCCTAGTGATCCGCGAAAGCATGAAGTTCCGCAATGATAATGTAAGCCCGCGGAAGCACGAAGTTCCGTAGTGGGCAGTAGCCTTGCAAAATTTAAGGTAATTAAAAGTACTGTGAAAGATCAGTAGCCTCCGGGTTTTTACCAACTCTGTACGGGTTGTAACAACAATCAATGTAGTGGATTACTATTGAGCAGTATTAGCGAAAAGTACAGACAGCTAACCTAACCAGTGAAGGCAGCGATGGGGTACCAAAGGGTTGATGGTGATTGGTGCAAGGCCAACTATTCTAGCGTCGCTGTCGGAAGTACGGAGAGGCGGAGGGGGAAAGGGCACGTCCGGTCAGTACAAATATTATTAGCGATTCGATTTACAGGTGCGTAAGTGCATTTAACCGCCTGCCTCCACCACTGTGTCAAGAAGGGTTCGAGTTTTCACTGCTTCCAGTCGCCGCCTAGTGGTCATGGATGAGTTGCGTCTAACAAAATATCAAGAATTTTTATGTATATAATGTAAGCCTCAGATAATCCTGAAACTCAATTATACAAGCAAACGTTATTGCTTAGGATGATATGGTTGTTGCGATTTAGTTATACAGTACACAGACGATACAAGTTGGTTATATAAATCTACAACACGGCGTTGCGATTGAAGTATACAGTTTTCTCAAAGAACTTAATTTAATATTTTATTGAAAAGTCAAAGCAATTGTTCGGGGACTCTTTACATCCAGAATACCCCAAAAGCCGTCTTTTAATGAATCTGCTGAGACGTCGCATTCCACCCAAAGGCTGCCCTTTGCTGCGAACGAAACCGATGCCGATATTAAAAACACAAATGGAAAATCAAAGCCGAGACAAACGAAAACAAATTCATAAATTTGTATTTTCCCGAAGCGTTTGATTCTGACTGCGCGGTAGAGCCAGCGACGTATAAAATTTACTTTTACGTTCTAATGCTTCCAGGGGGCTCAACTGTGAACATTTTTCTCCGCAAGCTTCCGCGAATTCGAGAAGGAATCTAGAAATCCTTCAGCGGCGCACAAGAGTATCAGTTTAATTTGCATCCGTCATCGCGCTGGAAACGCTCCGAGGAAATTTAACTCGTTTCTTTAATTGGCCGCGCAGCCACATTATACCGGAACAAAACAGAACAAAAGGCGGTGGTTGGAAAACTTATGATAATGGAAACTCGAATTAGTTTGTTTTTAATTTTTTCTAGTGGCCTTTGGAACCATTTATGCCAGCTGCTTGAATTTAAAAAAATTTCAGTTTTTTCATCCATACTAAACAAACGTAATTTTTAATAATTCTAATAAAAAAAACCAACTCCAGTGTTCATTTAAGGCGCTAAAATTTATAGTGCCACATACTAAATATTTATTAAAATTATTGAATTTTCATATGCAAGCACTATAATTTAAGATACTACTGATTTTGATCTGAGAAGCTCTGATTTACTTTTATTCGCGACTATTTGAATAGTAACTTTCTTCTCAATGCTTTCTTCTAGATTAGGGTTACGGATTTTCAGCTCACGATCGGAACGGAATAACAAGACAGGATTACGAAAGGCATGATATGAAGGCATTAGAAAGGCGATGAAAGCCAGGAAAAACCAGAAGAAAATTCCATCGAGAGCGATAATGATACTTAGAAGTAAAAATATTTTTACATATAGATTTTTAATGCATTTTTTTATATCAACAGCGATACCTCCGGAATAATATAAATATGTATAACAGCTTATATATATTTTATAGTAGTAGCAGTATCTTTGAACAGTAATGCAAATTCTTCTGTTGACGTGTTTGGTAAACAAAACAATGGATGAGGAAGTACTGGAGGGTAAAGGCAGAAAGAAAAATGGCGAAGGCCATCCAAAAGGAAAGAAATACAATGAAAGTAATACTACATGTGAATGTTAATATTTGATGAATATGGCAACGAATCAGAAAGTATTGAAAAAGTACAAGAAGAAGGGCACCTCGTGAAGAAGATCTAAAAGAGAATAACTACAGCGATAGAACATAGTATAAGGCATGAAACGTTGCAGAAGTCGTTGAAGAAACAGACGGTGACCATACCTGATGAATAAGATTAATAATGAGAAAGTATTGAAGAGAATGTAAAAAATAAGGAGACCTGTTGAAGAAGATCTACAATAGAAGAGATACAGCGATAGTACGCACTCTAAAGCCAGAAGCACTTATAAAAACAATTGTTGTAGAAGAAGTTAAAGAAAGAAAGAGAGAGGGACAATATTTGGTAAACAGAATAAAGAATGAGAAAGTACTAAAGACAGCATATGATGGAAGGAAGCTGCCGAAAATAAACTAAAATAAAAGAGATACAGCGATAGTACATGTAATAAGATATGAAACTCCAATTAAAAGAATTGAAGCCGAAGTAATTTAAGAAAAAAGTAAACAGAGACAATATATGATGGATATAATTACTAATGAAAACGTACTAAAGAGAGTACAGAAAGAAAGGAAGATGGTGAACAGGAACTAAAATAGAGGCGATACAGCGATAGTACGTACACATTCTAAGGCTTGAAGAACTAATAAAAACAATTGTTGCAGAAGATGTTAAAGACAGAAGTGGACAGAGACAATATTTGGTAAACAGAATAAAGAATGAGAACGTATTAAAGGAGATCATACGAAGAAAGAAAGCAAGCAAAGAAGATTTAAAATAGAAGAGATGCAGCGATAGCACACATTCTCAGGTCAGAAGCGCTAATAAAAACAGTTGTTGCAAAATACGTTAAAGAAAGAGACGGGAAAATATTTGGTGAACAGAATAAAGAATGAAAAAGTAGTAAAGAGACTATACGAAGAAAGGAAGCTGGCGAAGGTCTAAAATAGAAGAGATACAGCCATAGTACATATTTTAGGACATGAAACTCAAATAAAAGCAATATTGTTGCTGAGGTAGTTTAAGAAAGAAATACACAGGGACAATATATGCTGAATATAATTAATAATGAAAACGTATTAAATAGAATACAGGAAAAAAGAAAGATGGTGAAGAAAAACTAAAATAGAAGAGATACAGCGATAGCACACATTCTCAGGCCAGAAGCACTAACAAGAACAATTATTGCAGAAAAAGTTAAAGAAGGAGTCAGGGGCAAGATTTGACGAATAGAGTAACGAATGAGAAAGTCATAAAGAGAGCATACAAAGAAAGGAAGCTGGCGAAGAAGATCTACAATAGAAGAGATACAGCGATAGTATAAATTCTAAGACATGAAATTTGAATAAAAACAATGTTGCAGAAGTAGTTTAAGAGAAATAGACAGGGACAATATATGCTGAATCTAATTAATAATGAAAACGTATTCAAGAGAGTACAGGAAAAAAGGAAGATGGAGAAAAAGAACTAAAATAAATGAGATACAGCGATAGTACACATTCTAAGGCCTGAAGAGCTAACAAAAACAATTGTTGCACAAGAAGTTAAAGAAAGAAATATAAAGGGGCAATATTTGGTGAACAGAATAAAGAATGAGAAAGTATTAAAGGAGAGCATACGAAGAAAGAAAGCTGGCGAAGAAAACATAAAATAGAAGAAATACAGAGATAGCACACATTCTCAGGCCATAAGCACTAATAAAAACAATTGTTTCAGAAGAAGTGAAAGAAAGAGACAGCTAAAATAAAAGAGATACAGCAATAGTAAATATTCTAAGACATGAAACGCTAATAAAAACAATTGTAGCAATAGTAGCTTAGGAAAGAAATATACAGGGACAATATCTGATGAATATAGTTAATAATGAAAACGTATTAAAGAGGGTGCAGAAAGAAAGAAAGCTGGCGAAGAAGATCTAAAATAGAAGAAATACAGCGATAGTATACATTCTAAGACCGGAAGCACAAATAAAAACAATTGTTGCACAAGGAGGTAAAGAAAGAAATAGACAGAAATAATATTGGGTGAACAAAATAAGGAATGAGCAAGTATTAAAGGAGAGCATATGAAGAAAGAAAGCTGGCGAAAAAAGATAAGATAGAAGAGAAACAGCGATAGGACGCATTCTCAGGTCAGAAGTACTAATAAAAACAATTGTAGAGAAATTTCAAGAAAGAAAGAGACAGCTAAAGTAGAAGAGATACAGCGATGGTACATATTCTCAGACATGAAACGCTAATAAAAACACAATGTCTATGACTTCTAGATTGTTTATCCCCAATCATGTTGATATTTACTTCTGTTCTATTGCGTCGGTGGAGACATTATAGACCCCACGACTCGTCTATTCGGCAGGGTTTGAATCCTCTTCAGCAAATGTGCTAACTGCCATTGTCTTTTCGAGAGTTTTGCATCAGCGAAAGAATTTATGGCGCTCCGACCCGTCTAGCCTGGTATTCAGGACAGGTTTTATGGTCGTGACCCTACCGTACTGACACAGCTCAGTAGATGGTGTCAGTCACTTGGGACCTTCTTCAAATTGCGTTTTCAGAGCTTGTCAATATCAGGCGAACCTCCCGTAGCGGGCATAAACTGCCACGTAGAGCAGCAATAAATAACCACCGCTAAATAGGTTATAGGATAAAGTGTATAAAAACTTCCAGCAAAGAAAAACCGTCATATGACGGCAGGAGGTTCGCCTGATATTGACAAGCTCTGAAAACGCAATCGGAATAAGGTCCCGAGTGACTGATAACTTCCGCTGACACAGTGTCAGTACGGTAAGGTCATGACCATAAAACCCGACGCAATGACTCCATTTGCCTAATCAGAAGAACGAAGTCCTGAACACCAGGGTAGTCGGGTCGGAACGCCATAAATCCCTTCGCTGACGCAAGACGTAAAGAAAATAACAGTTAGCACATTCGCTGCAGAGGATTCCAACCCTGCCAACTAGACGAGTCGGGAGGTCTATAATTCCTCCATCGACGCAATAGAACAGAAATAAATATAAACATGGTTGGGGACAAACAATCTAGAAGTTATAGAAATATCCAACTAAAAGCTATTTCAGAAACAACTTTTCTATTGATGAAATAGCGTGAAATGTCTAAAATTGTATTATTTCTTCCACAATATCCAGCTTTGCCACAAAAGGGCTAGGAGAGATGTGACATGCCGGTGAAGTCTCAGAATTGCGTGCATGCGGTTAAAATAAGCAAGTTTGTTTCTTAAATGTTATGCTCTAAATAAAAGCGGTGTGTAAAAACGTTATAACCGAATCTTAATATAAAAAAGTTCCTCACTTATTTGCTTTACAAGAATCGAGAGTAACTATCGATTCGATATTAAGAATTAGAAATACAGTAAAGTAATGTGAGTGCTCAAAAAAGGAGCTTTGTGTTGAATTTCAACGAAACGGTTGTCCTGCGGAGTCCACTTCCGCCGCTTTCCCTCGGAGATGTTTGTCCGGTCTGCAGTCAAACAAAACAAACGCCATCGCTGCAATTTCCCGATCAGAATATTTTATTCCCGTTTTACGGCTGCAATCGCATTTATTTTTCGAGGATGGAGAGCATTTTACGACGGGATGTCGCTGGCGTGTGTGCCTTTGTTACCTGACAAAATTGCTGCCGACTTTTCAAATGAGCCGGCTTCTGAAAGCTATTTTCGCTGATTGGATGAAATATTACACCTGTCTGCCTTAATGCCGCATTTTATTCACTTTCGGGCGCCCGGTCTAGGAAATTTGGCGCAGAAATTGCTCTCACAAAATTATCATAACAACTGCTCTGATTTTTAGGCGGCCATTTTGCACCCTAAATTTGTTTATAGCTGCCGAAATAATTCGGCTGTTAAATTTACAAATTAAATGGCACACGGAACTTTGAAAAGTTTATGCTGGTGAAATTGCGCCGCTACGCAAATATGTAGCAAATAAGCCACTTATTCCTTTTGGAAGGAAAAATCTGCGTGCGCTTGCTGCATACTCGCTTGATGGAAATAAATGTTCAGACTTTGCTTGAGGAATATATATATATATTATTCTTGCTGCGAAATTACCATCCGCTAAAGAAAAAACGTGTTTTTATTCGTAAAACTAAACACGGTTGTAACTAAAATAAATTGTTTTGAGATACAAGCGGTACATGAACAATTTAAGACTCGACTCGCTCCATTGTTGTGAATTATAGCCAAGACTGTTGTTTTTTGGTTCAAATATTATTCCTCATATTCTGGGCTAATTTACAATTGCGTGAGTTCTCCTTTAACTCTTATCAAAGTGTCAGCTTATTATAATTTTTAACTTTATTTTTTACGAATTTTTTAAATGAAAGAACCGAACGAAATGCAAACACGAATTAAAATTATTGCTTCAAATTTTAAGATCTCCGCTCCCCAAACCACACACCTCGCAGTCTATATGCAAATGGCAGCTAAATAGCTGGAAACGAACTGTTAAAACCACCGATTCCTGGAAATATATTTAACCGTCGAATTACTCAACGTTGTCCGTATCTGATCAACGGCCAATAAATTCGCGTAATTAAATTTACCAATTTGATCTGGTATACTAATGGAGTCGAGTTTGGTATTAAAATGCGCGGATTTGGGTCAGATACAGCTTGATGTAGATCAAATAGTCCTGGTTTAGCAGCTTGACCCCACTGCGGCACCGACAATTAAAAATAACGGTCCCGAGGTGTTTAAATACTGCGAGAATCAGCCTGCAGGTCAAACCGACTCGTTCGACTGAAGGCTGTGGCAGACAAATTTTAAGAACGAACCAACCCTGTTTGCTTAAAGCCTTGGCATCCAATCTCTGCAGGCAAACCCTTAGTTCGCACAGAGTAGGAAGCATCCCTGATCGCCTCAAAGTTACTCTTCTTCTTCAGGAGGCCGCCGCGTTGCTCAACAGCTTCACAGCTCTGTCCAGATTGAACCTCTCAATGCCCGACATTACGCACCCTCCAGAAGTCTGAACCGTTGTTTATGCTCGTTACCGCCACATCCAGTCCAAAGCAGCCTCCCGGATTTTTCTTTTTTTCTTTCTAAGCCCCGAGCCTTGGTCGAGCGCCTCTTCGAGCCCTTGCCAACCCCGGGCCCGGAATTACCGCTCTGCAAAGGCACAAGAAGAGCCAGAACCGCCGATATGACGTTATCGCGCACTCTAATCACGTACTTTGTAATTATTATATATTTATTTACTTATCTTCATAAAAATAAAACCACACATAAATAATCATCGTTTCAATATTCTGATTAACACACCATCCCCAAGAAGTCGAGCATATTAAAATATAAGTTGTTTTAAACTCAATAGGAATTTTTCAAATTCCCCGTCCCTGTTCCTACAAATCCGTCTTTTGAAGTTAAATACATTCTAATAATGAACATAAAAAACTCATAGCGCAGGAAAGACTAGACCTTTCGCAGAAGGTGACACTGACACGGATTCAGCCTATTAGTATAAGCGACTATTTAATAATATGCTTAATGAGAAGCTGCGCGATTGTATTGAGCATCTGCGCGGTTTTCAGAAATCTGTTGATATCAATCAGATTTTTGAAAACCGGGCATTAGTTACTTTTTTGTCAGATGATACGTTTCAATTAAGATTTATTTCTTATTTAAAAAGTTTTGTTGTGGGAGGGAAGGTTAACTTCTGAAATGCATATTTTTGTATAGCCTTGAACTCGTTCAGTAATTTTACTTTTATCTCTTCTCTATCGTCACAAAACGTTGTCCTGGGATCAGAAAAACGTGTCACGAAGCCATGTCCGGCTAATATGGAGTCTACAGTGTTGCTTTTTGAAAAAAATTCACGAACAAGCAGTAAAGTGTGAGCTGGTGCATTATCATGTTGCAATTTCTACGAGATGTTTTAAAACAATTTTACCCGTTTCTTTCGAATTGTTTTCCGCAAATGGGGTAAAACTTCTACCAACTTCTTTAGTAGCTTCCCTAATAGTGATTCGGCAATGATCAAGAAGAATTTCCTTAAATTTTCTACGTTTTCGTCGGAACTTGGTCTGCTAGGTCGTCTAACTCCCTTATCTTCAACGTCTTCCCGGTCCTCTTCGAAACGTTTGTCCACTTATAAGCACTTGTTTTTCTCATAGCAGACTCGTTGAAAGTCTTGAAGATTTCCAAAACGTTTCAATGGGATACGCATAGCGCGCGAAGTTCAAAAACTGTGGAAACATTTAGATTAAATCTCGTACGGTAGTAGACGTTAGCTATTAATAGAAATTGGTAAATGTCGCAAGATGTAGAAATGAAGCATTTAAGATCAGCGATCGGCAACATTCAACGTATATATAGCAAAGAAGCTAGCGACTTAACTAAGGAAGTTCAGAAATATAAAGGAAAATTGAAAAACTCCTACTACGTATAAAATTTATTTAGATATTAAAGAAATAGTATAAATATAGACCACCAAATTGAGAAAAACAGGATATCCAATAATCTGGTAGATCAGCATGCATAAGATTTCTCAATTTATAAACAGCAACCCATTGCTTTAATATACATGTCTTAATTTATATCTTTTAAATTGTGAGTTATCAGCCCACTGTGATATAATAATAAAATTACAAAAAACATAGTACTGCTTCAGCAGTTTTTTTGGTAAAGAGATTTGACCATTCTTCATGAGGTTACATTTAGATTTTTTTTTCGAATTTTTGCATGTATTTCAGATCGCTATAGGGTAATGTTACTCAATGTAAAAAAGCTGAACTTTAAAAATACTTCGCTTTAAAGAGATCTATAACTATTCAAAACTAAAGATCATTGCAAAAGTAAATAAAAATGATACAGAGGCGGTTAAATTACAAATGAAACAGGTTGTATTTAGTATCAAGCAGAACGTGAATGCCACAATGGCGATAAACTGTAATGTGTCTAGGTGTGTGCACGTCCTTATTCGGAAGCTGCGCAATGCAGTTGCGCAGTATCAATACCATTTACTTAAAACTATAGTAGCAGTGCCTTTCCTGCTTCAGAATTCAATACATTTTGCTTGTGAAATACACACTTATTCAAAATATCCTTCTATTATTATTATTATTATTCTTTGAAATTTGTAATTTCAATTATGATCACAATGTTTTTCAAATTAAATTGTTTAAACCACGTTCAAAATTATTATTTTTCTCAGATAATTCTGATTTTTTTAATTACTTCGCAGATAAACAATGGGAGATGCTCAACGGTGCTGCTCTTGTGCTGCCCACATTTTAATTTCTGGCCAATTGTTTTATTTGGAGCAAAAACGCCCTCAAGAAAGCAGCAAGAGCTGCCCGAGGGGCTCCGGCTTTAAAGCCCGTTTTCCCCATTAGCATATTTAAATTCGGCGTTGTTTATTACATTAGGAAACAATACCGTGCGGGCTGATTTGATATTCCGCGTCAAAATTAAAACGAAAGCCCTGTGCCGTGTCACCCGCCTTATCTAAGCAAAATCCATATTTTCTCGGAAACATTAGACATTACGATATGTAAATCACGATATTGGCGCCCCGATCACGTACGCCACAGCTCAATTCGTTATCTCGGCTAAACCAGGGGCTTCCGTCGCTGGGGGGCCCAAAAAACTTAATGCGATTCTTTGTATTACATGAAAATGACGCCGCAGATTACCTGTGGGATTTCGCCAAGGTATTTCGACAATTTCGCTGTAAGTTTGATAACTGAACGCGTTTAACGATTTTGTTACATCGAGGCAATTGTGTTTGCGAAACCTGGTGCTGTTTGGGAGAGGCAATAACTAATAAATTCATTCTTTCTAAAAATTATTTCAGTGAACAGTAGTAGATGTTCCTTTATCAATAGAAAATGTTTTTTTATTGTTTAAAATCGACGTAGAGAAACCTGAAACACTGTTGGCAGCATTGAAGCGTTAACGTGCACTAGCAGGTCCAATAGTTTTTATAGTTCATATAATTCCTATAATGAACGAGGTAATAAAAAGTATATTTTTTCCGAAACCGACATGAAAGTATCTACTTTCATGACTCACTTGCGACTCTTTAGCGGTAATAAGCAGCTGCATGTTCTAAAAAATATTTAAAGCTGTTTCTTCACTCACGATATGCCGATTCCTCAATAAGATCTGTGAGCATAAAAATAATACTGTATTTGGTAGTACGAGAATGGATTCTAAAATGCAAAATGAAAAAACACTCGACATGCTACATATGAATATTACGTTTCTAATTAAAAAAAAGTGATTATAAAACAATAACGCTTAGTCTCATGAAATTGATTATATAAAAAACACATTAGAGAATGATATTACACAAACCACATGCAAAAATGCGATAATTAAGATAAGTTAGATCACCTTCTTAATTTAAGAGAAATAATAGAAATAAGCACACTGCTCACAGATACAACAGAAATAAAGCAAGTTAAACAGAACGCTGTTAGCGCACAGAAACTGAGCGACTTTAGAGAACTCACTTCTGGTGTAAATCGGTTCAACGTTCTCTCCCCAGCAGCATAATTAGGAAGTGTAGACTTATCCAAAATTCGATAAAAATTGCATAAGGACAAATGATCCAAAATTGTTCAACGACCAGGCTGCCCCTAAAAACCTGCTACCTCCAATAGATCCACCCGCTGGTCTATTTTCCCAAATTTCATCACACTAATAAACACAAAGTGGTAGTAGAGACACTGCCTACTGCAGCTGCCAGCTGTCAACTTTCAAACACTTAATTTGTCTCTCAGAAAAATATCAAGCTCCCCGAGCTAGTTAATCCACGTTACTATTTCAGAAAAACTTTAATAAAACCAGGTAATATTACATAACATGAGGAGGGAAAATGCAAGACTCCAAATGAATGGTAAACCTGCAATTCTCAACGTAACTTCGTGGCAGAAAAAAACACCCATGCCCTTTGAATTTACATAGTCAATAAGTAGCTTTTAAGGGAAACTAAGGTGGACTTGCCCTAACATTAGTAAGTGAAGCCAAAAATAGAGACTAACGCCGAAATGACCTATTTAGGCTTGAATGCCAAGTTTTACATAAGCAATTCACTTAAATGTTGTGAGAATGGAAAACAGAAGAACGAGGTAACCTATAATAACAAATGGAGTAAAAGGGATGCATAGCTAGTTCCTTAATATAGATCTACAGTCCATACCAAACTGTAAAGAGCAACAGTAGGAATTTGAATAGTACAATGTGAAAAGCCGTTTGAATTTAATTATGTCAATGATTTAGTTGCGGAATATCTGAAGATCAACACAGGTGTAAAATGATGAGTTTAAATATTTGACAATTAAAATTAATTGCAGCAAAACTTAAACAAACAATGGGGCCGACGAAATTAGAGAAATAAGGTGGAGTGGTCATAACAGGAGATGTAAGACAATCTAACAACTTTAAAGACTATCCACGACAAAGTAACTGGTGCAACTCCTGATGGAGATCTTAGAATGATTTGATTAACGTAAAAGAGGATTTAAACAATTACATTGAACTACAACAATTTTAATTCACAGTCTAAGCAAGTAGACAATGAAGTTAGAAATACCTAGCATCTATAAAGATTAAAACCGTAATAGTCACAACAGAACATATTTACTGTCATAGTTTTTTTTGTCTTGAATACTACCTAGAAGTTTTAGTTTGCTCCTTCACTTGAAAGCAAATAAATAAAATACGAAGTAAATTAGCAAAACTAAATCAATATTTCAAACGAATACAAGTACAAATTGGTAGAAACAACCATAGTACCGTCGATTAATTTACAGAGAGACCAACTTCGCAACTCTTTTATATATTGCTGCCCATTGTCTGTTCTATCGTAGTTTAATAACTTGTAATTGTTTGGCATCCCGGACTTCCCAGACAATGAGCATTCACAGATGTCGACATTATCCGTTTTGCAAGGTCCTAGAGTCCCGGCACATACAAGGTAAAAGAAGTCAAGGTAGAAGATGAATATCTTGGTTGAACAACTTGAGAACATGCTTGAATTGTAAAACATGATTCAAAATAACTTTCATCCAAGTGACCTTAGACAAAAATCACATACGTCGCCGCTTGCGTTTGGAACATTTGAGCTACTTAATGTTGCATCTATTCTGTCAGAGTAAACTCGCTCTCAATTGATTTTTTTGACCATTCCACGTTGCTAAACTACATTTCTAGCATGCGCAGTATTTGGTGATAAGTGAAAGTCATGACACAAAATATATAACATTAAAGGGCTTGTCTGAAAAGTGGTTTGGGACTTGTCAAATTAAGCTGACATGAAGTGACAGCATTAGTTAAAATACCTACTTTCTGAATTAATACTACACATACAGCTTATGTCTATCTTTTTCTTTTCTGGCCCTCTTTGATGAATCTTTTAACCACCTGTTAGTTCCATCGACTTATTTAGAGCTGCCATAAGAAGAAGAGTCTCCACGTTCTTTGAGGTATTACAATGCCGGTAAGATGCTGCAAGGCTGTTGCTACACAATAAAAAATAATACACAAATAAATACGGAAACAAATAATCAACTCGAGAGATTTTACCCCTTGGAAGTTAATTATGGTTTTAACATTTTTTAAAAGATAAACTATACAGGTATATGATGTTTCCCAGGTGGATATACGTGATTACAAAAGGAAACGAACTAAGAAACCAGCAGACCAGAAATAGATCGCAAGCATAGTCGATACATATCATAATTTAGATAAAAACAACTTGAATGTGCAATTTGTATGTACGAGGAGATATAAAGAAGTGAAAAAAATTTAATTAATGAGACAAATATACAATGGGTATTAAGCGTCCAATTGTGCCAGCGATTAATGCTACGACAGATGGCAGGTTCTGCAGGGAATTGTGCCACCGATGACGGCTAGGCAGCTCCGGTTTTCAGGAGGGATTTCAATAAAGACTGGATTTAGAACTGTGGCCGGGCGGCTTCGGACTGGAAGAGCTCAAGGCAGCTCCGGCTCTCCGGGTCTCAACCCCCTTCTTGTGGTATAAGTCTGATGTTTGAAGCACTGGACTCAAGTGCCTTCACTAAGACAAGCATATTTTTCTTATGCCCTCTGTCTGGACCACATCTGGAAGAGGATCTCGATGGGGCTCTGTTGTAGCCTATTGCAAGCAAACTCAGGGATGGATTGTATTGCGATGGAGATGTAGTTTCAAGTGTTCTTATTAAGGTAACGTAAAGAAGAACACACCAAACGTAGTATTTAAAAATTCCATATCTAAATTTAGATTGAAATGGGTAAGCATTTGCGAAGCTTGAATAAAGTAGTTCTTGCTTCTCCAAATGCTCTATACCCATTTCTGACTCCCATTTATTGTTTACGACGCAGCATAAGCAGTTACATTCTATAATTTGTTTCATTTCTTCAATATTAATATTTATTAAGCTCGTATTCACTCGTATGTTCATCTTGAAACCTAAAGTATTTCGATACTCATATACAGTATTTAAACAAGTTATAATAGTTATCATGTATCCTATATTGGAAAAAAGACACTTCCCTGTATCTTGCATGCCCTACTACTTAATTTACTTACTACTTCTTCAGAGAAAATATAAATTAAAATGATAACAAAGTTCACATGATAGAAGAGAAAATTCTACATTTATCAAAACTATTTTTTCTGCATATTAAATAATAAAATTGCTTGACCACGGTTTAGTTATCAAATAAAAATATTTAAACACAAAATAATTTATTTGTGGAAAAATGCCCCATAAAAGTGATAATTAACGGCGTCCTAATGAGTTCACCTAATTTTGGCGTCGCCTGCTTTCAATTAGCATCGAACTGTGCAACCAGCGGAAAGCAACACGAGCATTTTTCGAGCGGCGGCAACTCGTAATGGGAGATCCAAATTTTAGAGTGGTGTATATTGAATTATTGTGTAACGCTGAAACAAAGAGGGTGGCATAATTGAGTTAACCCTTTAAATTAAGCGTTTAAAACCACTAATGGAAAGTAAAACAGAAATCATCGATGTCTGGTTGGAAAACAAACTCCATTTTCCGCGGCCGAAATTAAATTATCGATTGGGCGAAAATAAAACCCGCCGATTTGATTTATGGTTTATAATTGTAGATAAAACATGCAGCAATAAATGTAACGTTTACGTGACTTTCGCCATTTAAATCTGTAAACACATATGGAATATAAAATTGGCCCTAACTGTTTGATTTGTTTTATTCACCCTGAATGCAAAGCAACCTCTGCTCGAATTCGAGCCACAAATCCCGCTGTGTGGGAACTGAAAAATCAAACTAAAATAGATTTATAACGTTGCCGTATTCAGTAGACTCTTTTGTTTTGTTCGATTTTGTTTAAATTGCTACAATTAATTTAATTCCTTTATTTTAAAATAACAGTTGGTAATGAGGAGCATTAAAGCAAAAAAATATTGCAATCATTCGCGCTCTGTCATAACTTCTGTTGCTTCTATACACTGTCATTTTCTAACTATTCTAACTATTCTAATTCTGTTTGCAATTTTTATTTACATCAAAACTTGTAGTTAAATCTGTTACAACAATATCTATGATACTTTGGTAAGTAGTTATTTCCTGTCGCCCTCCCTCTCTTTTCCAGATATATTTTAAGTTACAGTCTTATAACTGATTCCTATTAATATTACTACTACTATTATTACAATTTACGGTAGTTTAACTTGATCTGACGTAGTTTGCCTATTTATTTCTCCACTTAGCTATTTTGAGAGAGAGAGAGAGAGAGAGAGAGAGAAGGAAATGAAAAAAAAAACAAAAAGAAAGAAAGAAAGCACGTCTTTATATTTAAAATGTTAATTTATAGTATGATACAATATGCCCCTTTCACGCTGCGTTATCTTCAAACGCAAATACGTTACATCTATTTGTTCGAATACTTAAGTATTCCCTTAGAATTTCTAATGTGTCTTGCAGACCATACTTTCCTTTTTTCTTCGTTCATTGTTCTAATCATTAGTGCTTTCTGCTTCACAGGGACATGAATGCCAACTACTATAATAATGTTCCATCAATGAAGACAGTACGAATGTTTGTTTTCTTTTCTACAATTACGTTCAAGATGAATAATTGTAATTTGATAACATGTTGTGTTATATTGCTACAGTAAAATATTGTAACTGTAGTTATGTAGATCAAAAGTCCAAAGAATATATGAGCCTGGCACTCCTTAGCCTGTTACCGAGAGTAATTTGGCGTATTATTTGAATTTTCTTCACTGCGTTTCGACACTCTGGCCGCATGGTCACAGCAAGCGCACTTTCTTGTTTTCGCTGTCGCTGGAGAATTCCCGCCCATTTGATCCCAATTTCGCTCAGCGCTAAAATGCCTCCTCCTCAGTCCAATTTCAATCTCTAGGGTAAGTGAACGTGGTAATTTTAGCTTGTTTTCTAATTCTTGCCGAATTGGTTTAACTTTCGGGGTATTTCTAGCTGTGGTGATCCCATAACCAGCTATGATCCCGTATCGAGTTGTTATCATTCCATATCGAGCTGTTATAACACCGCATTGAGCTGTTATGATCCTGTATCCAGGTGTTCCAGTCCCGTATAGTCACGTGGTGTTCTGATTCAGTGCAGCTGATCCCGCAATCTGCCGTTTTGACCAGTTTGCTGTCTGATGTCTTCTTTGATTCTGGATTTGTAATTTGAGGTCCTGGGAAGTCACGTGTTATGCGGCCTTGACCTTCCGCGGCGTGTGTTACTGCTGATTGCCCAGAAAGCATTAAATGGACGTCAAGGGAACGACTGTTTGGTATTAATTTATAAATTTGGTAGAGTACTTCCACGTCTCGTGAAATTTAATTTGTGCTAATTTTGATTGAGGTTATATTGCGGTAACGAGTGCCAATGTATTCGACTGAATCCCTTCAGAATTCCTCGAACTTCACATTTGCTTACGTACCTTGGTAATTTGGATTTGATCTCGTACGTTTCATTTTGCCTTGTACCACCGTTTTATGCTATTTGTTGTAATGATACATATACCTTTTCGTGTGTTTTCGATTCTGCATGCTGCTTTAAGCTGTGATATTTGTGATAGTAATTATAATAGTTTGATTTTTCGGCGCATCCTACTTAATGGGTGTTTTAATGATGCTAGTTAACTGTATGTTATTGATATGATTGTGACTATTATACATTCCACACTATAAATAATGTATTTTAGTTGCTGTACTGAGTTATGATCTGGTTATGATATTTATTGCATTCCAGCAAATTGTTATTTTGGTTAAACTTTGATTTTATAAGTACTCGTTTCTATATGAGCACATTTGTTGTATTAAAGACTCATTAGCGCCACTTTTGTAATGATGAAGCTATTGTGATATACTCATTCCGTCTTCTCTATTAGCTAGCCGGCTCTGAAAATGTATTCACGATGGTTTTATTTTGGTATAAATTTGGTATCAAGCGGTTAAAATGTGATACCAAACCTGTTGTTTATGAATGATCTATGTTTTGCATTGGTGGAAATAATTTAAATCCTTCTGTAATATTTACAACCACTAACAGATATAGCATTCTGGAAAATCAGTACAATACAAATGCTTCTGATGTCACGCCTTGGCCTTTATATATTTTATCCACATTTTTATGGTATCATGGTTTACAATTAATTATAATTTGTGCAAATGTTTTCATACAGCTTTCTAACTTCATTTTCATTTTTGATTCCACTTTTGCTCTATCTTAATGATTTAATGTTGCCCTTTCTAAAAGCCTTTGTCTTAATCTCTGATTAACCTACATTTTCCTTCATTTGTTGTTACGTATTCTGACTACATAACTATGGATGTCATCTATAGTACTCTTTCTGCTACATCTAACTAAACTATTATTTGTTCCTGTTTGTGAACTGGCCACATTTTGCTAGTACAATAATGTTCACTTTCCATACAAAACTTCCCAATGTAGACCGTTTATTTTGTAACATAATTAAAAATGCTATTAATTCTTGTATTTCTGCGATCAATAGACCTCGAGCAACTCTAGTTTTCATACCCTATAAGCTCAGTACTGTGCTCCCAGATGTCTCCCTCTCTGGAATTTTTGGGTAGATACTGACTAAGGGGTATCACTTATGAGTAAGAATAAACTGTCAATCAGTGAAAATGATCAAAATCTTTAGAGCCACTTTTGAGAAAAGAAATCTCTCCTTTTTTCACATTTATAAGGATATTTGGGCCTCTCTACACCGGACGGTGCATCCTAGTGAAATCAAAGTCTGGTACCATCCTTCCAAAGCTTCATAGAACATCTCCGTAAATATCCATATGAAATTCGTCTGCCCCCCCCCCCCCCCCAAATATCCCCTCCATAAAATTTGTGGGTAGATGGGGTATCATCTATGAGTAAGAGGGAAATGCAGTCGGTGAAGATAATCAAAATCGTTAAGTCATTTTTGAGAAAAATGTGTCGTTTTTTCGACATTTTTGGGGTATTTGGGCCTCTTCACACAGAACGATGCATTGCAGTGAAACCAAATTTTGGTACCATCGTTGCAAAGCTTCACCAAATGTTTGTGTAAATTTTCATAGAAATTCGCCTGAATGAAATCTGCTTCCCCCTCCCTCAATATCTCCCTTTCTAGAATTTTTGAGTAGATACTGACTATGGAGTATTCCTTATGAATGAGTAATTTTTGAATTTATTTTTGTCATTTTGAGGGGTACTTGGACCTTCCCACACCGAACTGTGCATCGCAGTGAAACCAAAGATTGGTACCATCGTTCTAAAACTTCATAGAATGCCTCCGTAAATTTTCATGGAAATTCGTCTGTATGAAATGTGTATCCCACCACCCCCCGTCCGATATGGTTGTGCCTGAAATTTTTGGGTAAATAGTGACTATTGCGTATTACTTATAAAAGACGAAAATGTTGTCTGTGAAAATGATCAAAATCGTTACAGCCATTTTTTAGAAAAAATATTTTTCTAAGTGGTTTCAACTATTTTTGGGGTATTTGCGTCTCCTGACAACGAACGTTTTCAAGTCTATTGTCATTGTTCCAAAGCTTTATCTCTGTACATTTTCATGATTATGCACCCGTCACTTCCGCCGCTATGCGTGGAACATACCAGGAAATGAATTTTTGCCCAGTTGTTTTCGAAAGCCCTCGCTTCGCTCGGCTAATGATCACTATGATAGTTGTTGATTATAAATATGTGCATACGACTAATAGATATCAATTTATATGATTTTTTAGTAATTTCATTAGGATTAGTGTGGTTAGAAAATACGAAGACCACTAGAAAACCAATGTACGTAGTTATGAAAAAACAAGTGAGACGCACGAAATATATGTGTCAAATAGTCAATTTTATGAAGTGTATGGGAAAAAAATGAGTGAGGCAGAGTCGCAAAGTTTCTCACAAAAGAGGGATATCAACCAAAAACGAATTGTGAAAGACTGGTTGCCTTGTAATGGAAATTATGCACTATACCATTACATAATAAAATATTGGTCTAAACAGTTTGGGGCTGGGACGTGACCCCATCGAAGACCCCCAAATGTGGGGGACTAAAAACACCAACAAATGATGAAATGATTGCAAAAGTTGAAGTCGTGGTCCTCCAGGATCGTCATGCGAAGGTTTCCACTATTAGAATCGTATTAGGTATATCCGACCCTAGCGTGATAACCTGGTAACTATATTACATGACAGTTTGAACAGTAATAACGTGTCAGAAAGACACCTGGACAAAAGTGCCATAGGGTAAAAATTTCGCAGTTTTGGAAAAGGATACTGACTTTTTGGCACAAATTGTGAAGGACG